>OX336388.2:609768697-610368697 GCA_946902985.2 Meconema thalassinum
ATATTAAAGCATGAACTAGGCTTTGTTGAACGGCCATGACTATCATTATTACGACATAAATAAGCGAGGTAATTGGAGGAGTCGGTTCACTTTTTCAAGAGTTCCTGTATATTAAGTATTTAAAATACGAGTTATAGTAGCGAAACTTGCAGTCAGACAATGCTACGAGGTAGATAATCTACTATTGTTGTAGATAAGTTGTAAATATTAAAATGAGATCGGTAACGATATCAGCTGATCGTTATCCAATCTGCAGTCATGTAAATAATTTTTTAATGGAGATAGAATGGAGTTTTGTTATGTATACAGTAAAATAGGTATTGTATTAAGCTTTGTTGAGCGGTATTTATGGTAGTTTAATGTGGGGTTTTATTTATTCATGAACTCCTAAGGATTTTTAAAAACAAATGCAAATGGCATTTAGAAGAGTGGATTCTTCACATTTATTTTTTAGTGAACCTAAAGATTTAATTTATACAGTTATTTAAATTTTGATGTTGTTTGAGGGCGTGTCCAAGTTAAAATCAGTTTTTGGAATGTTTTATTAATAAATCGTTTTACACGAGAGCTTCGTTTGTCCACCGTTTTTATAGAAACCAAGCGTTTTTGATGCCTAGTAATAATTAAGGTGAGGTTAAGCTATGGAATTCAGGATAGGCGCCCATATATATATATATATATATATATTTTTTAAATCCCATTTGCCCAGAGAAGTGCGAATTCCTCACTCTACCATTTGTGGATTTAGTCCTAATTCCATAGTGTAACGTCATTGCAAAGAAAACCCTATGTCTCCCGACTTATCCCATGTGCCAGGCATTTCTTTCAGTGGTTTATCTAGCTGGGGTCACGAAGAAGCTGCGATCTGTCCATCTGGATACTGGTAGGTGGTTTTAAAAGGGCACAACATGAACTTATTATTGTTGTGATTGTATTGATTGACGGACAATTTCGTAAAATAAAATTTAAGTTAATATTAGTCAATACAGACCAAAATGGAGGACTAAACCCCAGATTGTAATTGGTGTTGCAGAAAATTGTCACTAAGCAAGAAAGTGTGTGCAGGTGAGTGCCGAAAAACCTGACCCCCAACCACAAAATGCAGCACTTATGAGCAGCACTGACATTTCTGCAGTGGCACCATGATAACGGCTATGGGTTTTTCGACAGGATTATCACGTTAACAAATTCACAAAGAAATTTGATACAATGGTCCGCCTAGCTCAACTGAAGAGCCCATTGGTACACTGGGGCGAAACGCTGGCAACTGTTTTGAGCTAGCCGAACCATTGTATCAAATTTCTTTGTGAATTTGTTAATGTACAAAGCTCAATCGGATAATTTTACATCCTGTTTCCTACGGGAACAGATATTTCCAATAAGGATCATCACGGGCGATGAGACATGGGTTGCTCACTTTATCCTGGTAGCCAACAGCAGTCAGTGCACTGGCGTTAGGTTGGATCTCTGGTCAAGATGGAATTCAGATAGACTGTGTCGGTGCAGAAAGTGATGTGCAGGGTGTTCTGGGATGGGAAGATCATTCTGTTCATTGACTTCCTGCCCAGAGGTAAAACAGTGAACGCTGACCATTACTGTGAAACACTACGGAAATTGTGACGGGCCATTCAAACATTCAATACAAGAGGCGTGGATTGCTCAGTGCAGGTATTGTGCTGATCCATGACAATAGTTTAGTTATTGTTGTTATAAGGGGTGGAACTACGAGGTCATTTGTCCCTGTCCATGACAATGCTCGACCATATGCTTGGCGCATAGCAACTGTTCTGCAGTAGGTTGGCTGGGAGCTGTTTGATCATCCACCATACAGTCTTGAGCTTGTTACCAGCGATTTCCATCGTTTTTTGCGCCTGAAGAAATTCCTGTCCTCCGAACACCATTTTCACACCGACGAAGAGCTGAAGACGAATGTCACATGCTGGTTCCATTCCCAGATGGCAGACTTCTACGACACAGAATACAAAAATTGATCCCATTATTTGACAGATGTCTCAATTCTAGTGGTGATTATGTTGGAAAATAGCTCAAACATTGCTGTATCTGGTGCCAGTCAAGTTTTTCAAGTAACTATGTTTTCGTTCTTCTTTTTATATAGGGCAACTTAACTTCTGGATGGGTCTCGTATGTCAGATTGGATGGACAGCATCATTCAATGATACCTCTGTAGTCATTTTCTAATTCTACACTTATTTAGTGAACCAGTTAGTTTTGCTCAATCATTACTTTACTGTAACTTTCGTCGAGGCTACTATTTTGCAAACGAAGTAAACGTAAAACTGATGAGTATCATATTCCTCATCAACCTAAAACCAGCTTGCTTCATATTTTAGAAAATATTATTTTCTTTGCTTTAGTTTTCATGAAACTCAATCATGTTCCAGAAGGATTGTTACCTTGTCAGAACAAGGCACAGATTACTCTAACATTTGACCAATTTAAGTTAAAGAAAAAATCAACACACTCTTCAGATTTCTTTTTGTCATGTATGTTTAGAGTACTCACAGTTGCTCAAACAACTGGCAACTGTATATTACTTAATTTAATGGATTGAAAAGAGCTAATGTGAACTCATTAATTATATTTCATCTATCGTTGCCTTAATAATCTCATAATGTTAGCTATATAGTCGAACCATTTTCAGGATAGTGTGTGCAAAGTAAGAAAAGTATAAAATACCATACAAAACATTCATTTTCTTTTAGTGACTGTACTTGTATATGCGTGTCTACCCCTTATGATTTCCATTTCAGTGGGGGTGTATACCATTAATAAATAAGAACAACTACAAATGAACCATGAAATAATTAAATTCTGTTGTAGATTTTAATAAACAATTAAATAAGTTCTTACTGTCATTCAAGATTTTACCTTAACTTTCATGCAACGCTCATTTATTGCTTCTGCCACTTCTTCTCTTAGATTGCTATTCTTATTTTCTAAATGTTCATTGGCTATCTTCGTCTCTTCCAATTTTACTTTGACCTCAGTCAAGTACTTATCTTTCTCATTTAAAAGTTCTTCAGTTTTATTTTTTTCTATCTGTATTTTTTCTAATTGATCTTTAAGACTTTCTACTTCTTTTTCTTGTATATTTGCAGCTTCTTTGAGACCAAGGCTCTGAAAAAAGTAATTGGAATTAAAAGAAAAACAGTCATTAATTCTATAGTGTATTCAGTATAGGTACAATAATTTAAATTCATGGTTAAGACAAATTAGTCATTAAACAATAAGGGAAAAAACCACAGATAAACATAAAATCTACCATTAGACAGTAAAGGAATGAAATTAACAGAATTATTTGTATATCAATCATTAATAGAGGTTTTTGCAATACCCTATTATGGGCCTACTAAGGCCTAAGGCTCGCTAAGAAAGGTTTTCAAAAATTCACTCGGGATCATGGTCAAACCGCGAAAACCGCGATTATATGAAGCAATGCGGGCGGCATCACGTCGCCCCTACCAGTCTTCTGGTGCTTTGCAGTGAGCTTACTGTCATAACGTGCAAGTCATTGTTGTCTGCGCTCCCGACCTTTACCCACTCTCTCTGTTCAAACAGTACTTCTATGTAATTTCTGTTTGTACTTTATACTTTCACCATCACTTCATAATCATCATATTGCATTACATATTAGCCTTTAGTTGAAGTAACTGTAGAGTTCCTTTGTTTGTTGGATTAGGTTCGGCGTTTTTCATAATTTCTTACTAATACATAGTTAGAGAGCAGAGTACAGGCAGCTGAGATGAGATTCCTGAGAAGTATTGTCCAGAAAACGAGGAGAGACAGAGTGAGAAATGAAGATATACGGAAAGAACTGGGAGTACAGAAACTAAATGACAAACTGGAGCAAAACAGATTGAGATGGTTTGGATATGTCAAACGGATGAATGAAGTAAGGCTACCAAGACGTGCACTGGAACGACGGATGACAGGGAAGAGAGGACGAGGAAGACCAAGAATGCGTTGGATGGACTCTGTGGAGAATAGCATTAGAAAACCGAACCTGGATTGGAACACCGTGTCGGAAGAGGAATGGTGGAACGACAGAACAAAGTGGAGAGGAACCATATTTGCCCCCACCCAGTGTCAGCTGGAAAAGGGGAAATGAAGAAGAAGAAGAAGAAGAATGAGAAGAGGAAGAAGAAGACATAGTTATAATGAAAAGTAGACCAATGTTAATTTTGATAAGTTAGACTAGGTCTATTCCATTTATCAGGTTTTCAAAGTAGCGATTTGTTTTATTATGTTAGGAGAAGATGGCTACTGCATTAATATCCCTCAACGTCACAACAGCACTCAAGCACCTTTGAAGAAGACCGTGTCTGCCGCTAACTTTTACAGCTTCAGAATATTTGAGCTTGAGGGTGATCATTCTTATCTTTTGTTATTTCGCAATCTTCTCAATCAGATTCTGGTTGACAAGTATGCAAAGATTGAGGCAGAGTACTTTGGATTCGCATCAATCAGAAAAAGTTGAGAAGTGAGGTATATGTGCACCTGAAGGACACAATGAGTAAAGCTGATGGCCGTTTGTCAGATATTGGTAAAATGGTTGTGTTGCTGTCGACTTTCACTGGAGGCCCGCGCTATATGCATGAACGCACTCAGGATGCTATGACTTAAGTGAGCCATTTTGGACATCCTGATCTTTTTATAACATTCACCTGCAATCCAAAATGGTCCGAAGTAGTCGTGCACCTGAAACAAGGTCAACAACCTCAAGATCGGCATGAATTGGTAGCGCGGGTATTCCTTTTGAAAGTCAAGCACATGATAAGACTTCTTACTAAGGTCCTTCAAGGTGTCACACATATTCCATTGAATGGCAAAAGCGAGGATTACCTCACATTCACATACTTCTGTGGCTGGAAGAAAAGCTAAGGCCTGAAGACATCGACAAGGTGATCAGTGCTGAGATTCCTGACCCAAATCTTGACCCTGTTCCCCATGAGATTGTCAAGGCAACCATGATCCACGGTCCATGTGAGTTCTCAACAGGTCTTGCATGGTGGAAGGAGTATGCAACAAGAAGTACCCCAGACCACTCATCAAGGAAACCCAAACCGGGGAAGATGGGTATACCAAATATCACGGGGCTGCCCATTTCGGAGGGTGGGGTTTATATTATTAAAAAGGGAGTGGAAATTGACAATAACTGGGTGGTACCCTATAACCCCGTCCTATCTCGCACCTTCTCAGCTCATATCAATGTTGAGTATTGCAGCTCTGTAAAGTAAATAAAATAAATTTGCAAGTATGTTAACAAAGGTACCGACCAAGCTACTTTTAGCATCGGAGAGTTTGACGAAGTTGTGAGATATGAATCATGATGCTACATCAGCAGCTCAGAGGCGGCTTGGCGCATATTCTGCATCCTCATACATGAACGCTATCCTTCGGTGATGCAATTGGTCGTCCACCTCGAGAACGGCCAGCGGGTTTTACTTTAATGAAGACGACGTTCGTGACCAGTTTAACAGCCCTCCAAACACAACTCTTCTTGCTTTCTTCGAACTAAGCCGATCCGATAAATTTGTTTCAACACTTTTATATTGTAATACTAACAAAAACAGGTATGAAGAAATGGCAAAGAAAACAGCAGAAACCAAATTATTGAAGGACATTGATGCTAAATGGGATCAACATAAATTAACACCAAGAAGAGAAGCTGTAGCCTTCTTCAGACTTAACACTGGCCATGACTGCCTTGCAGCTCATCTGAAACAAATCAACATCCTGAGATCTGAAGAATGCACACTTTGTCACGAACCTGGAAGTAAAATGGATAAGGGGCACCTGCTACATTGCAACAAACTTGATGTGACTACTAGAACTTCAGGAAACCTCACACAACTCTATTGGAACGCAAGAAAGCTAATGGATTGGAATCCGGACTAGCCATAGGAAACAACAACAACAACTTTTATATTGTGAAGTTTCATCCTAATTCATTTGGAAAGGTATTCTGTAGAAGGAAACAATGAAAGCCAGTCCCAGGCCATCCTGGTGTGAAAAAAGATCAGACCCTTGGCAGAGTTTATACCGTTCACCCTGGTAATGCCGAGTGCCACTACCTCCCCCTCCTTTTACATAAAATCCCTGGCCCTCATCTGACCCCAACACCGTGGCAGGGGTGGTTCAACCAACATTTCAAGTGGCATGTAAAGCACTTGGCTTGCTAGAGGATGATGCGCACTGGGACCACACACTAGAGGAAGCGTCCTCCACCGACTCTCCCCACAAGATACGCGAGCTGTTTGCCATCTTACTGGTGTTTTGTCAAGTGAGTGATCCCATCATGCTCTGGAAAAACACAAAGACAGCCTCGCGGAAGATGTGGTGAGAGAGGTTCAGATGCAGTGTGCTGATGTCAACTTGGTCATGGGCGTTATCTACAACAGGTGTCTGGTGCTTCTTGAGGATTTAGTAATAAAAATGTCTGGTCAACAACTAGAACGCTTTGAACTTCTGTCGCCTTCTCGAGAACAAGACTCCGTCGTTGTTTACCGAGAATATGTCAGTGAACTATCTTACGACACAACTAAGTTGTCCAAAGTGGTTGCTGATAATGTTCCAAAATTGAACAACGAGCAGAGATTGGCCTATGACGAAATAGTTCGAAGTGTTGTTTCAGAATGTGGTCAGCTCTTTTTTCTGGATGCACCATGCGGAATTGGCAAAACCTTCGTGATTGATATCCTGCTCAGTACATTTAGAAGTCGACATAATATTGCCATCGCAGTCGCCTCCTCGGGTATTGCAGCAACCCTACTGGATGGTGGAAGAACAGCGCATTCTTCCTTCAAGCTCCCTCTTAACCTCAGTCACGCTGCATCTGCCCTTTGTAACATCTCTGCAGTTTCCTTTGAAAGTCTGCTACGCCATGACAAGTAACAAGGCTCAGTGGCAGAGTTTAAAAGTAGCTGGCGTGGATCTGAGAAGTGACTGTTTTGCACATGGTCAACTGTACGTGGCATGCTCCAGAGTCAGTTCTTCTGGTGGCTTAGTCATTCTGCAGCCTGAGAGAAAGACCAGAAATGTAGTTCACCGAGATGTGCTTAGGCGTTAAAAACACTCTCAATAGACATAGCAGTAGGCTAGGGGACTTGTCTTAAATCAAAGCTCCCCGTCGTATATTGCACCCGATTTCCAATTTCAACGCTCCATGTTGCCGTCATTATCTGATTGCAAAACTAACTACATAGGTCAAACGGGGAGAAGTTTCACCACCAGATTTTCTGAGCATGTCAACGCTACCAAATACAGGAGATTTTCAGCCATGGCTTCTCACATGAGTGAGATGAACCATCAATTTACCAACATAGACAATGACCTCGAAATTCTGCATCGTGTTAATAAGGGCTCTCTAATGAATATCTTAGAGTCCATTGAAATTAACTCCGCACAGAGAATTTTCAATCCCCCCAACTTAAATGAAATATGTTTTGACCCCAATGTTTTATTTGACACTTTATCAGATTTTATCATAACAGCAAACAAAGGTTATAATAAACCGCCCTAAGCTCTCTTCACGCAGCTGGCTTCCCTCCCTTATTTCCCTTTCTTCCCACTCTTTCCCCCACCTTAGCTCTCTTTACGCAGCTGGCTTCCTCCCCCCCCCCCTATCTCCCTCTCTTCCTCCCCCTTTTTTCCCCCACCTCTACTACTCCGCGGCATCGCTCCTTCGCCTCCCCTTCCCCGTCCATTCTCTGCTCTATGTTTCACACTCAGCGGTTCACTCTCACTTGTTCAGCCGGCCAGTCTCTCCACGTTTTCCTGTGTCGAAGTCGCGTTGCCTCTGCTATGACGTAAGTTTGTTACCTTTCATGTTCTATTAGGTTTTTTCAGCTCTACGTTTTCGTTTGTCCCAATTTTATTTGCTGTTCACTTATTTATTTTCTTATACTAAATTTATTGCCCATTTAGGTTTCTCCTAATGCCCTCATGTCTACCTGGAGAAATTGGACTTTCTAATTGCAAGATGCTCAACTTTTGTTTCGTTTCAATTTCAAGAGGCCTTCAAGCTTGACCGATTTGACTTTCGTCATGGAGATGTATTGTTCTTTTCGTCAACGATCCTTCATATGAAGTCTACAAAGTCATTTCATGACCATTAGTTTTTACATATTTTTAACTTATTTCATGGATCGAATTCCCTAGATTTTCGGGCACGGAATTCTGCCATTTTACTTTATCAAAACTTGAAGATTTTACAAGAATCATACAAATTACATTTTAAGTTTACATTTTAACATATACTGTTTTTTAAGTGTTATTCCATTTGTTTGTGACATTCGCAAGTCTTTCTTAGGTTAAGTTTTACTTAAGTCATTTGTTCCACACTGTCCTTATGGTTTTTATGTTTTGTTTCATCATGTTATCTCATGTTAGTTTTAACCTTTTCAATTGTATTCTGATAATTGTATTGACAATATGTTTGTATGTATGGCTGATGAAGGGGCCAAGAGGAGCCTCGAAACATGTACCATCCAAATGGGTTTAATATAGCCCCTTAATTGAAAATGTTGTATTGATCAGGCGGAATTCTGTTTCCCTTTATATTTGACTTTTAATCAATACGGAACCATGAATGATTGTACGAAAATTATCTTCCACTACAGGAAAAATTTATATAACTAATGTTATAACGGGATTCCAAATGTTATTGCGGGCAAAGCCGCGGGTAACAGCTAGTAAAAAAATAAATAAGCAAGTGGTTATCCTTGCCTCTCTTTCCACCCTAACTGCTTGTCGTTGTGTTGCCCTTTCTTGTCTAATGATTGTTTGTATTATTTACCTGGAATACTTTCTTAAACACACTAACCAACAGAAGATTTGAGACATTAAATTTATTTTTTCAAAATTTTTATCTTAGCCTATTTTAAATCTTGTATACCAAGGGCCAACATCTTCTTTGGAGGGTGGATGGGTGGGTAGAGGTCTAAGGAACCCTCTTCTCCTTGGGGTGAGGAATTGCCCTTAAAGAGCTGGTATAGCACTTCAATCTCAGCTTCTGAATATGTGCAATTCAATTTGAAAAAGCTTCATTTACTTTTGGAAAGTGTAAAATGAAATTTGGAAGTGGTCATTTAAATTTCGAAATAACTTCAATCAATTTTGGAAATGGAGAAATAAATTTAGGAAATTATAATTTCAAATTCAGAAATTGTGAATTTAATTTTGGAAAAAATAACAATGTGATTAAATGCAATGTGCTTAAAATGTCGGGATTACCTAAGAGTCACAAGCCACACATACATCATCTTAAAGCAATGACGACCAGAAACTTTGTTTGCGAGCAATAAGCTGTTGGACGACTGCACACTTCTAAGCCTGTTGCAGCAACTCTTCACATCCAAGGCTGAATAGCGGGAGAAGTCAATTGGCTACTGTTGTGTGCAGTAAGGACTGAGATAGGACAGTACTTACGCTGCTCTGTTTCTATACCTTTTGTGATCATCGAATACACAGATATTGGTTAATTGCCAATTCAATCAGCAGAAATATTAATGTAACATTGTCACAGATTACTGTTAAACATGAGCATCAAAAGCTACATGTTGATTATTTAGTTGGCCCTAATTCATGTTGTCTCTTTTATTCTACCATCACTCTCTTCTGCTTAATAGATTTTCTTAACCAAAACAAACAAAGAAAACTCAATGATTTGTAATTAGGTGTTAAGCGGTAAGTAAAAAGGTGTTCTGCAAGATGATATAATGGTTCTATTCAGAGTCACTGTATGTACATCTACTAGATGAATGCTAAACATATCGTATTATCTCCTTTAGCTTCCAAAAAGAAGCGTAACTTCAATTCATTTTAAAAGGGTGTGGCGAAAGGTCACCAGAACTCCGTTTCTTTGACGTCTTTATCATTAGAATAGTCACGTATGCACTCCGGCTGAGTTAGTCAAACTCCCCTCTGCTTGTCAACATGCAGCCACAGACGAGCAACTCGGTCAGCAGAGAACTGCTAGCAGGACTCTGGACCATGTCGGGCTGATCACGTAATGTTAGCCGGATCCCTCGTTTCCTCGCTTACACATAGCACACGATTTTCAGCTTCTTGGGTAAAATATTGTGATAATGTACTCTGGACTCTCATATGCAAGGAAGTCAGAGGAACATAAAGTTCACAATATAAATCTGTAGATTACTAGTCCCCATTTATGAAGGGTAGAAATGATTCTGTAGAGTCAAATGGTGTCATAGGCATTCCTGAGATTCAAGAAAACTTTATTTGTGTTCCTTTTGGAGGAATGCCTCCTGTATGGTGCACTCCATCCACACCAAATGATCAGTGATGGACTGATGAGAGTGAAACCCACGCTGGTACACAGACAAGAGCCCTATCTCCTCCAAGAAACACACAAATCGACGGTTAATCATCTTCATTAGTAGCTTGCATAGGTCATTTGTGAGACAAATGGGCCTATAGCTGCTCACAAATTTGGGATTCTTTCCAGCCTTGGGAATTGGCACCAAGATTCCCTATTGCCATTGCGATGGAAAATCCTCTTCAATCCATATATGATTGATGAGGGAGAGCAGTTGTTTCATACTGGTATTACAGAGATGATTCAGCATCTATTATGGATATTAGTCAGTCCAGGGGATGCATCCCAGCACAATGCAAGTGCACTGCACAGTTCCCATTCTGTGAAGGGTACAGTTTAGAATTCCAAAGCAGCTGTGGCAAAGGACAAGGGTCAAGTCTCTGAACTTCAGAATCACAAATCCTGGAACTTGATATAACGGTGAAAGGCGATCCAATATTGTTAGCAATGGTGAGATGGTCTGTGATGATGTGTCTGTTTATTAAGACTGGGTATTGTCAATGACTGAAATTAATTGACAATAAGGAACATGCAACTGGCCTATTCTTGGATTTATCGAAAGCATTTGATGTTGTTGACCATAAAATCCTCCTTACAAAAGTAAATCAATATGGTATTAGAGGTCTAGCTGAAGCCTCCGTGGCTTAGGCGGCAGCACGCCGGCCTCTCACCGCTGGATCCGTGGTTCAAATCTCGGTCACTCCATGTGAGATCTGTGCTGGACAAAACGGAGGCAGACAGGTTTTTCTCCGGGTACTCCGGTTTTCCCTGACAAAATTTCATTCCAGCAACACTCTCCACTACCATTTCATTTCATCTGTCATTCATTTAATCATTGCCCCAGAGGAGTGCGTCAGGCCTCGGCAGCCGGCACAGTTCATATCCTCGCCGCTAGATGGGGGCTTCATTCATTCCATTCCTGACCCGGTCGGAGACTGGAAGCAGGCCGTGGATTTTCATTTTTTCATTAGAGGTCTAGCTAATAAATGGATAGAGTCTTAATTAACACAGCGTAAACAAATAATAAGCTTGAGACACAAGGATGATGGAACCAAATTACTTAATGAAACATTGCCCAATGAGGGAATTATTAAATTAGGAGTACCCCAGGGATCGGTTTTGGGCCCACTACTCTTTCTTCTATATGAAAATGAAAATCCACAGCCTGCTTCCAGTCTCCGACCGGGTCAGGAATGGAATGAATGAAGCCCCTATCTAGCGGCGAGGATATTGACTGAGCCGGCTGCCGAGGCCTGACGCACTCCTCTGGGGCAATGATTAAATGAATGACAGATGAAATGAAATGATAGTGGAGAGTGTTGCTGGAATGAAATTTTTGACAGGGAAAACCGGAGTACCCGGAGAAAAACCTGTCCGCCTCCGTTTTGTCCAGCACAGATCTCACATGGAGTGACCGGGATTTGAACCACGGACCCAGCGGTGAGAGGCCGGCGTGCTACCGCCTAAGCCATGGAGGCTTCTCTTTCTTCTATATATCAATGATATAACACAGAACGTTGATTCTCGCAAAGAAATTTTGTTTGCGGACGATACAACACTCGTAATAAAAGGTGAAACTAAACAGGTCTTACAGCAGTCTGCTGACTCTGTTACAGAAGGGTTAACCAAATGGTCACAAGATAATCCCCTCATAATAAACTATAAAAAGCAGTATCTCTAAATTTCCACACTATACAGAATAGGAATCCTGCGAAGCCCAATATAACATTAAATGGTCATCAAATAGAAAATAAATCAGAAACAAAGTTTTTTGGATTATGGATACAACATGACTTGAAATGGAATAAACATATACAATATCTGAATACTAAACTGAACTCCATGTGATTTGCGTTACGTATTTTGAAAACTTACACTAGCATGCACACATTAAGAAATACTTATTTTGCTTATTTCCATTCATACTTAAGATATGGGGTCATATTTTGGGGTATGTCACCAGATGTACTAAGCACGTTTAGGATACAAAAGAGGGCGATTAGAATTATGGCAAATGTAAACACTAGAGAATCATGCAGACCTCTGTTTAAAGAGTTAAACATACTCCCATTGACCTGCATTCATATCTTTGAATGTATTATGTTTTAAAAAAAGAATTTAATGAATAAATACGTTTTTCTTAAAACAAACAATGATGTTCATAGGCATAACACAAGACAAAATTAAAACATTCATATTTCACACACACACACACACACACAAGCATATATCAAAAAGGAACTTTTCACACAGGAGTTAAATTATACAATAAACTACCCCAGTATATAAAATTTGCCCCAAAAATAAAAACCTTTGAAAGAGTGTTGAAAGCTTATCTGCAGTGCCAATGTTTTTACTATGTAGTTGAATATCTTAGTGTATAGAAACGATGAAATCTATAATATTTTACTTTTCCATTTTAACTGTAATACCTAGCTGTAAGTTGTTGTATTTATAGAATTAAGTTTTCATATTGTAATAATAGAGTAAGGTGTACCGGGTGAGTTAGCCGTGGTCGTTACGGCATGACTAATGGCAGTCGCTCACATCGGGGAGGTGAGGAGGTTCGAATCCTCCCGCCGCCAACCTTGAAGATGGTCTTCTGTGGTTTCCCATCTTCCTTCCAGGCAAATGCCGGGGTTGGTCCCTAACTATAGGCCACAGCCGCTACCTTCCAACTCCTCGCCCTTCCCTTCCAACTTTCCTCCCCAACGGTACTTGTAGCTCACCCATTGGGTGTCCGTCTCGAAGCAGCTACAAAACTGGCGAGCCGAACATGTCCTCGGACACTCCCGGCACTAAAAGCCATATGCTAAAAAAAAAAAAAAAAAGAAAAAAAAAAAAAGTAAGGTGTAAATAGTTGTCCAATAAGATTGTATCTCTTAAGATCTGTTAGTATAATAAGTTAGAAATAGCTATTGTATTTGTAATATGAACCTGTAAGTTCTTTTATTTTTAGATGTAATTACTGACGTGTCCTATATCAAAAATGTATTGTATACATGTAATTGATCCAATGGATTAATAAAAATCTAATCTAATCTAATCTACTACCAACAGTAGTGGCGACGCTGGCTAACGCGCAGCATTAGGTCATGGGGCCAAGCTCTCTGCTGACTCGGTAGACGCGTGGGTTCGAGCCGCACCGTCGGCCGTCCTTGAAATGGTTTTCCGTGGTTTCCCATTTTCAACACCAGGAAAATGCTGGGACGGTACCTTCTGATTGGCCACGGCCGCTTCCTTCCACATCCTTGCCCAGTTTCATACACCATCATTCATTTCATCTCTCAATAACTCCTCTCATGAGGTTGGCGTCAGGAAGGGCATCCGGCCGTAAAAACCATCACCACAAAGTCTTCCATCGCATCTCATCCCCGACCCCGTTGGAAAACGGGAATAATAAGGGGTAGACATACATACAATCTAATCTACTGGGAGTCCAGATATCCAACAAAGCTTAATCCGCTGTCATAGATGACACATATTTTTCCTACACAATTTTCTTACTCTCCCCAATCAGACACCGGACTATAACACTCATCCTTTTGAAGGTGGTAAGGTTGCCCATAATATTTTGTATTCAATAGCGTTTGAAAGTATGCCAATAATCTTTAATGGCTGCCACAATGTCGGTTGTCCACCCAAGAGATAAGCTTCCGGTGAGAGTTGCAAGTTGTGGAAGATATTGTTTCCTCTACAGCAATCAAAATTCATTATATATGGTACTAGCTGTTACCCGCGGCTTCGCCCGCAATAACATTTGGAATCCCGTTATAACATTAGTTAAATAGATAAGCATGGGTCCTAGTGGAAAATAATTCTATCGCCTGAAACCAAAAATGCATGGGACGAAAAAACACATCAAAATATCATGTTGGTTTCGGACCCTAAAAGACGTGAAAAATATAATAAAAGTATTTAAAAAAACCTATTTTTTGAAATTTCATTAGAATCAAACTTAGAAAATTCCGGCCAAAAAGTACAAAATCATTAATAACTCCCTCAGTATTTGTCGTATGATGAAATAGCAAGACAAAAAAAGATGTAATGTGTTATTGTCTACAACATAGGCCATGTATAATTTTACACTCAGACATATTACGTCCGCCCCCCCCCCCCCATAATTTCACCCCTCCCCATAGGCCCCTTAAATTGGATTTATGAAAAAACAGTCAAACACCTATTTACTGTTTTTTTTGCGAATTTTTTTCCGTTGAGTTCCAAACTCCTCGCCTATGTCGTTTAAGAGATACACGCTCCGTTAGGAATCCTTCAACCCCCACTTTTCACCCCTTTCACCTCATAATATGCACCACATCGAAAAACCCTCAGACACATGTCTTCTTTTTTTTAATGATGAGTTTATATGCCGAGTATCACATCCCCCATTGAAACCAATCGGGAGATATTGCTATTCAATGAAATGCAGGTCTACCCCCTTAACACCCCTTTAGAACCTGAATATCCAAAAATTCTTTCTTAGTGGGCGTTTGCGGCCCTTGAGGAAGCTGCATACCAAATTTCATTCCAATCCGTTCGGTGGTTTCTGAGATTTCGTGATGAATAGATAAGCATCGGTCCTAGTGGAAAATAATTCTATGCCCTGAAACCAAAATTGCATGGGACGAAAAATACATCAAAATATCATGTTGGTTTCGGACCCTAAAAGACGTGAAAAATATAATAAAAAAATTAAAAGAAACTATTTTTTTGAAATTTCATTCGAATCAATTTTTATGTCATTCCTGGGACTTAGAAAATTCCGGCCAAAGAGTACAAAATCATTAATAACTCCCTAAGTATTCGTCGTATGATGAAATAGCAAGAGACAAAAAAGATGTAATGTGTTATTGTCTACAACATAGGCCATGTATAATTTTACACTCAGACATATTACGTCCCCACCCCCCTCCCCATGGGCCCCTTAAATTGGATTTATGAGAAAACGGTCGAACACCTATTTACTTATTTTTAAGTGGATTTTTTTTCCCGCTGAGTTCCAAACTCCTCGCCTATGTCGCTTAAGAGATACACGCTCCGTTAGGAATCCTTCCACCTCCATTTTTCACCCCTTTCACCTCATAATATGCACCACATCGAAAAACCCTCAGACACGTGTCTTCTTATTTTTAATCATCATCATCATCTTGTACAGTTTCCAGCCCCAGGCTGGGTCTGTTTGGAACATAAGCCTCGCCACTTAGTCCTTTCTTCCCACCACCTCTCCGCTGTCACTCTGGTCCAGTCCTCGCCTCTCTTCTTGACACATTCCTCCACTCCTTTCAGCCATCTATCTCTTGGTCTTCCCCTTGGTCGTTTCTTCTGCATCTGCATCTCATGTATCCTCTCGGGAATCCTCTTCTCATCCATTCTCTTTAAGTGTCCATACCACCTCAGTCTTGACGTCTCAATCCTACCTTGCAAGGGCTCCTCTTTCACCATTTCCCTGACATTTTCATTTCTCAACCTGTCTCTTCTTGTTACTCCGATCCTACTTCGCAGGAACTTCATTTCACCTGCCTGTATTCTGCTTATGTCTCTTTTCTTCATTGTCCACGTTTCTGAAGCATAGGTCAGTATCGGGATATAGTAGCTTCTGTATAACACTTCCTTGCTTTTTTGTGGGACATCTTTATTCCACACTAAGCTCCTAATGCTTCTCAGAAATGCTTCTGCCTGTCTGCCACGTTCCGTAATCTCTTTGTCATTTCTCCCATTTTCCTCCACTAGACTTCCCAAGTACTTGAGACTTTCCACCTTCTTCAGCTGTCCACCTCCAAGTGTTATCCCACTCACTGGTCTGTCCTTTTTCCTGGTCGTTAACAGGATCTCACATTTACTGATGTTGAACTTCCATCCGTACTCTCCCACTGTTTCTTCCCAAGCCTTCAGTTGCTCCTGAATTTCCTCCTCCTTGTTTCCCCAGACCATGAGATCATCTGCAAACACCATTGTTTTCATCTTATCTTCTCCTATCTTTCCTGCAATCCGTGTCATTACCTCGTCCATAACCACAATAAAGAGAAGGGGTGACAGCGCACTACCCTGTTTCAGGCCACTTATTTGTCTGAACCAGTCTGTTCTTTCCCCTCCAACTTTCACACAACTCACACTTCCACAATACATCTCCTTCACTCTGCCTACAGTCCCCTTTTCCACTCCCATGTTTTCCATTGCTTCCCAAACCTTCTCCCTACACACACTATCATAGGCCTTTTCGATGTCCAGGAAGGCCATCAACAGATCCTCTCCAAATTCATAGTGGTGTTCCTGGAGCTGTCTCACTGAAAATATGAGATCCACTGTTGATCTCCCAGGTCTGAATCCATACTGCTCCTCTCTCAATTTTCTCTCCACTTTGGCTCGTATTCTACTTTCTAATATCTTTTCATATATCTTGGCACAGTGAGATATGAGTGTGACTCCCCTGTAATTTCTGCACTCCTTTCTGCTTCCTTTCTTAAATATTGGGACAATTAATCCTTTCTTCCAATCTTCTGGGGTCTTTTTCTCCTTCCATATCACCCTCATCACACGGTACAGCCACTGTTTCCCAACCTCCCCTGCTGCCTTCACCATTTCAACACTCACTTCATCCACACCCGGTGACCTTCCTCCTTTCATCTTGTTTATAGCCATCTCCAGTTCTCTCCAAGTCAGGTCCTTTTCCATTCCTGTGTTGTCTTCTCCATCTTTCAATGCATTGTCAATGCATTCCTCCCTATGACCATTTGGATTCAGCAAATCCTCAAAGTACTCTTTCCACACTGTCTTGAGTGTCTCTTTGTTGTGTACCTCATTTCCGTTTTTGTCCATCATTACCACATCCTCTCGCAGACCTCTTCTCTTACTTTTGACCATCCCATAAAGTACTTTCTTATTTCCTCTGCTGTCTTCCTCCATCATCTCTGTCCACTTTACCATCCACTTCTTCCTCTCCTCTGCGACAATCTTGTTTGCTTCTTTCTTCTTTATCTTATAATCTTCCCTTGCCAGATCAGTTCTTTCCTGGAACCACACTCTGAAAGCCTTGTTCTTCCTTCCCACAGCTTCTTTTACTCTCTCATTCCACCATGGTGTCTCTTTACACCGCTTTCTGTTGCTTGTTCTTCCACACACTGCCACTGCAGCTTCCACCATTGTGTTTTTGAATTGCTTCCATTCCTCTTCCCCTGTTTTAGGATTGTCTGTTGGCATCCTTTCCCTTATTATCTTCTGGAATTCTTCCTTGACTTCCTTTTCCTTGAGTTTCCATACTTTGATTCTCCTTTCCTGGTACTCTGTCCTCTTGCTATCCTTAACAACTCCCAGGTTCATTACAAGTATTCTGTGGTCGCTATCTAAGGCCTCTGATGGTATTACCTTTATATCTCTGACACTTCTCTTCATTTCCCAGTCGTACAGCATGTAATCTACCAAAGATTTCTTTGTTAAATCACTGCTGTACCACGTTACCTTGTGGCTTTCTTTCTTCCGGAACCAGGAGTTGCCTACCACTAAACCGTTTCTCTTGCAAAAATCCAGCAACTTTCTCCCTTCTTCATTCCTGCTACCCCATCCTTCTGCTCCCAATACATTTTCATATCCTTGCCTTTCACTTCCTACATGTGCATTCAAATCTCCCATGACAATGATGCTCTGACCGTTCAACTGCTGTTGTAGCTCCTCCTCAAAGTCTTCCTTCTCTTGAGCTGTACATCCAACTTGAGGGGCATATACCTGGGCTATCTCCAGGCTTCTTCCCTTTACAGTTACTCTGATCGTCATGATCCTGTCACTTATTCCCTTTACCTCTTCCTTCATTCCATCTCTCACAACTACTCCTACTCCGCTGCTCCTTCCTTCACTGTTCCCACTCCAGTACAACCGGTACCCTTTCCTCAGTTCTCTGCGACCTTCTCCTTTCCATCTTGTTTCTGCCAAGCCCAGTACATCCAGTACATCCAGTTTTCTTCTCTCCATCACATCTACAATCTCCTCCACTTTTCCTGTCAGTGTCTGTATGTTTAATGACCCAACTCGTAGTCCATTAGCATATCCGGGTCGTCGTCGTTTGCATCCGTCCTTTCCGAGGCCTGTTCCTGGTTTGAAAGCAAATATGATATCCACTACTGGCTTGCTAGGCCTATCGTAGCTTCACCAGAGCCCCGTCAGCCGTCACTTTTCAGGGTTCCCATAGAGCCTTCACAGCTACCTTAGCGGTCCCGGGGCACACAAAGTCCCCACTGTACTTCACCCCTACAGGCAATCCCCTACTTCATGCCGTTGCCCGTCTCCCACCACGTGGAGGAGGGGTTTTTAATGATGAGTTTATATGCCGAGTATCACATCCCCCAATGAAACCAATCGGGAGATATTGCTATTCAATGAAATGCAGGTCTACCCCCTTAACACCCCTTTAGAACCTGAATATCCAAAAATCCTTTCTTAGTGGGCGTTTGCGGCCCTTGAGGAAGCTGCATACCAAATTTCATTCCAATCCGTTCGGTGGTTTCTGAGATTTCGTGATGAATAGATAAGCATCGGTCCTAGTGGAAAATAATTCTATGCCCTGAAACCAAAATTGCATGGGACGAAAAATACATCAAAATATCATGTTGGTTTCGGACCCTAAAAGACGTGAAAAATATAATAAAAATATTAAAAGAAACTATTTTTTTGAAATTTCATTCGAATCAATTTTTATGTCATTCCTGGGACTTAGAAAATTCCGGCCTAAGAGTACAAAATCATTAATAACTCCCTAAGTATTCGTCGTATGATGAAATAGCAAGAGACAAAAAAGATGTAATGTGTTATTGTCTACAACATAGGCCATGTATAATTTTACACTCAGACATATTACGTCCCCACCCCCCTCCCCATGGGCCCCTTAAATTGGATTTATGAGAAAACGGTCGAACACCTATTTACTTGTTTTTAAGTGGATTTTTTTTTCCGCTGAGTTCCAAACTCCTCGCCTATGTCGCTTAAGAGATACACGCTCCGTTAGGAATCCTTCCACCTCCATTTTTCACCCCTTTCACCTCATAATATGCACCACATCGAAAAACCCTCAGACACGTGTCTTCTTATTTTTAATGATGAGTTTATATGCCGAGTATCACATCCCCCAATGAAACCAATCGGGAGATATTGCTATTCAATGAAATGCAGGTCTACCCCCTTAACACCCCTTTAGAACCTGAATATCCAAAAATCCTTTCTTAGTGGGCGTTTGCGGCCCTTGAGGAAGCTGCATACCAAATTTCATTCCAATCCGTTTGGTGGTTTCTGAGATTTCGTGATGAATAGATAAGCATCGGTCCTAGTGGAAAATAATTCTATGCCCTGAAACCAAAATTGCATGGGACGAAAAATACATCAAAATATCATGTTGGTTTCGGACCCTAAAAGACGTGAAAAATATAATAAAAATATTAAAAGAAACTATTTTTTTGAAATTTCATTCGAATCAATTTTTATGTCATTCCTGGGACTTAGAAAATTCCGGCCAAAGAGTACAAAATCATTAATAACTCCCTAAGTATTCGTCGTATGATGAAATAGCAAGAGACAAAAAAGATGTAATGTGTTATTGTCTACAACATAGGCCATGTATAATTTTACACTCAGACATATTACGTCCCCACCCCCTTCCCCATGGGCCCCTTAAATTGGATTTATGAGAAAACGGTCGAACACCTATTTACTTATTTTTAAGTGGACTTTTTTTCCCGCTGAGTTCCAAACTCCTCGCCTATGTCGCTTAAGAGATACACGCTCCGTTAGGAATCCTTCCACCTCCATTTTTCACCCCTTTCACCTCATAATATGCACCACATCGAAAAACCCTCAGACACGTGTCTTCTTATTTTTAATGATGAGTTTATATGCCGAGTATCACATCCCCCAATGAAACCAATCGGGAGATATTGCTATTCAATGAAATGCAGGTCTACCCCCTTAACACCCCTTTAGAACCTGAATATCTAAAAATCCTTTCATAGTGGGCGTTTGCGGCCCTTGAGGAAGCTGCGTACCAAATTTCATTCCAATCCGTTTGGTGGTTTCTGAGATTTTGTGATGAATGAATGAGTCAGTCAGTCAGTGAGTGGTATTTGAGCTTTATATAGTAGATAAGCATCAGTCCTAGTGGAAAATAATTCTATCACCTGAAACCAAAAATGCATGGGACGAAAAGAACATCAAAATAACATGTTGGTTTCGGAAACTAAAAGACGTGAAAAATATAATAAAAGTATTTAAAAAAACTATTTTTTGAAATTTCATTCGAATCATTTTTTATGTCATTCCTGGGACTAAGAAAATTCCGGCCAAAGAGTACAAAATCATTAATAACTCCCTAAGTATTCGTCGTATGATGACATAGCAATAGACAAAAAAGATGTAATGTGTTATTGTCTACAACATAGGCCATGTATAATTTTACACTGAGACATATTCCCCCCCCCCCATAATTTCACCCTTCCGCATGGGCCCCTTAAATTAGATTTATGAAAAAACGGTCAAACACCTATTTACTTATTTTTATGCTGATTTTTTTCCGCTGAGTTCCAAACTCCTTGCCTATGTCGTTGAAGAGATACACGCTCCGTTAGGAATCCTTCAACCCCCACTTTTCACCCTTTACACCTCATGATATACACCACATCGAAAAACCCTCAGACACGTGTCTTCTTATTTTTAATGATGAGTTTATATGCCGAGTATCACATCCCCCAATGAAACCAATTGGGAGACATTGCTATTCAATGAAATGCAGGTCTACCCCCTTAACACCCCTTTAGAACCTGAATATCCAAAAATCCTTTCTTAGTGGGCGTTTGTGGCCCTTGAGGAAGCTGCATACCAAATTTCATTCCAATCTGTTTGGAGGTTTCTGAGATTTCGTGATGAATGAATGAGTCAGTCAGTCAGTGAGTGGTATTTGAGCTTTATACAGTAGATAAGCATCGGTCCTAGTGGAAAATAATTCTTATCACCTGAAACCAAAAATGCATGGGACGAAAAAAAAACAACAAAATATCATGTTGGTTTCGGACCCTAAAAGACTATTTTTTGAAATTTCATTCTAATCAATTTTTATGTCATTCCTGGGACTTAGAAAATTCTGGCCAAAGAGTACAAAATCATTAATAACTCCCTAAGTATTCGTCGTATGATGAAATAGCAAGAGACAAAAAAGATGCAATGTGTTATTGTCTACATAGGCCATGTATAATTTTACACTCGGACATATTACGGCCCACCCCCCCCCCCCCCCCATAATTTCACCCCTCCCCATGGGCCCCTTAAATTGGATTTATGAAAAAACAGTCAAACACCTATTTACTTATTTTTTTCCGCCGAGTTCCAAACTCCTCGCCTATGTCGTTTAAGAGATACACACTTCGTTAGGAATCCTTCAACCCCCACTTTTCACCCCTTTCACCTCATAATATACACCACATCGAAAAACCTTCAGACACGTGTCCAAAAATCCTTTCTTAGTGGGCGTTTGCGGTCCTTGAGGAAGCTGCATACCAAATTTCATTCCAATCCGTTCGGTGGTTTCTGAGATTTCGTGATGAATAGATAAGCATCGGTCCTAGTGGAAAATAATTCTATGCCCTGAAACCAAAATTGCATGGGACGAAAAATACATCAAAATATCATGTTGGTTTCGGACCCTAAAAGACGTGAAAAATATAATAAAAAAATTAAAAGAAACTATTTTTTTGAAATTTCATTCGAATCAATTTTTATGTCATTCCTGGGACTTAGAAAATTCCGGCCAAAGAGTACAAAATCATTAATAACTCCCTAAGTATTCGTCGTATGATGAAATAGCAAGAGACAAAAAAGATGTAATGTGTTATTGTCTACAACATAGGCCATGTATAATTTTACACTCAGACATATTACGTCCCCACCCCCCTCCCCATGGGCCCCTTAAATTGGATTTATGAGAAAACGGTCGAACACCTATTTACTTATTTTTAAGTGGATTTTTTTTCCCGCTGAGTTCCAAACTCCTCGCCTATGTCGCTTAAGAGATACACGCTCCGTTAGGAATCCTTCCACCTCCATTTTTCACCCCTTTCACCTCATAATATGCACCACATCGAAAAACCCTCAGACACGTGTCTTCTTATTTTTAATCATCATCATCATCTTGTACAGTTTCCAGCCCCAGGCTGGGTCTGTTTGGAACATAAGCCTCGCCACTTAGTCCTTTCTTCCCACCACCTCTCCGCTGTCACTCTGGTCCAGTCCTCGCCTCTCTTCTTGACACATTCCTCCACTCCTTTCAGCCATCTATCTCTTGGTCTTCCCCTTGGTCGTTTCTTCTGCATCTGCATCTCATGTATCCTCTCGGGAATCCTCTTCTCATCCATTCTCTTTAAGTGTCCATACCACCTCAGTCTTGACGTCTCAATCCTACCTTGCAAGGGCTCCTCTTTCACCATTTCCCTGACATTTTCATTTCTCAACCTGTCTCTTCTTGTTACTCCGATCCTACTTCGCAGGAACTTCATTTCACCTGCCTGTATTCTGCTTATGTCTCTTTTCTTCATTGTCCACGTTTCTGAAGCATAGGTCAGTATCGGGATATAGTAGCTTCTGTATAACACTTCCTTGCTTTTTTGTGGGACATCTTTATTCCACACTAAGCTCCTAATGCTTCTCAGAAATGCTTCTGCCTGTCTGCCACGTTCCGTAATCTCTTTGTCATTTCTCCCATTTTCCTCCACTAGACTTCCCAAGTACTTGAGACTTTCCACCTTCTTCAGCTGTCCACCTCCAAGTGTTATCCCACTCACTGGTCTGTCCTTTTTCCTGGTCGTTAACAGGATCTCACATTTACTGATGTTGAACTTCCATCCGTACTCTCCCACTGTTTCTTCCCAAGCCTTCAGTTGCTCCTGAATTTCCTCCTCCTTGTTTCCCCAGACCATGAGATCATCTGCAAACACCATTGTTTTCATCTTATCTTCTCCTATCTTTCCTGCAATCCGTGTCATTACCTCGTCCATAACCACAATAAAGAGAAGGGGTGACAGCGCACTACCCTGTTTCAGGCCACTTATTTGTCTGAACCAGTCTGTTCTTTCCCCTCCAACTTTCACACAACTCACACTTCCACAATACATCTCCTTCACTCTGCCTACAGTCCCCTTTTCCACTCCCATGTTTTCCATTGCTTCCCAAACCTTCTCCCTACACACACTATCATAGGCCTTTTCGATGTCCAGGAAGGCCATCAACAGATCCTCTCCAAATTCATAGTGGTGTTCCTGGAGCTGTCTCACTGAAAATATGAGATCCACTGTTGATCTCCCAGGTCTGAATCCATACTGCTCCTCTCTCAATTTTCTCTCCACTTTGGCTCGTATTCTACTTTCTAATATCTTTTCATATATCTTGGCACAGTGAGATATGAGTGTGACTCCCCTGTAATTTCTGCACTCCTTTCTGCTTCCTTTCTTAAATATTGGGACAATTAATCCTTTCTTCCAATCTTCTGGGGTCTTTTTCTCCTTCCATATCACCCTCATCACACGGTACAGCCACTGTTTCCCAACCTCCCCTGCTGCCTTCACCATTTCAACACTCACTTCATCCACACCCGGTGACCTTCCTCCTTTCATCTTGTTTATAGCCATCTCCAGTTCTCTCCAAGTCAGGTCCTTTTCCATTCCTGTGTTGTCTTCTCCATCTTTCAATGCATTGTCAATGCATTCCTCCCTATGACCATTTGGATTCAGCAAATCCTCAAAGTACTCTTTCCACACTGTCTTGAGTGTCTCTTTGTTGTGTACCTCATTTCCGTTTTTGTCCATCATTACCACATCCTCTCGCAGACCTCTTCTCTTACTTTTGACCATCCCATAAAGTACTTTCTTATTTCCTCTGCTGTCTTCCTCCATCATCTCTGTCCACTTTACCATCCACTTCTTCCTCTCCTCTGCGACAATCTTGTTTGCTTCTTTCTTCTTTATCTTATAATCTTCCCTTGCCAGATCAGTTCTTTCCTGGAACCACACTCTGAAAGCCTTGTTCTTCCTTCCCACAGCTTCTTTTACTCTCTCATTCCACCATGGTGTCTCTTTACACCGCTTTCTGTTGCTTGTTCTTCCACACACTGCCACTGCAGCTTCCACCATTGTGTTTTTGAATTGCTTCCATTCCTCTTCCCCTGTTTTAGGATTGTCTGTTGGCATCCTTTCCCTTATTATCTTCTGGAATTCTTCCTTGACTTCCTTTTCCTTGAGTTTCCATACTTTGATTCTCCTTTCCTGGTACTCTGTCCTCTTGCTATCCTTAACAACTCCCAGGTTCATTACAAGTATTCTGTGGTCGCTATCTAAGGCCTCTGATGGTATTACCTTTATATCTCTGACACTTCTCTTCATTTCCCAGTCGTACAGCATGTAATCTACCAAAGATTTCTTTGTTAAATCACTGCTGTACCACGTTACCTTGTGGCTTTCTTTCTTCCGGAACCAGGAGTTGCCTACCACTAAACCGTTTCTCTTGCAAAAATCCAGCAACTTTCTCCCTTCTTCATTCCTGCTACCCCATCCTTCTGCTCCCAATACATTTTCATATCCTTGCCTTTCACTTCCTACATGTGCATTCAAATCTCCCATGACAATGATGCTCTGACCGTTCAACTGCTGTTGTAGCTCCTCCTCAAAGTCTTCCTTCTCTTGAGCTGTACATCCAACTTGAGGGGCATATACCTGGGCTATCTCCAGGCTTCTTCCCTTTACAGTTACTCTGATCTTCATGATCCTGTCACTTATTCCCTTTACCTCTTCCTTCATTCCATCTCTCACAACTACTCCTACTCCGCTGCTCCTTCCTTCACTGTTCCCACTCCAGTACAACCGGTACCCTTTCCTCAGTTCTCTGCGACCTTCTCCTTTCCATCTTGTTTCTGCCAAGCCCAGTACATCCAGTACATCCAGTTTTCTTCTCTCCATCACATCTACAATCTCCTCCACTTTTCCTGTCAGTGTCTGTATGTTTAATGACCCAACTCGTAGTCCATTAGCATATCCGGGTCGTCGTCGTTTGCATCCGTCCTTTCCGAGGCCTGTTCCTGGTTTGAAAGCAAATATGATATCCACTACTGGCTTGCTAGGCCTATCGTAGCTTCACCAGAGCCCCGTCAGCCGTCACTTTTCAGGGTTCCCATAGAGCCTTCACAGCTACCTTAGCGGTCCCGGGGCACACAAAGTCCCCACTGTACTTCACCCCTACAGGCAATCCCCTACTTCATGCCGTTGCCCGTCTCCCACCACGTGGAGGAGGGGTTTTTAATGATGAGTTTATATGCCGAGTATCACATCCCCCAATGAAACCAATCGGGAGATATTGCTATTCAATGAAATGCAGGTCTACCCCCTTAACACCCCTTTAGAACCTGAATATCCAAAAATCCTTTCTTAGTGGGCGTTTGCGGCCCTTGAGGAAGCTGCATACCAAATTTCATTCCAATCCGTTCGGTGGTTTCTGAGATTTCGTGATGAATAGATAAGCATCGGTCCTAGTGGAAAATAATTCTATGCCCTGAAACCAAAATTGCATGGGACGAAAAATACATCAAAATATCATGTTGGTTTCGGACCCTAAAAGACGTGAAAAATATAATAAAAATATTAAAAGAAACTATTTTTTTGAAATTTCATTCGAATCAATTTTTATGTCATTCCTGGGACTTAGAAAATTCCGGCCTAAGAGTACAAAATCATTAATAACTCCCTAAGTATTCGTCGTATGATGAAATAGCAAGAGACAAAAAAGATGTAATGTGTTATTGTCTACAACATAGGCCATGTATAATTTTACACTCAGACATATTACGTCCCCACCCCCCTCCCCATGGGCCCCTTAAATTGGATTTATGAGAAAACGGTCGAACACCTATTTACTTGTTTTTAAGTGGATTTTTTTTTCCGCTGAGTTCCAAACTCCTCGCCTATGTCGCTTAAGAGATACACGCTCCGTTAGGAATCCTTCCACCTCCATTTTTCACCCCTTTCACCTCATAATATGCACCACATCGAAAAACCCTCAGACACGTGTCTTCTTATTTTTAATGATGAGTTTATATGCCGAGTATCACATCCCCCAATGAAACCAATCGGGAGATATTGCTATTCAATGAAATGCAGGTCTACCCCCTTAACACCCCTTTAGAACCTGAATATCCAAAAATCCTTTCTTAGTGGGCGTTTGCGGCCCTTGAGGAAGCTGCATACCAAATTTCATTCCAATCCGTTTGGTGGTTTCTGAGATTTCGTGATGAATAGATAAGCATCGGTCCTAGTGGAAAATAATTCTATGCCCTGAAACCAAAATTGCATGGGACGAAAAATACATCAAAATATCATGTTGGTTTCGGACCCTAAAAGACGTGAAAAATATAATAAAAATATTAAAAGAAACTATTTTTTTGAAATTTCATTCGAATCAATTTTTATGTCATTCCTGGGACTTAGAAAATTCCGGCCAAAGAGTACAAAATCATTAATAACTCCCTAAGTATTCGTCGTATGATGAAATAGCAAGAGACAAAAAAGATGTAATGTGTTATTGTCTACAACATAGGCCATGTATAATTTTACACTCAGACATATTACGTCCCCACCCCCTTCCCCATGGGCCCCTTAAATTGGATTTATGAGAAAACGGTCGAACACCTATTTACTTATTTTTAAGTGGACTTTTTTTCCCGCTGAGTTCCAAACTCCTCGCCTATGTCGCTTAAGAGATACACGCTCCGTTAGGAATCCTTCCACCTCCATTTTTCACCCCTTTCACCTCATAATATGCACCACATCGAAAAACCCTCAGACACGTGTCTTCTTATTTTTAATGATGAGTTTATATGCCGAGTATCACATCCCCCAATGAAACCAATCGGGAGATATTGCTATTCAATGAAATGCAGGTCTACCCCCTTAACACCCCTTTAGAACCTGAATATCTAAAAATCCTTTCATAGTGGGCGTTTGCGGCCCTTGAGGAAGCTGCGTACCAAATTTCATTCCAATCCGTTTGGTGGTTTCTGAGATTTTGTGATGAATGAATGAGTCAGTCAGTCAGTGAGTGGTATTTGAGCTTTATATAGTAGATAAGCATCAGTCCTAGTGGAAAATAATTCTATCACCTGAAACCAAAAATGCATGGGACGAAAAGAACATCAAAATAACATGTTGGTTTCGGAAACTAAAAGACGTGAAAAATATAATAAAAGTATTTAAAAAAACTATTTTTTGAAATTTCATTCGAATCATTTTTTATGTCATTCCTGGGACTAAGAAAATTCCGGCCAAAGAGTACAAAATCATTAATAACTCCCTAAGTATTCGTCGTATGATGACATAGCAATAGACAAAAAAGATGTAATGTGTTATTGTCTACAACATAGGCCATGTATAATTTTACACTGAGACATATTCCCCCCCCCCCATAATTTCACCCTTCCGCATGGGCCCCTTAAATTAGATTTATGAAAAAACGGTCAAACACCTATTTACTTATTTTTATGCTGATTTTTTTCCGCTGAGTTCCAAACTCCTTGCCTATGTCGTTGAAGAGATACACGCTCCGTTAGGAATCCTTCAACCCCCACTTTTCACCCTTTACACCTCATGATATACACCACATCGAAAAACCCTCAGACACGTGTCTTCTTATTTTTAATGATGAGTTTATATGCCGAGTATCACATCCCCCAATGAAACCAATTGGGAGACATTGCTATTCAATGAAATGCAGGTCTACCCCCTTAACACCCCTTTAGAACCTGAATATCCAAAAATCCTTTCTTAGTGGGCGTTTGTGGCCCTTGAGGAAGCTGCATACCAAATTTCATTCCAATCTGTTTGGAGGTTTCTGAGATTTCGTGATGAATGAATGAGTCAGTCAGTCAGTGAGTGGTATTTGAGCTTTATACAGTAGATAAGCATCGGTCCTAGTGGAAAATAATTCTTATCACCTGAAACCAAAAATGCATGGGACGAAAAAAAAACAACAAAATATCATGTTGGTTTCGGACCCTAAAAGACTATTTTTTGAAATTTCATTCTAATCAATTTTTATGTCATTCCTGGGACTTAGAAAATTCTGGCCAAAGAGTACAAAATCATTAATAACTCCCTAAGTATTCGTCGTATGATGAAATAGCAAGAGACAAAAAAGATGCAATGTGTTATTGTCTACATAGGCCATGTATAATTTTACACTCGGACATATTACGGCCCACCCCCCCCCCCCCATAATTTCACCCCTCCCCATGGGCCCCTTAAATTGGATTTATGAAAAAACAGTCAAACACCTATTTACTTATTTTTTTCCGCCGAGTTCCAAACTCCTCGCCTATGTCGTTTAAGAGATACACACTTCGTTAGGAATCCTTCAACCCCCACTTTTCACCCCTTTCACCTCATAATATACACCACATCGAAAAACCTTCAGACACGTGTCCAAAAATCCTTTCTTAGTGGGCGTTTGCGGTCCTTGAGGAAGCTGCATACCAAATTTCATTCCAATCCGTTCGGTGGTTTCTGAGATTTCGTGATGAATGCGTCAGTGAGTGGTATTTGATCTTTACATAGTAGATGATAGTCGACAGTCTCAAAAGTACCATCGCCAAAAACTGTGCATGCTGTGGTTTCTGACCAGTTAACCCAACGAAATAGAGAAGCAGAACATGATTGCACAAGTTGATATCGACACATGTTATGTGCTTTAACATCTCTGAGAAGGAAGAAAGGAGGGGGAAGCTGAGAGACTAGATCCCCCTGCTGGTTGTAATCAAGCTGACAATAGGGAGATGTACAAATTACATATTGTTGCCATTATTCGCAACAAAGTATGAAATGCAATGATCTCTAGCTGAGTAAGCAGTGGTACCTCATCACTAAAGAGACTAGTGTAGACAAGAGTACAGGTGTCACCAGTCCCCACAACTCCATCCACTTGGTCTTTAGAGAAGAGTTTAAAGATTTTCGTTGGCATGTCATGTCCAGGATGGAATCTAAATTACTGAAGACAGACCAAGGTTACTGCAGAAGATGAAATCAATTGATGTAACTCAATGAGTTGTTGAAAATAGCTATTACAGTTCCATTGTAAAAGTGTCATATCATGGACATTTATTTATATTTGACCTTTTGCCATCTGCCCCTCCTTAGGTGGAGATCATAGGGGGGAGCACACTTCTATCTCTATATGTCCATTTGAAGATGTGTAATCTGAGGAGGTGGCTTCCTAGATTGCTTTGATGCTGCTTTATAAGATTTTTCCTTCCTCAGTCTGGTGGAAGAGCGAGAGTGGTGTTGATTGACCTTTTCCCCATCCAAAGACTAGGTATCAGGTCTCAACATATCCTGAGCAATTTCTTTTTTAATTCTGCAATGACATCTGTTGGGGAAAAAGGTGTTGCCTTCCCTTCAAACATCTGGGTGAGTGGTCCCTGAGGCCTGTCACCCTTTTCAGCAGACTGATCTGGGAGAGTATCCTTGTTGATGGAGGTAGCTTTTGCCAGCATTGCTTAACTAATGGTTGGAGCAAGAGCGCCAACAGATGCAGAAGCCACCCTGTCAGCACGAGGGTGATAACTGATAACATCACATCAGAGGTGGAATATCAGGCCTCGCATCACACATATGCAATGTGGCCCTTGACCTGTTTTGGGTCATCACCACCTTCCAAATGGAGATCAAAAGTGCCAGTGTTGACTCTCTCCTCACCAATTTTTTGAGTGATGCACCTGATCTTGCCTTACTTCCCCACATTCCACATTAGTTCCATGTCTTCATTAAGAATGAGGTCATGGTGGAATATAACGCTATAGACCTCATTCAATGTTTCATGCTTGGTATTCTCAATGGGAACTTCATCAAACACAGTGCAGTTAAGCAATGCTTCCATCTGCTTAGCATCCACTGTGTGGAGCAACAACTGACCGTTGCAAAGCTTCTGGATCCCGTTAAGATCACTGTATTTCCTCTTGATTTCCTTGCTGAAAATTATTGATATCACCAGCTTACACACTCCATCTGTCCTGGTGGGTACCACGAAGCAGGGTGACTTGACAGCAGGGAGTCATTTCAATAGTGGTTTGTCCCAAAGTGTAGGCATCTTACTGGGATGCTGTTCTTCTAGAGATGGCTTTTTAAGTGGGGCCACCCTTGGCTGTTGATTTTAGCTGTTTTGTGGCCATCCCAGGCAATCCTCCTTGAATACAGCCCACACCAATCAAAGGGGTATGCACTGTGGGTACCACCCACTTATGCAATATCCACTTGGTAATAGTAGGCATTACCTGAGGTTCCTGTGCTTTGGGCAAAAATCAAATGACTGAATTAAAAAATAAAAATAATAAAATGAAAAAAAAAAAAAAACAAATAAAAAGAACCTTGACAGGCATACTCCTTGTTATAAACAGTAAATCATCCAGCTTTGACATACAGCCAACCTGCATTGTAAGGTGGATACCACTGAAAGGATACATGGCACACCCACCTCGGGACTACCGTCCAGGCTCTTTGGCCAGATAGCCAAGTTAGTAGCACTTCCCCAAACAATTTGCACATTTTTGCTAGGAGAAAATGGGAGAAAAAGGTCCCCTTTTAGTGAATGAATTCTGCTCCCTCCATCCACAGGGGATCTTCACAGAATTTGGCAGTTTTTTTTTAATTTTATTTTTTAGCCAAGTCAGTCCTTTTAATAGCCCTCTTATGACAAGCAGGGGAAACCATGGGTGTATTCCATCCCGTACCCACAGGCTGTAAGAGACCCATTATTGACATACACTAGTACACACTTGAGGACTTATCTCAGCCCAGACCATGATATAGCTCCCATTAAATACCGGTAGTATCCGTGTAGCAAAAGTGCACAGTGAATAATGTCCACAGGCTTGCTCCAAACTATGTCCCATCCATCTAGTGCCCTTAATCAGAATTTGGATTCCTCTTTTAAGAGCAGTGTGTTCCACTGTTCTGTAGCCAGTTCAGATGGACATTAGCAAACTGCACCAAGATGCAGGATGTTCCCTAATAAGCATAAGTAGTGTCGTGGGACTCTTAGATTGTAATGTTGCCTTGTACAACCCAGCCTTCTCTTTACTGTTCTTTTGCTGACATTCATCATTTGTACTTGCTGCAAAGGATTTCTGGTCTTCACAACTGTTGTATACTGATCACAAAAAACTTGTACAACAAAAAAGTTTTCAGTAGTAATTTTTTCTTGACATAAATGGGTTTCTTTTGCAGATTTTGTCCTTTACGAACCTCTTAATAGTTCTATGCTCATTAGGCATGTCTAAAATACTTGCAACATAGTGTACACTATGTCCACTATCCACTTGAGCTCTTAAGCGGCTTCGGTGGCGTAGTTGGTAGCATGCTGAGTTTCTATGCCCAAGATAGCGGGTTCAAACCCGGCCGAAGTCGTCGTTAAAAGAGCGTTAAAATCCTTCAGTATGCCTTCCTTCGGAGGGGAAGTAAAGCCGACAGTCCCATGTCATAGATTTATTGCATGTAAAAGATCCTTCCATAGATTAACTTGTGTGAAGCTAAATTTCTAGGTTAGATTTCATTGGAATGCTCTATCAAAGTTCCAACGTTCACCACTAGGTATCGGTGACATCTATTAGCGAAAGTTGGAACTACGTGAAATTGAGCAGAACTTGTAGCTCACCCTATGGGTGTCTGCTTGAAGCAGCTACAGCCTCTGGCCAGCCGAACATGTCCTCAGATACTCCGGGCACTAGAAGCCATACGGTAAATAAATAAACTGAGCTCTTGCCGCAACTTCAGGACTAGGAACTATCATAACCACACAAACATGTCCTAGAGGCGAGATGCAAAGTAAAACCGAGTCAATTCTATACTGGCCATTGAGGCCTATGGAATAGTGGACGGTTCCACTTGTTTGAGACATTGGCACTAGAAGGGATGAAGTTGTCTGCTTCATGCCTGGCCGCCTTTGTTCCCAGGACTTACCCTGGAACTCATTTGTGTTGTAAAAGGAAGCTTGTAGTTTAACGTGACCGTTAATCTTGAGATCATGAGCCAGGGGACCTCCTTTTTACGTGGAATTCGAACCACAGGACATGGCATTTCACTTCGAAAATCTCACATGCATTGACCGGGAATCGAACCCGGACTGCCTTGGTGAGAGGCATACAGCTAGACCGCTGAGCCACCACGCCCCCCATTTCTGTTGTAGGCTGAGTGAACCCCAGGGCCATTTTCATTTCTGAAAGTGATACTTTTGTTTCTGAAATCCACTACTAGGATGGGAATTGAACCCACTCCCTTCCAGTTAGAAGCACAGTACCTCTACTGACTGAATTATGGACTCCCCCCCTAGAGGTGAGGTAAACTGTTAAGTAGAAGCCTAAATGTCACAATTGTTATAAAAATACGAGGCATGATATAATTTACAACAATAAACTTAAAGACAGCTGTTTGAGGTCATTCTTGTCGTTATATCATTTTATCATCATAAATCTCAGCAATTGATCTAAAACTTGCTCTAAAATTTGGTCATTAACTTAAATTAACTTAGACAAAATAATTGCTTTAAAATGCAGAGTTTGAAATAGGCTAAGTAAGAAATATTTAGTGTTCCGTTTCCTTGCCGTTTTGCATGGATGCATGGGAACAAAAACTATAGTTATTACAACTTAATGTAATAATATTGAAGATAATAATAAATTTAACGATCATTTTGTGGGTCACAGACTTTAAATGTGCAACATAATGATGTGACTTTCGAGTCAGAAGGTTATAGAATAATTAAGAAGAAGCCAGCGTCTCTTGAACGGCTTTTATAATAGGAAGTGATTTAATGGTTTCCATCATCGGATTCACATCAACTAGGGAACATATCTCCGAGTTATCCTGAAGTTCTACAGCCACGTTCTAAAAAGGGACAAGAACAGACTTACCAAGAGGACAGTGGCATAGCCAAGGGGGAGTTAGAGGGGGTTAAGACGACCCCCCCCCCCCATTGGAAAATCGGCAGGTTGTGATTTGTGTCTGTGGTGGTGTACTGTTGTCGCCTTTCGGCCCGGGTCCCCATTTGTGGCTACACACGTCTTCATGACAACGTATAACCACAGTCTACCTACAGATCACGAATCTTGGCTCATATTTTTCTACCGCCAGACAATAATGCTCTCATGCAGCCTGCAAGAATGTGCTGACTGCGCTAGTGTTGGTGTATGTTATTGTTGCTGGATTTACTGTATGTGAGCATTGTGAAAAGGTTATATCTTTAATTTAACATGTGCCTTACATGAGGAGATGTGCAGTTCAATAAACAGATCTAATATTAGAAAAAATATTTCAGTGTTGCTAAGTAACCTATATGATCGCTTTTCAGTCTGTCAACACGAGTGTATGGTACCCAATTAGATTAGGTGGGCAGTGGCAATTTATCTCCTAATGCCTGAAATAAAAAATACATGAATCATTTATACACTTTACAAAACACTTCTCACATTAAGGGGGGGGGGGGGGGGGTTCATATGAGCAGCGTTTTATTAAATGTATAAATACTTATTGTATTATGAATTACATAGGGAAATTAATTGTTACTTCTCGACCAATCTAATTGGGTGTATTCGTGTTGACTGACTGGGAAGTCAGACTGTTCAAATAGCAAGATGACACCCGAGTTTCCAAAGGACCCTAAAAGGTAAGATTTGATGGTTTTAGGCTAGTATTATAAAGCTTTTCAAGGGGAGTGTGATGGTGCAGTGGCTTAGCTGCTCGTCAATCACCTGGACGGCCGGAGATCCAATCCCGGTGACAGTGGGGTGGAATTTTCACCTGAAGAATTACGTGGCGTCAGAAAGGGCATCCGGCCTTAAATCCCCGGCCAAAACCAAAATGAGCATGATTGGCTCCGGCGACCACAATTAATTGCGATATGCAGTACAAAGTATTATAAAGCTTTTCAATCAAACAACGGAACTAGGTCTTTAACTGGTTATAAATCAATAATGTTATTGGTTTTAGTTCCCTTTTAACTACTGTGGCTTTTCGAGACACCGGGGTGCCAGAAATTTGCCCTGAAGGGGATCTTTAACGTGCCAGTAAATCTACAGACACAGTTCCCTCGCATTTATGCACCCTTAAATGCCAGCTGACTGCGCCAGGATTAGATCCTGCAACCTTGGGCACAGCAGGCGAGAACGTTACCACGGAGCCAGTCAGTTATTAATCAGAAGTATGTCTCGGTAGGATATCTATGCATGGCTTTGGTGGCGTAGTCGGTAGCATGCTGAACTGCTATGCCCAAGTTCACGGGTTCAAACCCAGTCGAAGTCGTCGGGCTCATGTCATAGATTTAAGGCACTGTAACGTGTTTTTCGAGGGGTTTTTATGCCACTGGCATAAGTCAGTAGGAAGCCATTCTATATTTATTTACGCGGCAAATTGTTCAGCCAAGAGAATTTTTCATGTTAATTTATTATTATTAACTTATTATTATTATTATTATTATTATTAAGGTATTTTTTGGAGCATTTTTATAAAATTATAAGCATACAGATAGGTTTTCTATGTCTTAGAAAACACTATCAAGCAAATTATTACGAACGACATTATCATAGAAAATTATATGATTACGGAATTTTACGGAGTTTTGTCAGTTAGCGTATTATGAGAGAGATGACTCACTGGGAATTCAGATACAGGCTTATTCTTGTCAAGAAGTATGTCGCAAGCCTGGGTTGCAGCATCAAGAAAAGGCGAAATAGTCTGGAACGGCAATCGACATCATCCGCGCGCCGTGTGTATTGAGCCTCAGGAGGGGAGTATAGCGGGGTGCTAAGCCAATCAGTGGAGACCACGTAAGGTGGAAGTCGGCACCGGAGTGGGGAGTCGACGAGTGCATATATCGTTTGGCGCGCCGTGGAGTAAGAGACTATCTTTGTAAAACTTAACCAGTGTGGTTGTACGAGTGTTTGGCTCCGATGTTCGGACCATAAAGTTATCAAATCTACCAGGATATCATCAACTAACGAAGAAGATGACGACGTCCAGGGGACAGTGGGAAGCTCTCTTCATCATCCAGTACGAGGGAAATGCTTCGTCAATTTCCAGTGGTAAGCGCGAATGACGCAGAACTACGCAATCTCTTGTTTCTCTTTGTTTTATATTCAGTATTCAGTAACTTCATAGCTTGGGAATAAGAGTAAAATCAGTAATTTATCCGAATCCGTTTTCACATAATTTTCTAGCGGTAATATTCAAATCGCAAAGCTCCAATTTAAATTTTAAACTTATTCTTATTATTAATTTTGCAGTACTTGTTATATATAATAAATTCATTTCTTTTAACCATGCAATCTTTGCTTTCAGTAGGCAGCATTAGATATAGACCAACTCCTTCTCCTGATACAATTGTTTGTTGGGTTAATGATCAAATCATACCACGATCTGAGTGAATAGATTCTTGAAGGTGTTTTACCAGAGCTAGGTGTTGTTAAATACAAATTTAGATTTCAACATTGCGTTGAGGTCTTGGCACCCATTAAAACAACATATCTTAGGCAGAGTAAATATTTCAAAGGGCAAGTAAGGACCAGTCAAAACGTTTCAGCACGTAAAGGAACTTTCAACTACAATTGGTAGTGTGTAGCCAAAATGTGTAGGCTATTGGGTTAGACACGCTCTATCAAGTTCAAACGTACGCCATTAGGTCTCACAAGGGGAGGATACGATGCATGGGTCACCGATTCGAACCATCTTTAGTACACGTGTAGGGCATTACAAGGCGTATACCAGGTGCAAGTAGTAAGGTGCGCTTCTCAGCCGATTCCGAGAAATTAATTATAAATTATTTGTAATTGCTGTAAGGCGTTCATATGCGCTGTACGTTAACATGAAGCCAAGGAGCGTGTGGTGCAGCGGTAAGAGCCCTGCTTCGTAAGCGTGGGATCACTAGATCGAATCCCACCGGTGAGACATTTTTTTTTTAAATCATACTCAATTCGTACAACTGTAGGTGTCATGAATAATGTTCATTTTGCAGTCAAATGTACGGTAATAACGTGTTTTGTGAGCGGGAAAAGGTATTCTGAAATCATCGTATGGGGGTGAACGTTTGTGACAATACATAATGTACAGTTGGGGCATTGCAAATACATTGGTATTATACATGGTCAGGTGTATTCTATTATATGTATACGTTTATACACTTAAGGCCCAGTCTGTTCCGTTCATTGCACGTCAGTGAACCATCAGACCACCCCGTACCCCACAAGTAGTGTCTCATGCTATGGGTATTGGTTGGAAAGTGCTCGGACCTGGCGAGGTCACCTGCACACAAACTAACGATAACGGTACTCACAGCAAATACTGTGAATAAAGGTATCCTTTCATCAATCTCCTGAACGATTTATTCCGACTCCCTTTTCCCGCTCTCATAACACGTTATTACAATTGACTGCAAAATGAACATTATTCACGACACCTACAGTTGTACGAATTGCCTATGTTTACAAAAAAAGGTCGCCGGTGGGATTCGATGCAGTGATCACGCACTTACGAAGCAGGGCTCTTACCGCTGCACCATGCGCTCTTTGGCTTCATATTAACGTACAACGCACATGAACGCCGTACAGCAATTACGAATAATTAATAATTAATTTCTCGTAATCGGCTGAGAAGCGCACATTACTACTTGCACCTGGTATACGCCTGGTCATGCCCTACACGTGTAATAAAGATGGTTCGAATCGGTGACCCATGCATCGTATCCTCCCCTTGTCAGTGACAGTGGCATCTGGTAGCTTAAATTGGAACTACTTGACACTGAAATTGGGGAACCTACGGGCGTTCATGTGTAATGCCCTGCTATGGCTATTGGCTAAAAATCAAATATAAATATCTATGCATTTTGAAAATTAAGACACACGGTAGGCTAAGTAAACGTAAAAGATGTCATCTCAAACGCATGCCGACGCTTTAATTTTCAGATGTAGAAAATGGCTCGTTAATAGTCAGAGAGCTGATTCAATGAATACAGATTTTGAAAAATAATATAAACTTATTCTCGAAACCTTTGGAAGCAAGCCAATTTATGTCGTCAGGATAATGCTCACAAATTTATATGTGGTACACTGTTTGTTAATTCTCTTATGAAATACCTGGTCTCCCACATGGCTGCTGTGAATGTACGGTACACAATTGTTATTGCCGATATTTTGTAAAATTGTCATTGTATTATTTTGTCAAATTCAGGAATGAAAGGTTTCAAACCCACAGAAAAAATATGAAGTACCTACAATTTAGCCATTTAAGACCTTAAGATCTTTTTATACTTTTCATTTCACAAATCACACTTGTATTTTTTTTTTTTTTTTTTTAAGCCTATGGCTTTTAGTGCCGGGAGTGTCCGAGGACATGTTCGGCTCGCCAGTTTTTTTTGTAGCTGCTTCGAGACGGACACCCAATGGGTGAGCTACAAGTACCGTTGGGGAGGAAAGTTGGAATGGAAGGTCGAGGAGTTGGAAGGTAGCGGCTGTGGCCTATAGTTAGGGACCAACCCCGGCATTTGCCTGGAAGGAAGATGGGAAACCACAGAAGACCATCTTCAAGGTTGCCGGCGGGGAGATTCGAACCCCCTCGCCTCCCGGATGTGAGCGACTGCCAGCAGTCATGCCGTAACGACCACGGCTAACTCACCCGGTGTATTTTTACTAATTAACTATAATATTAATGGAATAACTACGGTAGCTTTTGATATGATTACGAATTTGATATTATATTATACCCATACTATCAACCCGCCCCGGCTTCGCCTGGTATCTTAAAGGTGTCACTCAGCGTAAGCTTAAAACAAGAGTTTAGTGCTTTTCAGTCGGTCAACACGAATGTACCCAAAAGAGCTGGGTTATGCCCTAATCCTAAAATAAATTACATGAGATTAATAAATACACTAGGATGACCAGTTTCGATCGTCAAGCGATCATCATCAGATCCATTACACTTAGGCTATAACATCTATGTTTGAGAATACAGGTGAAAAATATTTACAATATATACAATTACAAATAAATACTTTTCACCTGTATTCTCAAACATAGATGTAATAGCCTAAGTGTAATGGATCTGATGATGATCGCTTGACGATCGAAACGGGTCATCCTAGTGTATTTATTAATCTCATGTAATTTATTTCAGGATTAGGGAATAACCCAGCTCTTTTGGGTACATTCGTGTTGACAGACTGAAAAGCACTAAACTCTTGTTTACTAAGGCAACACTGAAAAAATGGCTTCAAACTCCACAATGTAAGCTTAAAAGGCGCATGGACGGTAGGTCTCAAACACAATTCAGAAAAGCCGAGGTAAACAGCGAAACTCCAAACACTTATAGACTACTCTTCTCTGAAGTATTAATTCGACACGACTCGACAGTTAATACTGGCCGAAGCTGGGGTGATGGACTCGTAAACTCTCTCCGAAGCTAGTAATTTAAATTTCCACTGAATGGAGATTGTTGGAAGAAATTAAAACGTAAAATCACTTGGCGATGTATTAAAGATAAAGATATGCTGTCGCGGACTTCTTTCTAGAACTTTTCATGCTGACCAATTCTTACACTCATAGTATATGGATATTTTTAATGGTTTACCCAGCGTAAGCTTAAAAGGCGGACGGATGGCAGGTTTTCCTTCGATAGGATTCACTGAAATCGTTACTACTCGGCTTCCTTTGGTCATAAATGAATGTTTTCCTACAGAAACCTTCCTCGAGAAATTCTTTACTGAATGGTGAAAACCGCATCACATTCCATTCAGTGGATTTAGAGATTACCCGTTACATCCAGGAATCGTGGACTTGGTTTTATGTAGAGATGCCAGCGACTATCATTAAAACAAATACATTATTTATAACTAGTATGGACTATGAATTCTACGTAGTTGGTTGGTTGGTTCCTTAGTTTAGGGGCTGCGACAACGCGGTCATGTAGCCCCGTGTACTTTGGGTGTGTGTAGAATTTGTCTGATAACCGGTGTTAATTGTGATGACTGTATTAGTGTGTGTATCTGTTTTTTTTTAAATTCAAGTAGGGACTGCAACTTTGAATTTTCAAATAGTTCCTACTTTTGCCGCCAAACGCCACCGTCAACGACTACTAGGCCTAGTTCAGAACTAGCTACTAGACGCCACCGCAGTCGGCTCTTGGCAACGAACGTAGCAACCTAAGAGCGTTGTTTACATTCTTAACCTATCCAATTTAGTTTCACACAGGTGTAATTAGTGGAAAGATCTTTAACATGCCATAAATCTATGACATGGGACCGCCGGCTTTACTTCCCCTCCGAAGGAAGGCATACTGAGGGATTTTTAAAGCTCTTAAAAAATCCGACGGCTTCGGCCGGGTTTGAACCCGCTATCTTGGGCATAGAAGCTCAGCATGCTACCAACTACGCCACCGAAGCCGTTGAATTCTACGTAAGTCTCATTAAATACGTCATATAACTGTACCTAGGGATACTTATAGAGGACTGAACTAATAAAAACAAAACATTCTTTTTATGTTTCTATGAATTAAAAGTGTACAGCATATCAACATTGTGGCTTTTCTTTCTGTAGTAGGTGGTGATTTAACGTGACTTATGTTTATAATGGAAATAATCACTCAGGTAAGTTAAAATTCAAAAAACCCTTGCAAAGGTGAAATCATCTGTCCGGCAAATAACGTGCTCAAGGCAGTTGCCGGCTTGCTGGCCGCCGTGAGCGCTAGTGTCGTTTCACCTACAAAGACGATGCAATTTCGTAGTGCAACGAGCTTCGCGACTGTGTATTTTAGACTGTGGTAATACAATTCCGTCCTCCCAGGGTTCCCCATCTAACTTATCCCTCGCGAAATAGCTTATTTCAAACTGAGGCTAGCACCAAATACACTCACCGGCACAGAAAGCGAAACACTACAAAATTCAGATTAAAATCAATGTTGGACTGTTCCAAACCTTGTATTAATCAAATACTATGACATTACAACAATATAGCAATGTATCATAAGTTAATTACCTTAATTATTACAATAAATAATAATATCGTATGTCCTCGGGTTTGTTATTTGACACCCAGATTTTGCCATTATGAACACGGCCTACTGAATTCAAATGGGTACTTTGACATGCCAACATCGTATGGCATGTGTGTCATAATTTTTGCCGCTTTTCAAAAATAACGTACCTAGGCCAGGAGCAAACCTGCAAGCTTGGGGTTAGTAGACCGACATGTTAACCACTCACCCGCCGTGTCAAGCATTATTACAATGAATGATAAACATTATTGATCAAGACAATCACAACAGTGCACAAACTCAAATTTGGAAATGTTGATACATGGAATCCATCGTACTGTCCTCCGACCTGTTTGCACTGTAAAATTACGAATGTTGTAGACAAACCGTAATGTTCACAAAAATACGCAGCACGAGAATTCACAGCCGAATGTGGTTATTGTTGTCTGAAGGCGGGAAACGTTAACATTGGTGTTGTGAATATCACGATCAAAAATGTTTATCAATAATTATTGTTGCGCTGAAATTTCTCAAATGAGCTAATTGAATCACGGAACATTGCCATATCACTGCAAAGCCACAGCATTCAATTTATACCAGGTTTGTAAAGGTCAAACATTGAGTTTTGCCTGATATTCGTAGTGTTTCGCTTTTTATGCCGGTGAGTGTAATTTTGAATCCCACACAGCGGGACAATATTACTTTTTTTTCTTTTCTTGGCGGGAGAGAAGTTATATGTAAATCAATCTAGTTTTTATTAAAAATAACGCGATTTAATAAAGACTTAGAAATTTATATGGGTACATTAACACTAATTTTGGGATCATTATTAACATCTTGAGCATGAGATAAGCGTCAGCCGAGTTGATTCATATTACATAAATATATGTCCAGCAATTCCCCGAATTACGGTTATCTCCCAGTTACGAATGAGTGAAATTTGTCGCCTGAGTAGTGTAAGCAATTAAACCTTTTTCCGGCTGCATGTAGCATTTGTAAGGTAATATGGACCTTGGTAGGTGACAAAAAACTTGGAAAATGATAGTTTAGGCATTCAGGGCTAATTGCAATATAGAGCACAGGATCTTGTTGGAAAAACTGAATAAACATGAAAATGAGTACCGGTATTGAATTACTCATAAATCAGCATGATACATCGTGAGAGGACATGCCCACTTTTGCTGAGACCTCTGTAAATAATTTCTCTTGTTGAGAGATACGTAGTCTTCATGTTAGTAGCACAGATATACTTCAGTTTATTTTGTTCCTGTCAGGGGAACAGGAATGTTCTAGATTTACCATTGAGGTGACACATTTTAGTCAAAAATTAACTTAATTTTTTAAAGAACTGATTTGTTTTTGTCTTTTGAGCATATTGTATTACTCGAAAAATTCGGAATCAAAGTACATGAAACTTTTCTTGTGTAATAATATCTCATTCAGAAATGGAAATACTTGTAGAGTTGTTGTTAATTCATTTGAGGGGCTTGAGACACCTTGGTCATCAGCCCCATGTAGTTGGGAGTGTGTTGAAGCTGTCTGGCAACCTGTATTGCTGTGATGATTGTAGTCGTGTGTGTAAATGTATCAGGGACAGGGATGGAGTAGACGCTCCGGGACTTGAGCAAGGTACTATCCCGGCAATTTCCTGTAGGGAGTGTCGCAAAACCCGGGGAAAAAACACACTCAGGATAACCGCTGTCAGCACCGGGATTCAAACCTACGATATGCGTACTTACCACAGCTGCCCTCACGACCATGGTGCACGTTTGACGAGCGCGGCTACGCCGCAGGACTAAATTCTTGTAGAATTTGGCTTGAGTACCTATAACCCCCCCCCCCATTGGCCGATCCTGGCTACGCTACTGCAAGAGGATCTTCTCCTTGGTTAAAAACTATAACACTGGAAGTTTCTGGCTCAATGAAGTACAAAAAGAATTGGATTTCACTGGGATTTCTGCCCTTGATGTCCAAGATCTTTTCAAATTTTGAGATATGGTTAATTCTTGGTCCCCACCATCCAAAATGACTAAGTTTCGGAAACCCCTCTCACAGGAAAGACAGCAAAAATTATTAGCTGGGCTCGAGAAATATTGAGAACGAAAGAGAGCATCGAAGAAGACCTGATCACAAATGCTCCTTAATAGGCTTTAGTCAATAATATATAATAATGTGTAATTTATCAAAGACATTTTTCATGAGTCTCTATTCACTTCGAAACTTACCTGGTAAGAGTGTTCCACAGGTTTGAAAGTTATTTTGGCGGATATGAATGATTTTTGTTGGGTATAAAGGCATAAAGTACTTTCAAATAAACTATGTACTCAGTGGAGAATGGAAAAATTAATTATCTATCTGTTATGGAGTATTTTAAAATTGATTCAAGTTCATAGGCTTCATGATGGGAGTGGGAGATAAGTTGTTGAGAAAACAAAAATGTATGGCTTAAAGAAAGATTACAGCACTGTGGATAATTATTGTTGGTTTACTTGGTTTATATTTCAAACACTGCTTTTATTTATTAGCTATGAACACTCACCTCCTCCTCTAGATCTTTAACATGTTTACAAGATTCCTCAAGCTGCTTAGCTATATTGCTGTTAGACTCCTCATACTCTTTAAGTTTTACTTCTAACAAATTCTTTTCTCCTTGAGTAAGTTCCACCATACTTCTCAGTTCTTCAGTGTATTTGTCATACTTCTCTTGCAAGGTTTTCAGTTGCTCTCTAATACAAACATGAACACACTGTTAAATCATATTATATCTATCAAAACTAAAAAAGTTTATACATATCTGAAAAGTGAGAGTTTTAACTTAGACCATTCTTGGGACTTGAATCCAGATTTGCAGCATGATAGGCAGGTGCACTTTCCATTTGCACCACATTGGTCCATACTAAAGATAAAAGTTCATTTCCAACTCCTTGAATGAATGGGGCGCCGAGAGCAATTTATTATACGTTGACTAAGATATCCATAATCTTGCTGGGTGTTAACAGAGCACTCTCAGAGTTCCCTGTTAGAACCTGGAATGGTATTGAGTCCTTTTCATCAAAGATTGCTCTGAAGTGCCTACCTCGAGTTTGAAATGAATTGGAGCAATGGCATACAAAGCCGGAAGTCATGAGTTTGAGTCTGCACATATTGGATATTTTAATTCTCTACCTTCAATCCTAAAGGCTTGTACTATTTGAACATTAGCTGAAAGCTTCCATTTGTCATCAATGGGGTCATGAAAATCCAATTTTTGGAATCTAACCCACAGTGGGGGATAATAACAGTATGCTAGGCTAGCACAGAGTAGCGTGATCCTTGTTATGAGTTAGTCTTGACATTAGCTCGCAGCAGGACAACAGCATACAAAGCCGAAAGTTGTAAGTTTGAGCCATTCAGTGCATCGGTCATTTCATTTCTCCACCATTTGTACAATCCATGACATAACTCAAATAGGTCTTTGCGAATGGATTATTGAGGCAGAAATAGAAAATGCACCTGCTTGGTATGAAGGAGATTCAGTTCAATTCCTGAGAATGATCTCACTCTTACTAAGACTACTTTAAAAGGAACTATTCTCTGAAGTTATTTTTATGCATCTTAAGCCATTTCATTACAAAAACAGAAACTCACTTTTGTTTTTCAGACTAACAAGAAAAGGACAATATAATGGAGAGAAAGATAGCACAACCAAACCTAATCCATCTGCAGGAACATACAAATATTTGCTTACATGTAAAATCATTCAGTAGGTCTCGTCACTGGAGAGATAGAAAGTTACTCGAGGGTGACTACCACTCAAGTCATGGCCAACAGATTATGACAGACATATGGCCTGTACGACACCATTCTCTACCATATAACCTCTGTGTTGTATTCCCATTAGCAATTATCGTCATATTGAGTTCTACAGTGTGATTTTAAGGTGTACCGAGTGCTTAAGAACTTGATTGCCACAAAAGTGCATGTAATATATGAAAGTTGCTAATAGTGACTCTTTTATTTCTATTGAAGAGCTAGAAGCCATTTTCAGTGTTGCTTAACTATTAACAAGAATTCTTTTCAGTTGGTCAACATGAATTGTGCTCAGTTAGATTGGGCGAGGAATAATAGTTATTTTAATGACCTAATACCTGAAAAAAATAACACGAATTATCTACATACTTATTAACACATTTCTTGAACAAATAGGGAGAGGAATTAATTGGATGATATGTTTCGTTAATCAAGGCAATATCATCAGATCCCATTCACTTAGGTTTAAATTAATAATAATAAAAATGTTATTGGCTTTACATCCCTTTTAACTACTGCCGATTTTTAGAGATGCCGGGGTGCTGGAATTTTGCCCCGAAGGGGATCTTACGTGCCAGTAAATCTACTGACATGGCTTCCTCGCATTTGCGCACCCTAAAAGCCAACTGACCGCCGGGATTCAATCACGCTATAGGGCTCAGCAGACGAGAACGTTACCGCTAAGCCACACAGCCAGTCAGGTTTAAATTAAGTTCGACGGATATTTATATTGTGTACAATGATATTTATGTAAGTTTTGATGGAACAGGTAATGTGTCAAACATTTTATAAGAATATTTTTGTTCTATAGTCTACAGTACGTCTATAAAATGCTGCATTACTATTTTGTTATTACAGTATACAGTATGTGGTTGAATTCTTTAATATGTAATGTGGCAATCTTGTGATGTGTTTGGTGTCACAGATATTTTGTTAACGTCTTTTTATGTTTAACGCTGTTATTTAACTCATGGTCTTTCATAATATAGTAAGACTAGCGGACCCGTGCGAGAAATCTCGCATGTTCATAAACCACACTTTCCCCAATAGGTTTATAATGAGGGACTTAAGGAGAAAGTTGTTATGTTTATGTTCGACCCTGACAATTATCTGTCAGAAAACTGTACTATAATGAGGCTCATTATAACACTATTTTTCATTATGAAACAGTTTCTCCCACCAATCACAGCTCAAGAAACAGTTGTTTGACCAACTAGATAATTAGATGCGCTGAGTTCCACGGCCTTCTAATGTAAATCACACTGCCTGACCTAGTGTCATAGTAGAGTAATCGAGGTGGACATGGTCAAATACAAGGCATTCCCTGCGTCTCATGCGCTCTGTTCAGTACATAAAACTGGCGAAATCTCGAAAGATATTTATGAATATTTTTGTTCGAACATAAAATAGTAATAATAATTATCGTCGAACATAAACAGTCGTATGCAACTCGCCTATAATGGTAATTAAGACACTCGTATGGAAATTATAAACCCCCATACACTCATTTTATAAAAATACTTGTATCTTAATTATTGCCATTATAGGCTCGTTGCATAATGTACTATTTTATTTCAACCAATTGATTATAGAACACTATTTACATTTCAGTTAGAATTCCAAGTTCTACGTTCCCTAACATAAGAAGGCAATCACTGAAAATTGGATCATCATAACACTCACCAGTTATTCGATATTTATGAAATTATACGATTTGAGTACTCATTCCTTTGATTTAATGTTAAGGGGACACTATACCCAAAAAAAATCAGCTTGTTTGGTGTTTTTTTTTTATTTACAAATTTTCAACCTTAGTTATAGTACTTTCATGCCACAGAAGGATTTGGTCCAATTTTTATTAGAAATGGGTCAAATAACACTTTATAATTAGAGTAAAATCGGGAGAGATGACGCGGTAGGAGAGATGACGCACCCCAGGCTGAGAGAGCTGTGGAGGGGGAAGGTCATTTGGAGGTTGTTGAATGGAAGCGATTGTGAACGAGACCTGCACTAGTTGTTTCTTTGTGTGTTTCAGTGGATATATCCATTCTCAGAAGGAAGTTTCATATTAAGTGGTAATGGTGAGTGTCAGAACTTATTTTATGTTTGTAGATTACCTCTTTAATGACCACAACATTAAGTATTTTCGAACATATAGGCATTTGAGTGTATAGTAGGTTAAGTTGTCTGTGCAGCAGCACATTTTCAAATGTCGTAAGCCACGTTGCCAGTTACTGGGTAGGTGCGCCATCTCTCCCACGGGTTCAGGAGAGTTAACGCAGGGAGGCTCAGGGAGAGATGGCGCAGTTTCATAAGTGCTGCAACTCCACTGATCGGCACTTCCGGTTTTAGAGCTACAGGTGTTTTTCCTCTAAACAGAAATGCCATCCCTAGTCATGCCTTCAGTATCTCAGAAAACGCAGTTCCTTCTCTTCTATTCACTGCAGTCTCTCAAGATGATCCAGGACCCTCTTCATCGACCCAAAGTAGAGCTACTAAGGCACAGATCACAAAACAATCCGACGAGAACAACTCCAGCACGAGCATGATACCCTGTAAGATGTTGCAGGAAACTTCGCCAATACCTCTCACTAAAAAACGCATTGGTAGGCCTAAGCGTAGGAAACAATCAGCTGCCCATCTAACCGATGTGAAGTTTATAACTGAGGGAAGAAATAAAAACTCTCAAAGTAGCAAAAATGCTCAGAACAAGGAAGATGAAAAAAAGGTGGTACGTAAGAAGACTGCACGAGACAAGGCTTGTAAGCGACTGGTGTACGAAGAAACATCTTTTGAAGAGAGCGGCAGTGCAAATTTACCTTCCTTGGAGGAAGAATCAAAAGATAACAATGAGTGCATTGAGTGTTTCGAGGAGTATGAAGAAACGAAATCCACATCTGACTGGATTAAATGCGTAGCTTGTGTGAGGTGGCTTCATGAAACGTGTACAGTTCACGCAGAATTGTGTTCATCATGCCGCCAAATCCAAAGGAAGCAAGAAAGAGCATCCTTGAAGCGAAGAAAGTAGTTTTCACCGAGTGTTAAAGCACTAACCATCTCTCCCTCACCACTGCGTCAACTGACCCCACCGGGTGGGAGAGATGAAGAAAACTCCACGTGGCAGTGAACTCAAAATTGTGCTTGAAGTTTTTCATAAATGTAAATAATTTTACGTTTCTTATAAATACAGTGTATCAACGGAGATTCACATCATATCTTCCTTCTTTCAGGTAAGGTTTTGTATGTTACGATATTTTTTTAAAAAGGTGCGCCATCTATCCCTATTTACCCTATGTCTGCAGGGGGCGTGCCCAACTGTCAGCTGTCAGAATGCTTCGTCTTACTTTATATTCAGCCAGGAGAAGGGAATCCTGCAAGTTCAAAGTTTTGAAAGCCTGCATAGGGAGGTTAAGGCTGCCTGATCTTTTGGCTCTCGCAGTAAAGAGGCGCAGGTGCGCTTCATACAAAGTGAGGTAGGATGCAGTTCGCTACCCCCGTGGGGGTCCATGCACGGACACCAAGAGCCCACTGATGAGCCAGCTTGGCGTTCCTAGGCAAACCCCACACAAGACACCGCATAAACCTAGAAAAATTGCTGAGTTTTAAGATTCCCATTCCTTGTAATATATCCACATAGCAACATTTCTGCAAAGGACGGGATCAACGGCGAATTCAGCAGTGTGTTAGACGCAGCCTGGAGCAAATTAAATTCATGAGAAAACAGTCCAAGGAGATGACATTGGGTGAAGAAGACGCCATAAGAGAAAAGGAAGAGAAAACATATGGTTCTGCGGACTTTTAGACAGTGGGTGAAGAAGAAAAACTTTCTAATGTTCTAAAATTGTTTTGCTGCACAATTCATTTCTTTTGGACTTTATACCAACTATTCAGTAGCAAATATTAACCAATCTCAATAATATTTTTGTAGCATGTAAAGATATCTATCTCCCATAATTCTGTGCATCCATATTAGTTAAAATAGTTATCGTTTATTATTAAATAATTTTTAACTTTAATTTTTGGAAATAGAAATTAATTTTGTGAAAAATCTTTTTTTATTTCAGGAACTATTTCATATTTTTCCAAACCTATGCACAGAATTATTAGTGTGGGCAATGAGTACATTGTGTAAAAAAATTGTAAAGTTTCAGTAATGTTTAGTGGCAAATAGTTGGTATCAATTTTTTTAAAGGAAAATACTACCTTTTAGTAATTTCTGCCCATACTGATCAACTGAAAGGAATCATTTTTCACTTTTTACTTTATGAAAGATGTTGGTCGTATGGAAATAAAATTTGGTGCAGTTTGGATCACTGGGAGCAAACATTTTTTTTGGGTATAGTGTCCCCTTAAAATGACATGAAACAGGCGTCACAGCGGCCAAAATGTGAAGTGTACAGCAATTATGGAGCGTATTTTCCTACCGCAACAGTATATGCAAATCGCACACTTCGTACATTTTTTTAAAAGTCATGTTTTAAAGAAATTATAGATATTTATGAAATTACAGTGCAATTCATCACTGCTAATGTCTATTCTCTTTCATTTGAATGCTCATTTGTCACGATCAGTCGCTTGTGAGGCCTCAGGAGGGATCTATACTACTGGATTAATATAACATGCACACATACACTATTCTTGCAATATAATTTTAAAATATGGATGCATAAACTTAGCTGGCTCCTGGTTAATCCTGTTTCTGCATCCATATCACACTACACCTCACACCAGACAGACAAGAGTGAGCCCAGCTCGGCTTTCATGCTAAGATGAGGCACGCCTCTCTTACTAATCCATGACCTGTATTAGTACACCTGAATGATATTACCGCCATCTGTTGCTGCCTTGTACGAACTTACTTATATTTACAGTATACACAAGGCATGGCTTCTGTGGTACATACCTATTTTCACTCAAGGAAGATGTTATATTAATTATTTCTTCACTTAATTTTTCATTTAATGCCTTTCCTTCATCAAATTTGATAGTTACTTCACTAAAATCTTCCTTTAGTTTACTGTAATCACAAATGATTTCATCTCTTTCCTTGACAACCTGGGCTAATGAGCTACGAGTTTCCAAAATGTTTTCTTCCATATTTTTAAACTTTTGGAGTGTAATCTCCAATTCTTCATCAAGTTTCTGAAAAATAGGTTTGTATCAATGATATTGTTCTGTAGGCATAGGTAATGAACAACAATATTACAAAGTCATGTACAGTACATAAAAGTATGTATTACAGTTAGTTTAATTTTAATTTCGACACATGACATTCAGGAAAGAAATAAAATTATTGGGGCAGTAAAATGACCATTATAAACCAAACAAAAATTATCACATTATTTTCTTCCCTTCTGTTGTAAAATAAGATACAGAACTACCAATTGTAGGAGATATGGAATGCAAGAGGAATGGTGGAAGTTCTGCCTATATAGTATTGTTTCCAAGAAGACAGGCTAGAAAACATACATATAAATGCTCTATAGAAAAGTCTGTTACATTCCTACTCTAGTAGCCTTTCGAGGATCCCTATATCCCTATATATATTATAATTGTGAAAGTCTGTGTGTGTGTGTTAGTTTGTTACCTCTTGACACTAAAACGGCTGGACGGATTTGGATGAAATTTGAAATGGAGACAGCTTATACCCTGGGACAATATACTGTATAGGCTGCCTTTCATCCGGAAATAAACCATTGTTCCCGTGGAACGGGCAACATAACTGAAAAGTCACCAAAAATACTCAACTGGGACAAAATATTGAAGTTGTCGCAAAAAGACTGGACAACGCTCATTTTACGCCCCTCGATGCAAGAAACAATACTCGGTGTGTCCCTCTGGGACACCGAAAACCACATTTTAAGGCCCTAAAACTAACAGTTTCAAAGATATTCGCAGAAAACTATCTTCGCTCTGACAAACTGATGAAATAATGGCAAGTCCGTTTCCATGGCAACAATAGACTACCTCAAGATATGACATCCGATTTTCTATATACCCCTGTCTGGGAGGCAATGCTAATCCATTTATTATCTTTTTCAAGATATATATAAACACAATGAGAACAGGGTAGCGCACCTGCCTCTCATCCGGAGGCCCCGGGTTCGATTCCCGTCTCCGTCAGAGATTTTAGACACTGACGTGAGAGCTGCAACGGGGTGCACTCAGCTTCGTGAGGACAATTGAGTAGCTGTCTGATAGTGAGGCAGCACCCCGGTCACGAAGAACAAGATTAAAGGCCGAGAGGACACGATGCACTGACCACGCATCACCACAATATCTGCAGGCCAAATGGCTGGGAAGCGGTCGCATGATAGGCCTAGGCCCTTCATGGGCTGTAGTGCCAGGGGTAAAATAATTAGGGAAAGCGCTTTCTAATACCACCTTTAATTTTTAAACACTACAGTAGCAGCTACTAAATAAAGATAGCGAAATAGCTACGTTCAATTCCATAAACACTGGGCTAACAAATCCCTTATAGTTAAGTACAAATATCAGTCTGGTCGTTATTTCAGTAGCAACGAAGCTCTGTGGCGGCTATTGCCGTTTCTGTAACACTTAAGGCATCCTGCCACATACCTCAATGTGCACTTACAAAATTGTGAACCAGTCTATTTTACTGAAAAGCATTTCTACAAGCGAGTATCCACTCTAGCAAAAACCACACTCACTGCCTTTACTAAAATTTACACAAGACATGATTTTTAAAGCACTCTACTGTATGTTGAGGTACAGAGATATACCACATTGAATGATACTATAAAATGTTGGCAAATCTGAGTTCAAGGAACTGCTGTTCAGAATAGGCCTTGTGTTAAACCTGCAGAAGCTTTCGGTACAGGTTATGCGGCCCATGCTCGTAATAACATGGAAGGTTTTCCTTTGAAAATGCACCTACACCATGTGCGAGGGCAACGCATTTCAAAGATCTCTAAAAACACAATATCAGGAAATTGGAGAAAAATTTAAAGTGGGAGCGAAGATTCAAGGAGAAATAATTTCATCTTTGCTGATGACATCGTCATCTTGGCCGATACGCCAGAGGATTTGATGGGTTTTTGAATGGTATGGACTCCGTCTTGAGGAAAGAATTCATGATGAAAATCAATAAATGTTAAACAAAATTATTGGAATGCAGCCGAAATAAATCAGAAACCTCTATGGACATCAAATTGGCAGGTGAAACGCTACGGGAAGTAGGAGACTTCTGTTACTTAGGAAGCAAAATATCCAGTAATGGACGAAGCAAAGAGGATATAAAAAGCAGGTTGGCTCAAGCAAGGAAAGCATTTCTACAGAAAAGGAATCTGTTGACATCAAATATACATTTAGGTATTAAGAAATAATTTTTGAAAGCTTTTGTCTGGAGCGTGACACTATATGGAAGTGAAACTTGGACTAATGGTGCAGCAGAAAAGAGGAGAATTGAAGTGTTTGAAATGTGGTGTTACAGGAGAATGATGAAGATCAGATGGGTAGATAGGGTAACAAATGAAGAGGTATTAAGACGAGTGGGAGAGGAGAGATGTTTCTGGTGACTGCTAATGAAGAGAAGAGGTAGGTTGGTAGGACACCTATTAAGACACCCAGGAATAGCAAGCTTAGTTATGGATGGGAGGGTCGAGGACAAGAACTGTAGGGGTAGACCAGGGTTAAACTGATTGCCTCGGATGTAGAGTGTGGTAGCTATGTAGAGATGAAAAGATTAGCTCAAGAGAGGGAGGCATGGATTGCTGCATCAAACCAGTCAAAAAACTGAAGACTCAAACATCAACAATCAGGAATTTTAATTACTTAGAGAGACATGTGAGGCATAAGGATTGTTGGAGAATTTCAATCCCTCGGATGTAACACTGGAAGAGACTGCATAATGTACATCAGCGGCCAAGTTGAGAGATATTTTACTATAGGTCTATTAATAGCGACATTTTGACGTTCAAATCATCAATAAGTGTGGGAAAATTACACCCACAATAGCTTAAGGAATAATACTTTAATTCCCCATATTCCGATAGATTTGCCATTCCAGTGTGCAAGAATGCAGTTCCCTTTTCAAACAATATTCGCAATTTCTATTAACAAAGCGCAATGACACACACTTAACAGCAGGTAGACAAAAGCATTTTTCCCCATGGGCAACTGTATGTGTCGTGCTCGCGAGTATCCGGACAACAAAATCGTTATGTCTCAGCAGAAGATGGCAAAACAAAAAACGTAATTTTCAAATGTGTTCACATAATGTAACATCGTAGCGTGCAGACTTTCACAACTGATATACTGTATGTATCAACATTTTCAGAATTAGAATGGACCCACCTGTAACCTCGATTGCTGTAATAGAATAGACCAATTATCAGCAATAATGTATCGTCCCCATTCTCTTGATCGCGAGCGAAGCCGCGGGTACCTGCTAGTAGTGAATAAATCTGAGAATCTTATGAAATATTGAAATATAATGTGAGATGTTAAAAATAGATGCTATTCCTGAGGGTATCTAACAGCAATGTATGTTTTCATTGAGGGATTTGTCATCAGGACTTGAATACAGCAGATGTATCTGGCATGAATCCCATTTGACATATTTTATCTTTATTTAATGTTTACTGCATTTAAGTTAGTATTGCACATTACCATGGCAAAGCTAAGTTAGCCAGAGGAAATAACACCCTCACTCTGTCATTGACTAATGATTTCAGGTGTCTTAGCTGGCTAGTAGGCAATATGCTAGTCTATGGCAGAGAGCTACAGCCATATAATTAAATTGTTTTGGTTTACAGAAGAAATTGGGCTGGAATTTGGAACTTCACCACAATCCTTCCTTATTAACTTTTGGATTGTGTAAAATGTTTCCTGCTGCCAGTATACATGCAACTTTCTTCTTATGGATGATCAAAGAAAAGGATTGCAATACATCCCTTGAATATTTTATTGATACTGATGGTAGATTTCTCTTTCAATGCACACTTAACTGAAGAAATAGCCAATCCAATCCTTCCAGCCTGAAGCTTCTGCAGTGATACAAAGGCAGCCCAGTATAGAAGAGTTATGGCAGCCCAGTATAGAAGAGTTAAACGTAAAGATAAGAACTTAATCATATCCAATATTTTCCTTATTGATGATTGTCGATTGAATCACGTGAATACCAAATGGTATGTATTGATTTATTCCACCTTAAGTCAATAATAATTCAATTAATGTAAATCAATTACTTAAACAAACCAGTTTCAACCATATTATGGTATTCTCCAGCGTTATTATTGTGAAATTACAATAATTACGAGCAAAGAGTTATTTTAAAAAAATATAACAAACTAGCTATTCCCAGCATGCGTTGCAATGCCAATCAAAGACAGAAAGGAAGATAATAATGAGCCCCGGCCAAAAACCGTGGCGTGAACTTTTATTGGAATAGACAGCGATACCAGATAACACGGCGGGCTGCTGACAGTCTCCTTGTGTCACCTTGCGATGAATTAGTAAGCCTTTCTCACACCTTGCATTGCGGTGTCATAAGTATACAGATTGTGCAATTGAGTTACTGGGGGATTTAAGGGTTCCTGTTAGGTCCCTCACCCTTTTGTGTTACATAAATAATTTGTAGCCAGAAACCTTCCCTGGAGTGCACCCTACAACTCATCCAAATTTCATCGCAATCGGATGAATGGTATATGAACGCATAGAGGACAGATAGACAGACAGACAAACTATCCCGTAACATTGATTTTTATATATGAATCCATAATTTGAAAAAGGAGACGATTCCATTGCAAGTAACTTTGCAGGAATTAAGAAAAATTGTATAAAGTGATTCATTCTAATTCTTCTGCATTCAAACTAACTCAAACTGTAAAGGTTGATTAGGCATTATGTCACACATAAACATATTACCATTTAAACTATTATCATAACTCCAGTGGTCAAAATATATCACGGACTTGTCACGTTCTTCAAATGATCTATTATTTTTAAATGATATGATCGAGCAGTTTGATTAAATAATTGTAAATATAATTCCTAACAATTTATTCAGGTTCAAATACAATATATTATGGAAGTCATCATCATCATCTTGCACAGTTTCCAGCCACTGGCCGGGTCTGTTTGGAACACAAGCCTCTCCAACGTCTTCTGTCTTCCCACCATCTCTCAGCCTCCACCCTTGTCCAGTCTTCTCCTCTCTTCTTCACGCTTTCTTCCACCCCCTTCAGCCACCTGTCTCTCGGTCTCTTTCCTTCCCACTTCGTCTCGTGTACTCTCCTGGATATCCTCTTCTCCTCCATTCGTTTTACATGTCCATACCATCTAAGTCTAGATTTCTCTATACCATCCAGTAATGGTTCCTCCTTCATTAATTCTCTGGTCCTCTCATTTCTTATTCTGTCCATCTTTGTAGCTCCAATACTGCTTCTCAAGAACCTCATCTCACTGGCCTGTATTTTGCTCTTCTCCCTTCCTTTCATAACCCAGGTCTCCGAGGCATACGTCAGGATAGGGACATAGTACGTCCGATATATGATCTTTTTGCTGTTCTGAGGGACATCCTTGCTCCATAACATGCTTCTCACACTCCTCCGAAATGCTTCTGCCTGCCTCCCCCGCTCATTTATTTCTCTACCGTTACTTCCATTATCTTGTATCAGGCTTCCCAGATACTTGAAACTCTCCACTTTCTTCAGCTGTTCCCCACCAATTGTTATTCCCGTTGTGGTTCTTTCCTTCTTCCTTGTTGTGATCACCATCTCACTCTTATTTATGCTAAATTTCATCCCATATCCTTGTATTATTCCTTCCCACACATCCAACTGTTCCTGTACCTCCTCCTCCTTGTTTCCCCAAATCATCAAATCATCTGCAAACACCATTGCTTTCATCTTTCCTTCCCCAATTACTTGTGCCACTCGGGTCATTATGTCATCCATCACCACAATGAAAAGTAACGGTGACAGTGCATTTCCTTGTTTCAGGCCGTTTCTCTGTTCCAACCAGTCTGATCTCTCTCCTCCCACTTTCACACAGCTCACGCTTCCCTTGTACATCTCCTTTATCCTCTTTATAGTCCATTTCTCTACTCCTCTATCCTCCAGAGACTTCCATACTTTGTTTCTGCATACACTGTCATATGCTTTCTCAATGTCCAGGAAGGCCATCAGTAGATCTGTTCCATACTCATAGTGCTGTTCTTGTAACTGCCTTACAGCAAAAATCAAATCCACTGTGGACCTTCCTGCTCTGAAGCCATGTTGTTCTTCCCTCATCCCTCCTTCTATCCTAGTCCTAGTTCTCTTTTCCAAAACTTTCTCGAAGATCTTTGCACAATGACTCATCAGTGTTATTCTCCGATAGTTTCTGCAATCTGTTCTACTACCTTTCTTGAAGATCGGGACAATTATTCCTTTTTTCCAGTCCTCTGGGGTCTTCCTTTCCTTCCACGCTGTCCTCATCACTCGGTACAACCACTGTATCCCCACCTCTCCTGCTGCTCTCACCATCTCCACACTCAACTCATCCACCCCTGGTGCCTTCCCTCCTTTCATCTTGTTCACTGCATCTTCCACTTCTTTCCATGTTAAGTACTTTTCTGTTTGCAGTTCATCTTCCTCTTCCCCGATTTCTTCCTCCTCACCATCTTTTCCATTTGGGTTCAGAAGTTCTTCAAAATATTCTTTCCACATTTTCTTCAGTTCTTCCCTATATTCTATCTCTTGTCCCCTTTTGTTCACCATTCTAACATAATCCGTAGGATCCTTCCGCCTCTTATTTTTTACCATCCCATACAGGACCTTTTTTTGTACCTTCACTATCCTCCATCATCTTTGTCCACTCTTCCATCCACTTTCTTCTCTCCTCAGCCACTACTCTCTTCGCCTCCTTCTTTCTTTCCTGGTACTCTTCCCTTGTCTCTACCGTCCTATTTTGATACCACCTCCTAAAGGCTCTATTCTTTTCCCTTACTATATCTTTTGTCTTCTCATTCCACCATGGTGTTTCCTTCCACCTCTTCTTACTACTTGTCCTCCCACATACTGCTTCTGCTGCACCTACTATTGTCTTCTTAAATCTAGCCCATTCCTCTTCCACCCCTCTTTCTTCATCTGTTGGAATTCCTTCCTTTACCATTTTGAGGTACTCTACCCTTCTATCCCCTTCTTTCAGTTTGCATATCCTTATACATCTTTCCTGGTTCTCAGTCCCTTTCTTCTCCTTACTCCCTCTCAGGTTCATTACCAGCAATCGATGGTCGCTATCCAGGTTCTCCGATGGTATAACCTTGATGTCCGTGATGTTCTTATTTAGTTCTTTCTCATACAGTATATAGTCGACCACCGGTCGTGGTCAAGTCATCACTGTACCATGTGATTGTGTGGCTCTCTCTTTTCTTAAACCAGGAGTTCCCAACTAGCTGGCTGTTCCTCTGGCAGAAGTCCAACAGTCTCTTTCCTTCCTCATTTCTTCCACCCCAACCCTCTGGTCCTAGAACACTCTCATAAGTCTTTCTCTTCCTACATGGGCATTGAGATCCCCCATAACAATCATATTTCTTCCTATCAGCTGCTTCTGCAATTCCTCTTCAAATTCCTCCTTCTCTTCAGAGGCACAGCCTACTTGTGGAGCATACACTTGCACTATTTCTACGGTCTCTCCCCTCAGTGCTACTTTCACTTTCATCATCCTATCACTTATTCTCCTCACTTCTTCTTTTAAACCATCTCGTACTACTACTCCCACTCCATTCCTCTTTCCCTCTTCGTTCCCACTCCAGTACAGTCTATAGCCTTTTCTCAGTTCTCTCCTTCCTTCCCCTTTACACTTTGTTTCTGCCAATCCCAATAAATCCAACTTCCTTCTTTCCAACTTATCCACTATCTCCTCGACCTTCCCCGTCAGCGTTCTTAAGTTTAAGTTCCAAATCTTAGTCCGTGTGTACAGCCGTGTCGTCTATTAAATCCATCATGTCCGAGTCTCGTTCCATTTTTGAAAGCATTTGGTTTCATCCACTACTGGCTTGCTGGGCCTATCGTAGCTTCACCAGAGCCCCGTTAGCCGTCACTTTTCAGGGTTCCTGTAGGACCTTCACAGCTACCGTAACGGTCCCGGGGCACACGAAGTCCCCACTGTACTTCGCCCCTACAGGCGATCCCCTACTTTGTGCCGTTGCCCGTCTCCCACGACGTGGACGAGGGGTTGGACTTACGGAAGTACAGAACGGATTTCTGATTTTCATTCATTCATTGCTTTCTTCTTTGCCCTGATTGGTTGGCCATTCCAGTATTTCTTCATAGAAACCCAAATAGTCAGAAGGAATGTATTTTATCATTTTTCTGATGTCTTCTACTTTCAATTTAATGGTGCGTGACCACGAGGATGTGCTACAGTTTAGTCAATCCGTTACTGAAATTTCTTCTTCAATGTACTGATGCAAGAAAGTACATACTTCATTGGAACCTTTCTGCCCTTGTCCTTCATGATAGACAAAGAAATGCGATTGTCCTGTTATCATGTCATACACATGAAATAAATTGACCCATAGCTGCCTACTGTAAAACATCTCTTGTACAGGTACTTTCTTCAAATGAAACATAATTCTATAAGATAAAACAAAGCTTTTACATTAATGGGAATTGTCTCCTTTTTACACAGAATGATGAGGATTGAGTCATAGCTTATGAAAATGTCCTTATGTAATTTTTGTAAAAAAATGTGACTTGTCTCCTTTTTCAAATGAAGGATTCATATATAAAAAATATATTATTTCTAAGTAGTAATAAAATGCAATAATAAAACAATGTTAGTAAAATATTACTATGTTGGAAAAGAATGTCATGGAAAGAAGCTCAAGCTTAAAATAATATTGGTCTATAGATTAAATAATTCTAATAACAACCTAGGAAAAATGCCTGATAAAATTAGTTAAAAAAGATCTGTTACAAATGTTTGCTTTAACTTGAATTTGTAAAACGTTAATTGGAATTATATTGTATTCCTTTAAATTAATCTAAAATGTGTCTTGATAAAACTTCTGGAAATTCCTTATGACAAAATATATGACTATATGCAGCTATTCTTATGAAGATGGTCAACAGGTCATGGAGCATAAAATGTGTTCTCAATTGATATTGTAACTTTCAGTTGGTCAACACAAAATCTTTTAAATGTGTTCTCCATGAGAAATGAAGGATCTTTTTGGAATGGAGCCTGTAAGTAAAATGAGTTGTCATGATTGTAGGCTTGTTATCAAAGGATAACATAATATGTACGTTATATTTACACATATCTACTCTTTCTGTTTGTTGGGATCAATCATTAGTAGCAGTGGCTCATGCAGTCCAAAGATTTGCCGAAGACTTGTCCTAGGAAGAGAAGCTTTTAAAGGCCTGGATAAGATCTTCAAGTGTTCAGATGTATCTTTGCCTATTAAAATCAGAATGGTAAAGGTACTAGTCTTTCCCATAGCTCCATATGGTTGTGAGAGCTGGACCATAAAGAAATGAGATAGGAAGTATATTGATGCTTTTGAGCTCTGATGTTGGGGAAGGATACTGCGTACGAGGGTCACTACGAAAGTTTTGAGATACACCAAAAGTATTTTTATTTAAATTATTCCGATTGTTGCACTTTCTCAAAGTACTCACCACCACACTGTATACACTTTTGCATTCGCTGAAACCACTTCTGGAAGCACTTCTGCCACACGTTTTCTTCGATGGCTGCAAGCTCATCTTCGTAGGTCGTAACAGCTTCTTCAGGGGTTGAAAATCTCTTTCCACGAATGCGATTTTTTACCATTGGGAAGAGAAAAAAATCACTCGGAGCCAGGTCAGGACTGTAAGGTGGATGAGTCATTAGTTTGACCTCCGTAGAATCCAGGAACTGAATTGTCATGTTGGCCGTGTGTGCAGACGCGTTGTCGTGATGGAGAAGGATCCCTCACAGTCCCGTGCGTGGCCACAGTTCTTGAAGTTTGGCAAAAACTTTTGGGAGGCAAACCGTGGTGTACCAATTAGCGGTAACTGTCCTTTGTTCCTCCAGAGGAATGGTTGCCACATGACCACTCTTCGAGAAGAATGAAGCCACCATTTTCTTGCCAACACTTCGGGAGCGCTTCACTTTTGTCGGTGTCTTGTCATCAGGAAAGATCCACACTGCTGATTGCCGCTTGGTCTCCGGATCAAATTGATAAATCCAGGTTTCGTCACCTGTGACGATGTCAGAAACCCGTCTAGAGTCCCCTCCTTTGAATCTAGACAGCATTTCCTCACACCATTCAACACGGGCGTGTTTTTGTTCTTCTGTCAAATTGTGAGGCACCCATCGGGATGAAACCTTCCTCACACGAAGGGATTCATGCAGGATTTTCAAAACTGCTGGCGAACCAATCTGCAATGCTGCCTCAATTTCTTTAAATGTTAGACGATTATTTTCGCGAAGCATTTTCTCCACGGTTGTGATGTTTTCCTCAGTCACCGCCGTTGCCAGACGCCCGCTTCTCTCCTCATCTTTCAAAAAATTTCGGCCCCTTTTAAATTCCTGAAACCACCGGAAAACTGTGGCACGGGAAGGAGCTATCTCCCCAAAAGCCTGTTGCAAACGCTCAAAACATTGAGACTGGTTTAGCCCACTTTTAAAATCGTAGAAAATCATTGCACGAAAATGCACTCTTTCCAGCTCCATTGCAGCAACTGACTACCTGCGCGCTGCGGCTTGTTCGACCTTGCACTGCGGGACTTCCCGGAGCGGGAGAGTCACTTCTTGCTGCCAGGTTACTCACAAAGGATGGGGCTTCCGCACCCTGCATTCCATTCAAGTGGGTCAACCTCCACTTTCTCACATCTCAAAATTTTCGTAGTGACCTTCGTATTCCTTGGACAGCCAAGAAGACAAATGTATGGGTAATTCAAAAAAATTAAACCAGATCTATCTCTTGAAGCAGTGGTAACAAGATTACAGCCATCATATTTTGGACACATTATGAGACGTTCTGATTCGTTGGAAAAGACAATATTATGCTTGGAAAGGTGGAAGGTTCTCGGAGATGAGGGCGGCCAGCATTGAGATGGATCAACTCCATCAAATCCGACATATGTCATTGAAGGATCTGAAGTATATGGCTGAAGACCGAATCATATGGAGACAGTCCATCCATGCAGTCGCTAGGAGTCGAAACCAACTTGATGGCACCTGCTAATCATCATCACTCTTTGATCTCCGCTTAAAATATCCTTTCGCTGTTTAATCTTACATTCTGAATGAGTCCTGATTTTTCGTAACTCATTTTACTTACAGGCTCCATTCCAAAAAGACCCTTCATTTCCCATGGAGAACACATTTTATGCTCCACGACCTGTTGACCATATTCATCCAAAATTAAGAAACACACTCAGGATAGTTGCTGTCAGCGGCAAGATTTGAACCTGTGATCTCCGGACTTGCTGCAGCTGCCCTTGTGGCTGTGGTGCGCGATTTAACGAGCATGGCAACGCTGTGGGGTCAAAAGAAAACTACCAATGGAAACATTGAAAGTGTACAAGCTAGACTATGGTGAGATTGTGTAGTGTTATCTTGGTACCAATGTGCCGTAAGTTTAGGCGTAGAGTGTAGTCTTGTGTCATCTGCTCTGCTAGGATGGGCATTTCTTCAATGGCCCATTTTCAACAGTTTTTCAAAAATACTTCAATTACCGTATATTTTAGCAGCTAAAAGATTAACAGTGTATTTAATGTACTCTTTGAGTAAGAAATACCATGGAAGATTTTAACATTATGAATCTGATCATTGCTTTGTAATCTGAATCTTGCATAATGCATTTAACTATTGTACTTCATCTTATTTCTGCTCAGTTTGTTTGATGAAAGCCAATATATATATTTATTTTAATGCAGTTTACTTTCATTACATTTGAGAACATATATTCTAAAATATAAAATTTGTTTCTTACCTTTTTCTCATCCAGCAAGATGTTGTAAGATTCTTCTAATTTTACAAAATTTTCCTTTGTAACCCTCAAATTCTTCACTTCTTCCATCAAATCATTGTTCTCAGTAGACGACTGGTCCAGTTGTTCTTTCAAATTTGAGCACTTCTGAAATTTCATATAACAAAATAATTTAATTACAGATACAAAATATTTCAAAAGTTGCTCAACTGTAAAAAACACACAGAGTAATTGCACTTTGAAACTCCTGAACCCAATCCAGACTCACAGCCACCAACCCTACAAGAAATCATAGAAATAATCAAAACACTGAAAAATAACAGAGCTCCGGGTGAAGATGGTTTAATCGCAGAAATTTGGAAATTAGATCAGGAAAATAACGCACCCAAAATCCACAAATTTATCGAAAACTGTTGGAGCACAGGTAAAATCCCAGAAGAATGGAAATTGCCCATCATTCATCCAATTTACAAAAAAGGTGACAAAACCCGAACAACTAATCTCCTTGATTCCAGTAGCATATAAAATTTTCTCTAGAGTTCTGTTAGACCATCTGGAACCACAAATTGACCCCCAAAGCGGGATTTAGGAAAATTGCTCTTGCAGCGAACAGATTTGGAATCTTCATACAATCTTGTCCATAAGACACTGCAGCAGTATTACAGTGACTTTTGTAGATTTTCAAAAAGTTTATGACTCCATAGACCGAGACACACTATTCCAAACTCTAGAGGAGATGAAAGTAGACATTAAAACACGAACTCTCATCCAAGATACCCTCACTAATACCGTCTCCAGGGTCAAATTTATGGGAGAATTATCAGAGCCCTTTCCAAACAGAACCGGCGTCAGACAAGGCCATGGTCTCTCACACATCCTATTCAATGTAATTTTAGAGAAAATAATTCATACATGGGAAAAAGAAGTCAAAGGAATTCAACTAGGTGAAGAAAAGGAAAACATAACCCATATAAAATGCCTCGCTTTCGCAGATGACATCGCCATACTAACAAATACTATAGAGCATCCAGCGTTTAGAAAAGACTGTGGGTGTTATGGGCTTTTACTTTTAACGGAAACCCCCCCCCCCTACACTGGTTTTGTTACCTCACCTTTTATCATAAAGGAACTCTGAACATATATATTTTTCGTCATAATAGCTTCCTACAATTATCTGCCAATTGATTACCATTGTTATTGCATACAAGTAACATTTATATTACGTCTTAGTTATTTAAAAATTTTCGAGGTTTGCACGCTGGAAAGAACCACGTCCCGCGCTGCATGCACGCCCGGAGTGGAGCACGTGCTCAGTTCCGCCGGCAACATAAGTTTTGAAGCATTATCTGTCATTGGTGTTACCTATTGTGTGTCTGTATTTGTTTTCTTCTGTTCGATAGAATCGAAATGGCTGGTGTTTTGGTGAAACGAAAACGAGGTGAGTCGCTGAGAAGTAAGGAGAGGACAACAGTTGTAAACGTTTTCAATTATTTAAAGAGCAGAAATCCCAGCCAAAGTGTGAGTTGGATCGCCGAAGAAACTGCTGTTGCTACAGGTACATCCAGAGCATTAGTGTTCAAACTGCACAGCGAATCGGCTCGTGGCCTCCTGGTGACACCAAATAAGAAGCAGGAGAGAAAAGTGAAAAGAAGAGATAATAGACTTACGAAATTTAGTGATTTTGTTAAAAGTGCTATAAGGCGCAAGGTGCATGGTTTCTTTTTAAGAAATCAGCCACCGACATTATCATCTGTGTTAACGGCCGTGAATACAGACCCCGAAATTCCGAATTTTAAATTAATCACGTTTCATGCCCTTCTAAAAGATCTTGGTTTCGTTTACGAAAAGCGTGGTAACAAAGCTCTTATGTTGGAAAGAGATGATCTAGTTGCTTGGCGCCAAAAGTATTTATATCAAATAAAGAAATTTCGAGCAGAGAAGAGGAATATCGTGTACACAGACGAAACCTGGGTAAACACGGGACATTGCATTGAAAGACACTGGCAAGACAGTACAGTCATCAAGGCATGATTTTCTGGCTGGACTTTCCCAGTAGCGGCTCGTGAATTTTACCGAGGGGGGACTCAACCATTTTTGTGATGCTTTTCCAGTAATTGACAGAGATGATTTCATACATGAATTGGATTTTTTCTTCTCACATATTTTTGTACCTTGATTTCCTTATTTCGTTTGGATTAGACACTACTGTTTTTAAAGAAATAACAAAGGTATTAAAAATATTTGCTCCCAGTCACTGGAAAAAGAAGAAAACCGGACCCAGCTCAGGAATTCATCAGGGTCGCCAATTCCCAAGCTCACTAACCATGAGCCCTTGAGGGTGTATCCCCACCACCAGGGTTCACAACTAGGCCTAGTGGAACTTGGGTTGGAGACCATTGGACCCCAGCCGAGGCGGTTATTATTTCCACTTGTGCCGGGCTCTTCTCTGTCATCTACCTGTCGACCTCCATTAGTCAACTCTTGTTCTCTTCCAACCCGGATAGCATTAGAGCATCCTAAGTCTAGGGAGTCATTCATTTTCCTGCCGTAACTGACCATTATATAATCTATCCTGATATCCTCATTCTTCGAGGGATCAGCCCTATTCTTTTAGTTTCATAACATCTAATGCCTTCTACACAAGGCCCTAAAGGAGGCAGGGTGTGTGAAGCTCCACCACACGTGGTGCACCCTGGACAGGGCTACACCTTCAAGAGCTCAGCTTTTGAGCTCGGGAGTTGGCGATCGTGATGGGTTCCAGAGAGAGATCAATTTTCCCCTTTTTGCATTGACTTTGGGGTGGACCCCCTCCTCTTTCCCTTTTCTACCTGCCTTTAATGGCTCTAGTAGTTCCCAAGTACCTCAATAGTCATTCTTCGAAGATTGATTCTTGTTTTAAGGGGATGAACAGCAAGGTCATCTGCCCTTCGAAGATGAAGGGCATTTCTTTTCCGTCATTTATTTCCCTTATACGTTTCTTTCTTTTATTATTGTCGTTTTCTTCTTCTAGTACATAAGTTAGTTGTAAGTCAGTAATTAGTTAAATCTAGCTGTAGATTTCATTTCATCATAATTTCTCACCATCACCTAAACCACTAAGGGTAGATGACATAGATAGTTCACCCCTTTAGACAACAATTATCTCCATCATTGAGGGTGTATCGATATCTAAGGTGCACCGTGAATGGTGGGACAACTCACACCCTACCTCCTTTAGGGCCTCTTACCGAAGGCATAAAAAAGGACAAAATGAGGCCTGATCCTACAAAAATTAGGGCATCAGGAAAGAAAAAGACAAGAGCCAAAAGGCCTCCGATACCCTAATAACGTTGGGGTAAGAGTTGACGTGAAAGATATAAGAGAGGAGCTCAGCTCAAGGAAACTCAGCTGGGGTCCCATAGTCGCCAACCCACATCCCACTAGTTGTAACCAATTTGATAATAATTTATGTGATCTAAAGCTCTCAGGAAGAAAATGAAGACTACAAGCAACAGATATCAGGCCTTGCTTGCTCTCTTGTCACCTTCTCTGGAAATCCCACGTAACCACTTCTCACGCAATGATTTGTCCGATTGTATCTCATGAAGTGAGATTCCCCGGCATTCTAACTTGCCCAGTTCTGATTTACAAAAGGGCATGCAGCAGTACACCTTTATAAAATCATTCAGAATACATTCCAACTCCGCCATTAACATCAATACAAAACTTGTCTGCCGCAGAGACTTGGTGCTGCTTCCTAGCGCGCCAGGAGGGAAGCTATCCAGTGGCTGAATGAGACTCAAGCTGACTGAGTCCACACACTTCGTGACGTAGTGCGTGAGAGGATGGAGGGGGGATAACTGGAGGCAATCATTGTCATGGCAACGTAAATTACAACCCGGGCGCTTTCTCATGAGTCCTCAGGAGCATCTGGTGCACTCTGCCGACAAGGAGAGGAACTACACACATTTTGTCACGATGGCAAAACATTAGGTGCGAGGAGAGAGAACATAGGGCTGATGAGGAGGGTGGGAGGGCGGCGTCCTTGAGTCCAGGATCACCGGCCGCCTCTGGACTTTCCCCTGGCTTAAAGGCACCAACAGCGCGTGGGCCCCGCTTCGCTATTGTCCATACAGGTAATGAAAGCGGATTTGTGAACGACGCAAAGTTAGTATTCTTGTGTAAAAAGAATACCGCCGATGTGCACGACGAAATGGATGGCGAGTGTTACGAGCATTATTTTAAACACCAGTTACTCCCCAATCTCCCGCCTAGGTCAGTAATTGTGCTTGACAATGCATCGTATCACAGCAGGAAGAAAGATTCTGACAATGTGATGGAAACGGCAAAGCATGCGAGAATGGCTTACGTCCAAAGGTGTCCATTATGAAGACTACATGCTCAAGAAACATCTTACGGAACTTGTGACTCCCGAATGCAAGCTCACAGTTGCGCGCCGCTACCCGCACCACTAACTCGCTACAATATTACAAATATTAATCAAAACAACAACAATAAAATTGAAAGAAACTAAATTAAGCCTAACTAATAACAAAAGAGGCGATGATCAACAGTATTGCTGACGTAAAAATTGTTAACATCATCAGCATACATCCGAGAAGGAAGGAAGAATTGTGCTCTCGACATCTATCAATCAGTAATGCAAAATGAATGTCATTATTGGTTCTGTTCGCTTATCCAATATGTTAACACCTGCAAAACTGCTCCTTCCAGGGCGTGTTCTATTTCAGGGGTTGTGTTGTGTCGCTAACTTATGAAAGCGCAGTACTCGAAGCGCATATGACGTCAGCGCTACCTCTGCCTAGAGTTAGAAACACTGTCGCCATTAGGCACCACAGTCCTTTCTCAACGCTGGATGCTCTATAGAACAGAAGCACAACATGCCTTAGAAAATCTCCATGAGATCGCCACGAAAACCGGGCTCCAAAATATGTATGAAAAAACAAAGTTTTTCGATACAAACTCCCAATAAAAACAAAATACAGGGAAATTGTACAAGTCAATGACTTCAAATATTTACGAGGAATCATGCAGAAATCTGGCCTGAACACAAAGGGTAACGAAGAAAGAGTCTCAAAATTACAGAAAGCTTACAAACTTAGCTGGTCCCACTACAATAAAAAATGCATCTCCACGGCTGGGAAATTACGACATACTTACAACATAATTACGGTAGTCTTGCCGGAAGCCTTACACATCATAAACCACAAGCACCAAGGGAATGGCCAAAATTAAAGACATCGAAAAACAAGAAAGGAAAATTCTGAGAAAAATTTACTGCGCCGTTTTCAGAGATAATTTCTGGTAAAAAAGACCCATGGAAGAATTGTACAGAAATACTGAATCTATCACGACACTCATCAGAAAACGCAGAGTAAATTTCTTTACACATATCGCCAGAATGAACGACACCCGACTGACTAAAAGAATATTCAACATAATGCCTACGTCGAAATTGGGTACTTCTTGGTACAAAGAAACTATGGAAGACTTATAACAATTACATATCACCATAGATGACATTCACGACTGCAGCTTTGTAGAGAAAAGATCAGAAACCAGAAATTTGAATTTAGATCACCACCCAAAAGAAATAGGCGTAAATGGACAAACGAAGAGAAGAAAGCACACAGTGAACGGATGAAAGGTTTTTGGGAAGTTAAAAAAAGAAGAAAAGAGCCACCACTAAAGGCTAGATTTTTGTGTTTTTAACACTCTCCTTAAAGGGGAATGTATGCAAATTATAATAATAAATACAAAATAATAGTTTGCCAAATTTCATGAATGCAAATTATACTAAATATTTTTACAAGAAACATAAGAAGTAATTGAAATCAGGCAGAAGTAATCTTATTTTGAGATAATGTAAAATGCCTTCTAGTCTTGTCGAACACTACGAGAATACAGTCATCATGATCATCATCCATATCCAACTCCTGTCACCCGGGTGTTGTAAACTAGCCTCTTCCACTCCTGTCTATCCTTCCACTTCTCCTGCTCCATTACTTCTGTCACATCCAGTCCAATGTCACATATTGTATGTCTTGTCGGATTTGGTCTATCCATCTCTTCTTTGGTCTTCCAACCAATCTAACACCATCAATGTTTCTCACCATCTCCCTCTTTGCAGCTCTATCCATTCTCATACAGTAAGTGTACATATTCTGAATTATTTCAAAATTCCATTACTAATTTGGTTATCTTGTTTTCTGAATCCAATATAGCCTAAGTTGACATAATTTACCAATGATGTTACAAATTCTTTTATATTTCAATTTATTTTGTTTATTTGCTTGACCCCTAGAGGAGTTGCCAACGACACAGAATAATACACATAATTTTATAAATAAAGGATACAGTGATCGTAAAATAAGAGTTATTACAAAGTTAATCGTTTTGAAGTGGTCCATAGAAATATTTTTTTAGGATGGCTACTGATGATTTGACGATTTTTATAACAATTTCTTCTTGAACCTATTTTACGATTTTGTAAATCCCTCTCCAGTTAACAAATAACTTTGAAATAGTACCCCTAGAGCCGAAAAATAAGCCAGTAACTGCTATTGTATTCACCTGAAATTTGTCCAAAAAATGGGGAATCACGGGTTCATATATTCTCTTTGTCTACTTCTTCTGGTTGATTCATGGAGGTTTTAAATTGAATAGATGGGTCAATGATCTCTGCTTTCTTCTCCCGATGATTGATGGCAATAATATCTATATGACGGGTGCTGCCATCTATGGCTAAGTAGTACATTTAGAACTACAGTATATTAACTATGTCTATTACTCATGACAGAGGTTAGCAGAGGGTACAGAGATCAAAGACTTGAATCACGATGCTGACAGTGGCCATCCTAAGATTGGATTTTCCACACTCCTTCCAAGCAAACGCTGATATTGTACCTTATTTCAAGCCCCGGGGCACCTACCCCAATCCTAGATCTAATTATTACAGTTACAAACACTATTGCAGTGTTGCTCATTATTTTCCTATGTTTTGACTAGCTGAAGAAGAAACCTTGTGTTTCGAAATATGTACTACTAGTTTTTTAAACTATTAAATAAGTATTGACAAGACGGAAAAAAAAATACAAACAATTGTGAATTATCTATTGATTTAATAGCTTCCTATCTCTCAAGAAGTCCGGTTATCTTTATGTGGTGCAGAACTATAGTTTAGAGTGCTTGATTAACTAGAGTGGAGTACAGTATAGATGTGAAGTACCGTACTGTCAACAGAACAGAAATTAAAAGTAATGGAATGGCTTGAAAATGGTGAATCAGTAAAACTCATCAGTGACAAGCTTTGACAAGCTTGGTGTAAGAGTGATCACCATTAAGGACTGGCATTGAAACAAAAAATCCATTCAAGAGATTTACATGCAGATTGAAGCAGAATAAGTTTGGTCAACATGTTATGCACTAAAGAAACCAACCAATGAACTTGATAATGCGTTATGGAAGGTAGAAATGGTACACATGTAAGTGGCCTAATTTTATAATAACCGTAACAGTTCTCCAGTCTTAACGTTTTTATTTTAACTGACTTTAGGTTATGAATATTCCCGAATGGGAATATGATGTTATTTCCGTTTGAGCAGACAAATCTATATATTTAAAACACTAAGCTGATTTTTGTTACCGCGAGATTGAGATAACGTCTTTTCAGACTGACTTCGTAATGTATTCTAACGAGAGCTCTTGGCATGTAGATTTGCAGAGTGTCTTTAAAAGGAAAATACATGTTAGGGTATATTTTTAAATTATTAAAGAAAATGTAATATTTGACGCTCCCGCGTTTGCGCACAATGGCTCCATTCCACCAGAGAAATGGCAGATCCCGCTGCGTCTTACTGAGATCTTTGTTTATGAGAATTAAAAAGGGGGGAAATATTGTTCTGGCTCTATGACTCAAACTTTTAGAGTATATGTGGAGCAAATCACTTAATGGGCAGAGAGCCATAACACTTCGACTTGATTTAACATCTTCCGATAAAACACTTCAATTTTCCAATTTCCAATTCACTTGGCATACTTTATCACAATCAATAAAGCTCAAGGAGAAACTCTGGAACGTATAATTCTCTATTTGCCTCTTCAAGGTTTCAGTCACGGCCAGTTATATGTTGCGAAGTAGGTCTTTTGACGGCCTTAAAGTTGCAACCGTGTCAAAAAGCAATCATTCCAAAAAAGCATACTGTAGCCTATAAGAGACTCCTCAAGTAAATACTTTCCCAATGACCGCCATGTTTTGACGGGTATCAACTAGTTATCAATTAATATGATAAAATTGGTCTGGTCAACTCAAACATAAAATGCCAGCGTTTCGCCCCAGTGTGCCATTGGGCTCGTCAGTTGGTACAGACACACCTCACCAATACGCGTGGCTAGCACATACTGAGAAGGCCATCGCGAGACACAAAATACAAGTAATACTTACGTCACGAGCGATGCCAATGTGCTACGGAAGTCAAGCTCCCTTTCATAAAACAAAAACCTTACCTTGGCAATCCAAATAGGTTATGAATATTCCCGAATGGGAATATAATGTTATTTCCGTTTGAGCAGATAAATTATCAATTAATATGATAAAATTGGCGAAACGCTGGCATTTTATGTTTGAGTTGACCGGACCAATTTTATCATATTAATTGATAATTTATCTGCTCAAACGGAAATAACATCATATTCCCATTCGGGAATATTCATAACCTATTTGGATTGCCAAGGTAAGGTTTTTGTTTTATGAAAGGGAGCTTGACTTCCGTAGCACATTGGCATCGCTCGTGACGTCAGTATTACTTGTATTTTGTGTCTTGCGATGGCCTTCTCAGTATGTGCTACCCATGCGTATTGGTGAGGTGTGTCTGTACCAACTGACGAGCCCAACGGCACACTGCACTGGGGCGAAACGCTGGCATTTTATATTTATATTAATTGATAATTTAACTGACATTGTCGTTATCTGACCTGGGTCCTGGTCTCATGGGGGTCAGTTAAAAGGGAGTCTACTGTACCATGCTTTTAAACCCTAATTTATCATTGTAATACTAGCAAACAATTGAGTGAAAACAATAAACTGATTTATTTACATGCACTGTGACACTATTGCAATAAAGGGCTTGACAGATGTAAATTGCCTACATCGAACCATCACCACTGCCTTGATGGAGCTCATTCTGCTAGCATAAGCAAAAACACAGGACTTAAACCAAACATTATAGACTTAGGCTATAACTTAATAATTTTTCTAGGTTTATGCCGTGTCTTCTGTGGAGTTTCGCCTAGGAACACCAAGCTGGCTCATCAATGGGCTCTTAGTGTCCGTGCCCATGAACTGCCTGCTACCTCCCTTCTTATAAAGTGCACCTGCGCCTGTTTACTGCAATAGCTAAAAGCTCAAGCAGCCTTAACCTCTCCATGAAGGCTTCGGAAAGGATGGTATTTTGGCTATCACGGCCAGTGAATTAAAACACAGCAATTTTTCTAGGTTTATGCAGTGTCTTGTGTGATGTTTTGCCTAGAACCCTGCGGGGTTCTAGGCACAGATACCAAGAGCCCGCTGATGAGCCAGCTTGGTGCTCCTAGGCGAAACCCCACACAAGACACGGCATAAACCTAGAAAAATTGCTGAGTTTTAATTCACTGGCCATGATAGCCAATCTATCTAAATATATAAAGCACAAAGTTTGTCTGTCTGTCTGTTATGTATACAAATCTACACCGTTTCACTGATCTGAACCAAAATTCGTATACTTACCCTTTGGAACCCTGCGGGTAACCCTGTCCACTTGAAATTTCGGGCAAACCACCCCATAATAACGATTCTAATGGGTTAAGGGGGTCTCCGCCCAATCAATCAATTGTACACGTCAATACGGACCTTGTGAAATGGATAATCCTCCAATTAAACCAACCCGTTCCGTGCATTTAGGCCCTTTGGCACAAATCCACACCGTTTCACTGATCTAAACCAAAATTTGTATACTTACCCTTTGTAACCCTGTGAGTAACACTGTCTACTTAAAATTTCGGACAGACCACTCCATTCCCTGCATATAGGTTCTTTGGCACAAATCTACACTGTTTCATCGATCAGAACCAAAATGCGTATACTTACCCTTTGGTACCCTGCGAGTAACACTGTCTGCTTGAAATTGCGGACAGACCACTCCATTCCCTGCATTTAGGCCCTTTGGCACAAATCTACACCGTTTCACCGATATGAACCAAATTTGTATACTTACCCTTTGGAACCCTGCCCACTTAAAATTTCGGACAGACCACCCCATTTCCTGCATTTAGGCCCTTTGGCACAAATCTACACAGTTTCACCGAACAGAACCAAAATTCATATACTTACCCTTTGTAACCCTGTGAGTAACACTGTCTACTTAAAATTTCGGGCATACCACCCCATTCCCTGCATTTAGGCCCTTTGGTACAAATCTACACCGTTTCACCGATCTGAACCAAAATTTGTATACTTACCCTTTGGAACCCTGCGAGTAACACTGTCCACTTACAATTTCGGACAGACCAACCCATTCCCTGCATTTAGGCCCTTTGGTACAAATCTACACCGTTTCACCGATCAGAACCAGAATTCGTATACTTACCCTTTGGTACCCTGCGAGTAACACTGTCTGCTTGAAATTGCGGACAGACCACTCCATTCCCTGCATTTAGGCCCTTTGGCCCAAATCTACACCGTTTCACCGATCTCAACCACAATTTGTATATTTACCCTTTGGAACCCTGCGACTAACACTGTCTGCTTGAAATTGCGGAGAGGCCACTCCATCCCCTGCATTTAGGCCGTTTGGCACAAATCTACACAGTTTCACCGATCTGACCCAAATTTTACATACTTACCCTTTGGAACCCGACAAGTAACACTGTTCACTTTAAATTTCAGACAGACCACACTATTCCCTGCTTTTTGGCCCTTTGGCACAAAACTACACCGTTTCACCGATCTGAACCAAATTTTACATAATTACACTTTGGAACTTGACGAGTAACACTGTCCACTTGAAATTTCGGACAGACCACTCCATTCCCCGCATTTAGGCCATTTGGTACAAATCTACATCGTTTCAACGATCTGAAACAAAATTTGTATACTTACCCTTTGGAACACAATGAGTAACACTGTCTACTTGAAACTTCGGACAGACCACTACATTCCCTGCATTTAGGCCCTTTGGCAAAAATCTACTTACACTTTGGAACCCCCACCTCAGTGCCCGAAAACCATGTTTAATGTGGTTCACTTCGGTGAAACTGTGCGGGACCAGAAAATCACTTTTTAAGGCCCTTGAGCCAATCGTGTCGGAAGTTAAGCAACACCACAGTATTCCCAGCCTGTGATGTTTAAAATATGTTTTTCTATTGGTTTGTAAGTTTGATGTACCAGTTCAGTAGTAGTAGTTGACTTAATTATCATCTTTATCAAAAGGGCAAATGACCTAGATTTTACGTCCTTGAACCAATCGTGTCACACCACATAGTCTTCCGCGCCTGTGATTTTTGAAATATGAATTTCTATTAGTTTGTAAGTTTGATGTACCAGTTCAGTAGTAGTCGTCTGAATTATCATCCTTAATACCACTAATCACCACCACATCAAGTCTTGCTCGACTGTGATACATAAAATGTTTCTTTCTATTACGTTAGTTTGTAAGTTTGATGTGTCAATTCAATAGTGGTAGTGTATGTATGGCCCCTATGCATTTATGTACCATTCATCTGATTGTGATGAAACTTGGGCGAGTTGTGTTAATTCGAGGGAAGGTTTCTAGCTAAAAATTATTTATGTAACACAAAAAGGTGAGGGACTTAACAGGAACTTTAAAATACCACAGTAGCCCAATTGCACAATGCCAGTTGTGATGATGATGATGATTATATTTGTTGTTTTAAGGCGCCTAACATCGAGGTTATCGGCCCCTAATGGTTTGGGGGATCGTGAAAATGAAACTAAAACTAACTACAAAACTTACGACCTAGAAGAAGATAAGGAGAAAAGAAAGTAATAAGGGAAATACAAGACAGGAGGAAGGGAAATGCCCTCAACCCTGGATAAATGAGAATTAGCCCAGGCCAATTAGACATACTAGAGGACCCGTGCGAGAAATCTCGCATGTTCATAAACCACACTTTCCCCAATAGGTTTATAATGAGACACTTAAGGAGAAAGGTTATGTTTTTATTTCAACCAAATGATTATAGAACACTATTTACATTTCAGGATAAAGGAAAGACCTCAGAATGTTAATATGACATGAAACAGGAATCACAGCAGCCCGCGGACAGCAATTATGGAACGTATTTTCCTACAGCAACGGTGTTTGCAAATCGCACACTTCATACAATTTTTTAAAAGTCAATTTTTTTAAAGAAATTATAGATATTTATGAAATTATAGTGCAATAAGTCACTGCTAATGTCTATTCTCTTTCATTTGAATGCTCATTTGTCACGATCGGTCGCTTGTAAGCGCCGCAGGAGGGATGCATACTACTGAAACAATATATACTAGCGGACCCGTGCGCGAAATCTCGCATGCTCATAAACCACACTTTCCCCAATAGGTTTATAATGAGACACTTAAGGAGAAAGGTTATGTTTTTATTTCAACCAAATGATTATAGAACACTATTTACATTTCAGGATAAAGGAAAGACCTCAAAATATTAATATGACATGAAACAGGCGTCACAGAGGCCCGTGGACAGCAATTATGGAGCGTATTTTCCTACATCAACGGTGTTTGCAAATCGCACACTTCGTACATTTTTTAAAGTAATTTTTTAAAGAAATAATATATATTTATGAAATTATAGTGCAATAAGTCACTGCTAATGTCTATTCTCTTTCATTTGAATGCTCATTTGTCACGATCGGTCGCTTGTAAGCGCCGCAGGAGGGATGCATACTACTGAAATAATAAATATGATGATGCTTCTCGAAAAATCGTCCAAAGCTGGAATGTGTTTTAATACCATTTGGGGGTCCCAAATAAGAGTCCTGTGAGTTTGCGACTGATTCTGACTTCTGCTTAATATTTGGGAGTCAAAAACCCGCGAACTTTTCGCACTCTTTTCAGTTTTTTGCTTATAACTTCTAAACGACGCATTCTACAGAAACGTTTCCTCATAACGGTTTTAAAGAACATTAAATTCTGCATTGAATGGTTTTCATTCCGTCTAAATCAGCCCAAACGTTTAGCCGCAATCAATTTCAGAATTTTGGCCAATTTTACCAAATTGGTTAAAAAGTTGATTCTTTGTTTAGTATTTCGCTTTAAACTCCTAAACAACGCATATGTAGAAAATTGTATTCGTAGCGTTTTAAGAGCATTAATTTCTGCGTCGAATGGTTTTTAGTTTGTCAAAATCGGCCCAGCTGTTTAGCCGCAATCGATTTTTTTGAGTTGGGCCATTTACATCATGTCTCATGTAATTTTCTTTTCCAATCGTGGAGTTTTCGAAGTGGCAAAGGAGCAAATCCAGGTTGGCCCGGTTCCCCCACTTGGCCTTGACAACCTCTCCCTTCTTTGATTTATACCAGTGCAATCAGTGTTCGGCAGGTGAAACAACTATTGAGAAGGGCACAGCCAGTATGAAAACCATTGAAGGGAAAAACTTCAAAGAACTTAAACTTAGCAGAAAAAACGAGTGGTGTCTCTACGAGCCGTGAAGGCTACAGCAAAGATCAACGGAGAATCAGTCCCCATCAGTCCGGACATGATTTTCCGCCGCATTCCATTTCACATGAAATCCCAGCTTCAACTTGAATCGTACTTTAATTCGAATTGGCCCTGAACCCACTCTCACTGTTTGATGATGATGGCATGATGCGGAAGAGTAGGAAATCAGAACTGTACAAGCTATTCACTCCAATCAAAGTAGATCTCACTGTGAATGCAGACTACGTAGAGGATGGTGGTTTCCTCCTGCACAGAGTTGTGTGGAACAGCGGAGAACAGTTTTCCAATATCAATCAGACGTACGTAAATTAAGTGAAATCCAACTACAAGTCTGACAGTATCACCATAGTTTTCGAAGGGTACCCAAAGGATGTGGCCGAGAAGAGTATAAAGTCAGCTGAAAGAGCGCGAAGAGCCTATGTTATGTCATCTTTGTCGGTTATATTCCAGGAAAATACCAAGGCCACAATGCCCTAAGATCATTTCTTGTTGAATGATCACAACAAGAAACGTCTCATATCGATGCTGACAAGCAAACTGATGGATGAGGGCATTCACGTGAAACAAGCCGTTGAAGATGCAGATTCTCTCATTGTGAGCACAGCCATGGAGAGGTCTATGAAAGAAGGCAATGTTTTCATAGTGGGAGAGGACACCGATCTATTGGTCATGCTCACTTTTCATGTTGCTGTCTTTGAAGAGCCCATCTCCGTGTTCCTCATCAAACCCGGGAAACAGAACCAGGAAACTGTCGTTTACAGTCCGAGCAATTGCCAGCTGCCTGAAGACATGAGGAAGCATACCCTGTTTCTCCATGCCTTCACGGGGTGCGACACCACATCCTCATTTTTCCGCCAGGGGAAAATAAAATGTATCAAGAAATTCATGGCAGACTAAAACCTCTTTCATCAGGCCTCTATTTTTCTTGACCCGATCTCAACCCCTAACCAACCACGGGTGGCAGCAGTAAGTCCCTCAATCAAGTGAGGTTTGACCTCTTCCAGAGGTCGCTTTCAAAACAGAATTTCAACCTGGCGTCCTTGCCTCCTACAGAAATGGCTGCTCGCCAGCACTCCTTCAGAGCTTATTTACAGGTGCAGGTATGGAAGAGTAATGTACGAGATCCAGAGAGATGGGGATGGAAAATAATCACCAATGGCTTAACACCCATCACAACGACTGATCCACCGGCTCCACAAGAACTTCTCAACTCCATATCGTGCACATGTAAAAAGGGTGCAAAGCAACTTGTTCCTGTAGGAAAGCTGGGGAAAAATGCACCACCATCTGCATGACCTGCCAAGGGCACACATGTCTCAATTCCATCTCTAAAGACAAGGATGTTATACTGGATCCCACCCAGTGTGACGAGGAGATTGATATCATCGAAGAAGAGCAAGAAATGAATCCTCATTCTCAAGATTCCGAGGATGAGGAGCTAGATGACGTGATCGGCGAAGAGCCACCGTTATCTCCTAAACGGCGAAAGAAATCGTCAACATGAGTACCTTGTACATCTTTCACATTATGAAGTTTCATGTACACAAGAAATACATATTTCTGTACATAATTTATATAGTTATCATTTACGTAAACATCTTATGTAAATGTATCTTATGTATACATCTTTTGTTACTTTCAATGAAACATTATTCGTTATAATGTCTTCTTATATTTTGAAACCACATAACATAATTTTGGCGTGGCTGCTCTTGGGTTGTCAAGGCCAAGTGGGGGAACCGGGCCAACCCGGATTTGCTATTTTTCCGCTTCGAAAACTGCACGATTGGAAAAGAAAATTACAAGAGACATGAGATATGGTATAAATGGCCCAACTCAAAAAATCGATTGCGGCTAAACAGCTGGGCCGATTTTGACAAACTAAAAACCATTCGACGAAGAATTTAATGCTCTTAAAACACTTTGAATAAAATTTTCTATAGGATGCGTTGTTTAGGAGTTTTAAGCGAAAAACTAAACAAAGAATCAACTTTTTAACCAATTTGGTAAAAATGGCCCAAATTCAGAAATCGATTGGGGCTGAACGACTGGGCTGATTTAGACGGACTAAACACCATTCAACACAGAATTTAATGTTCTTTAAAAACGTTGCGAGGAAACGTTTCTGTATAATGCGTCGTTTAGAAGTTATAAGCAAAACAGTGAAAAAAGTGCGAAAATTTCGCGTTTTTTTGACTCCCAAAAATTAAGCAGAAGTCAGAATCCGTCGCAAACTCACAGGACTCTTATTTGGGACCCCCAAAGGGTATTAAAACACATTCCAGCTTTGGACGATTTTTCGGGAAGCACGGCCCTTTTTTTCATCTAATTTGCCTGGGCTAAATTGAGGGACTTGGAAGGAAGGAGAGCCACGAAAGGCAGATAGTTAGGGGAAAGAGGAGAGGGGTCCGTCCCAAAGGCAATGGAAAAAAGGGGTAAAACCGGACCCAGCTCAGGAATCCCTCGGGGTTGCCCGCTTCCTAACTCACCAGCCATGAGCCCTTGAGGGTGTACCAGAAGTGGTGGGGCTACACACACCCTGCCTCCTTGAGGGCCTTGAGCAGACGACAGGAGATATTATGAAAAGGAAAAGAAGTTAGTTAGTTATTGTTGTTTTAAGGGGCGGAACTACGAGGTCATCTGCCCCTCTTAACACAGATTAAAGAATACAAAATTTGAATTGAATTTAAAATTTTGAGGTGGACATCTAAATTTAAAAAGACCAAATATTAATAAAACAAAAACAAACAATTAAATAAAAAATAAAAATTATAAAAATAAACAAAAATTACGGAAAAAACAAAACATTATCATTCAAAAACGAACAAGTCGTTGAGTCAAAGTTCACTGGAAAATTTAGATTGCTGGCCCTAACCCACTCTCACTTACAAAGCGGATAACGCGATCAGCAGCCACCGCGTCATCGGCTAATATAAGTTTGAGTGTCGTCTGCAAACCAAGGTTTCTTCGTAAGTCAGCAAGATCCACACACTGGGTGAAAATGTGGGCCACGGTAAATACGGCTCCACAGGTACAAAGTGGGGGGTCTTCCCTTCTCATTAGGTACGAGTGGGTGGATCTTGTATGACCTATCCTTAGCCTACACAAAATGACGGACTCTCTCCGGGCCCGGAAGGAGCTCCGCCACACGCGAGTAGTTCCCTTGATCGCTCTCAGTTTACTGGGCAGTGGGTCAGCTAGCCACTGACTCTCCCAAAAAGCCAGAACTTGTAGGCGTAACTGAGAGCGAATATCTCTAGCGGGTACCTCCATTGGTCGAGGTGGTAGTGATACCGCCTCTTTTGCAGCTTGATCTGCTAACTCATTTCCCGCAATTCCCATGTGGCTTGGAAGCCACAGAAAGGTGATTCGAGTGTCAGTGTGGCACAGCCCGGCTAGTAGGTCGTGGATTCGCTGCACTAGGGGGTGTTGCGGGAAACATGTAGCAATTGACTGCAACGAACTCAAAGAGTCGGTACACACGAGAAAGTGGATTCGAGCATCCTGTAGTGCAAACTGCAGAGCTTCATAGATGGCAACGAGCTCTGCAGTAAACACACTACAGGCCTCAGGTAAAGAGATCTTGGTATTTGCACCATCAATAACGTAAGCACAACCCACTTTCTCGTCCACCTTCGAACCATCCGTGTATAGAATGCCAGCGTCCGGAAATTGGTGAACTATGCTGTGGAACTGCCTCCGGTAAACGGAGGCATCCGTGTTCACCTTAGGACCTCGGTGCAGATCTAACCGAATTTCTGGACGCGGGACTTGCCACGGAGGCACCTCGCTAGATGTCCGGATCATACAGGAACCTACAGCCACTCCTATTTCAGTACACGAGCTATCAAGTCTAATACCAACCGGCCGAGTGGCACGAGGCCGGTTGGCGTACCCCTGGTGGTTTTGTGTACCGAAGAGAGCTTGATAGGTCGGATGTTGAGGCATTTGACGCACATTGGCAGCATATGCTAAAAGCATATGTTGGCGTCTATAATTTAAAGGTGGAACACCCGATTCGGCGAGTAGGCTGGGTATCGGGCTGGTCCGGAAGGCACCGGTAGCCAGCCTAACGCCACTATGGTGGATACTGTCCAGCATTTTCAAGGTTGCCGGCCTTGCTGAACCGTATGCCGCAGAACCATAGTCTAGCCGGGACAGGACGAGGGCTTGGTAGAACCGTAGCAGCACCGCACGGTCAGCCCCCCACGTAGTGCCACTAAGAAACCTGAGCATGTTCAGTTTCCTGAGACATGTCATTTTCAATTGCCGTATATGGTGCTGCCACGTTAACTTGCTGTCAAAATGGAGCCCCAGGAAGCGATAAGTGTCAACCAACGGCAACGCAGCATCCCTGAGATGTAGTTCAGGGTGTAAATGTAGCCTCCGGAGCCGACAAAAATGGACGACGGAGGTTTTCGCTGCTGAAAAACGAAAACCCCGGTCGTGAGCCCACCTGTCGACCCGGTTGATAGCTAGCTGCAATTGCCGTTCCACGACTGCCATACTTCCAGAGCTGTAATGCAGAGCTAAATCGTCTACATACAGCGATGGAACTACCGCGGACCCGGCGGCGGCAACAATGCCATTAATGGCAATCGCGAACAAGGTGACACTCAGCACTGAACCCTGAGGAACTCCATTTTCTTGGGTATAGTATTGCGATAATGTCCTACTGACCCTTACACGGAAGAGTCGGACGGACATGAAATTCGCAATGAAAGTCGGTAAGTTACCACGGAGTCCCCACTTGTGAAGGGTGGAAAGGATCCCGTAGCGCCATGTGGTGTCGTAGGCTTTCTCGAGGTCAAAGAAAACCGTGACTAGGTGCTGCTTTCGGAAAAAAGCCTCCTGTATGGCGCTCTCAAGTCGCACCAGATGGTCAGTGGTGGACCTATGAGAGCGAAATCCACATTGGTACTCAGACAGGAGACCTTTATCCTCCAAGAACCACACCAGTCGACGATTCACCATCTTTTCGAGCAGCTTACATAGGCCATTTGTCAAACAAATGGGCCTATAGCTGCTTACAAACTTGGGATCCTTTCCAGCCTTAGGAATCGGTATCACGATCCCCTCTCGCCATTGAGATGGAAACTCCCCTTCAATCCATATACGATTGAAGAGGATCAACAGTTTTTTTTATACTGGATTCGCACAGATGTTTTAACATTTGATTATGTATGTTATCCGGTCCAGGAGCCGTATCCCTGCACAGTGCAAGCGCACTGCGCAGTTCCCATTCAGAGAATGGTACATTATAGGACTCCGAAGCAGCAGTGGCGAAGGACAAGGGGTGAGTCTCTGCCTCCCGCTTCAGAGAAAGAAATGTAGGATCGTAACTCCCGGAGCAGGATACATCGGAGAAGTGCGAGCCAATGCTGTTGGCAATGGCGAGATGGTCCGTGATGATGTCTCCATTGATGGACACTCCAGGTATCGACAGTGATGTTGGGAGTCCGGAGATCCGACGAAGCTTAGTCCACACTTGAGATGAAGGAGTATGCGCCGTCATGGACGACACATACTTTTCCCACGTCGTTTTCTTACTCTCCGAATCAGATATCGGGCTCTAGCACGCATCCTTCTGAAGGTGATAAGGTTGGCCATAGTGTTTTGCCTCCGATAGCATTTGAAAGCACGTCGACGATCTTTAATGGCTGCTGCAATCTCGGCTGTCCACCAAGGGACAAGCTTCCGGCGTGAGTTTCCGGATGAGGAAGGTATTGTTTCCTCAGCAGCAGCCAAAATACCATTCGTTATATGAATGGTATGATCGTTGACACTCTCAAAGGTATCTTCGACAAACACCGCACGTGCCGTGAATGTTGGCCAATCAGCCCGACGGAGAAGCCATCGACTTGGTAACTCGATGGCTCTCTGGTTCGGAAGAGTAACGATAATTGGAAAATGGTCACTATTACAAAGGTCATCGTGTACACCCCACTGTAGCAGGGGAACCAGCGCACGACTGCACAGGGTAATATCGATACTTGAATAAGTATCGTGTGCAATAGAGAAGTGCGTAGGTTCCCCTGTGTTCAACAGACACAGGTCCAGCCGCCTGATCAGCCTCTCAAAATCTCTCCCTTTACCGCTAGTGGTAGCGGAGCCCCAGATGGTGTTGTGGGCATTAACATCTCCCAGAAGGAGGAAAGGAGGGGGGAGCTGAGAGACTAGATCCACCAGCTGGTCGTAATCCGGCTGAGAATAAGGCGGGATGTACACGTTACATACTGTTGCCATTACTGGCAACGAAGTACGAACTGCAACTGCCTCTAGCTGAGTACGCAACGGCACCTCTTCACTAAAGAGGCTAGAGTGGACGAGAGTGCAGACGCCACCAGCGGCCACAGCTCCGTCCACCCGGTCTTTAGAGAAGAGTTTGAAGTGTCGCATTGTTGTCTCATGTCCAGGACGAAACCTGGATTCCTGAAGACAGACAATGGTTGCCGAAAACGAAGATAATAATTGTCGTAACTCAGCGAGATGAACAGAATAGCTATTACAGTTCCATTGTAATAGTGCCATGGTGTGGACTAAAGTAGAAATGGGTCTTCTACTTATGCTTGACCGTTTGCCACCCTTCCCCAGCTCTAGTTGGAGATGATGGGGCAGGAGAGCACACCTCAATCTCCACATCTCCGTCCGAAGACGAAGAAAATGGAGCGGGCGCTCTCTTGGGTTGCGCGCGGTCGTCGTCGGACCTCACGAGTCTCGCTCTTGGGGAAGAGCGAGAGCGGTGTCGAGGGACTTTCTCCCGGTCGGAAGACTGGGTGTCTGTCCCCGACACGCCCCGAAGAGATTTCTTCTTGGATCGGCGCCGACGCGTGTTTGGGGAAGTAGATGGTCCCTTCCCCACAGACGCCGGGTCCTTATAAAACAAGGTCGCTCCTGCTGGCACCGCTCCACTGGTAGTGGTGGGAGCGGGATGGTCAGCAGATTCGTGAGCAGCCCTGCCTTTAGGAGAGGAAGAGAAACGGCGCTGAACCGTTCCCCTCTCCTCCGCCGATCTATTTTCTTTTCTATAGGGGAGTTCCTCCATACGTACGGGCTTGGCTTCAGCAGGCTTCGCTCCTGAAGAGAGTTTGATAATAATTGTGAAGAATATACTCTGGTGGACTGTAATTTATAGTGCTGGGATTTCAAATCACTGGACTTCTGTGGAACATTTATACTAATTATATTATATTACACCGTTATATACAATACATGTTGATACATTAATACACTGTCACTCGTTCGATATAGTTTTCCGAGATTGCATAGCAGCAGGTCTGCAGCACCTTTCACCCGTGGTGACTTGTTTGAGCACAATAGTGGCACTGTCGAAAGAATGTACGGTACTTGGAGAGCGGGGTGAGGCAGGTAGCAAGGACACCCCTCCCGACCAGTGGATATAACGGGATTCTGCCACAGGCAAGGCGAGGCTTGGCGAGCCGTTTAACACTTGTTCCTAAACATGCCGCCCGCCAAAAAAGAGTTTAACACTTTTTTCCAGAAACAGTCACCTGAAATATAACACCAACAAACAAACGAGCACAAAGCAATGAACATAGTTAGTTAGTCAAAACACCACCTTCACAAATGCCGTTGTCTGGCATGGGAAGTGGGCAAAGTTTTGTAATGGGTCTCTTGAATGTACCGGAAGAGGTACGTATAGTGGCAACACGTACGAGCCCATCAGCTCCAGGGTGGACCTGATCAACCACTGCAAGCTTCCAGCACAGTGGGGGAAGTTTGTCTTCTTTCACGATCACCAGCGTGCCTGCCTGGACGTTGCGCCCTTCCTTCTTCCATTTTCCTCTCTGTTGTAGATGGGACAAGTAGTCGGTTGACCACACCTTCCAGAATCCTTGGAACTGTCTTTGGATTTGCTGCCATCTGGAAAGCAAGCTTACACGCACAATACTCAGATCTGGTTGGGGTAGTGCAGTGATTGGTCGGCCAATGAGAAAGTGACTAGGGGTAAGGACAACTAGGTCGTCGGGATCAGCGGATGCCGGGACTAGAGGCCTTGAATTGAGACATCCTTCGATCTGGGTTGTGAGTGTGGACAATTCCTCGAAGGTAAGGTATGCGGTGCCCATCACTCGCCGAAGATGGTGTTTAAAAGATTTGACACCTGCCTCCCATATTCCTCCAAAGTGCGGAGCTTGAGGAGGAATAAAATGCCACTTAATTCCTTCACTGCTTGCAAAGGTGGATAGATCACGTTGATGCGTTCCCTCGTTGAATGATCTTCTTATCTCCTCCAGTTCCCTATTGGCTCCAAGACTGTCGATCCGAATTTGGTTGAGAAGTGGAAGTTCGCCGCACAACTTCTGCCAACGATGAAGTAGCTCTGGTGGTAAAATTTCATCCCACCCTAGACGTAGCTGCCACAGTTGCTGTAAGAAGAACTTGCAGGAGATGATGATTGGACTCCCTAGCCCAAGTGGGTCGTAGATTGAAGCTATGGTTGATAGTACCTTCCGTTTTGTTACTGGGTTGCGTAGTTGTAAGTTGCCGTTTACGATTTGCAGTTGGTCACTAGCAGGATGCCAAAGCAAGCCTAATGTCTTAATGTTTTCCCCATTATCTAGTTGAAGTGGGAGCTGGGTTTCTCGCCACTCCGAAGGAACTGCTTCAAGTAGTCGGGGATGATTCGAACACCATTTTCGTAGCTGGAACCATCCAGTTTGTAGAAGGTTGATGAGTTGATTTTGAGTGTCTAACGCGTCCTCGACGGTCGCACTCCCAGACATACAGTCATCAATGTAGAAGTCTCTCTGTAAAATCTTCGCCGCTTCAGGAAAGCTGTCTGATTCTTCCATAGCGAGCTGTTGGAGGCATCTAGTGGCGAGGAAGGGTGCTGACGCTGTGCCGTAGGTGACGGTGTTGAGCTGGTAATGTTTTACAGGATCTTCTAGGGATGATCGCCACACGATTCTCTGAAGTCTGCGGTCATGACTATCAATCCTTATCTGCCGGTACATCTGTCGAATGTCTGCCGTAAAGCATATTTGGTGAGTGCGAAATCTGGTGATAATGGACCAGATATCTTGCTGGATTGTCGGACCAACCCTGAGGATATCATTGAGTGACCGTCCGGTGGTAGTACTGGCAGAGGCATCGAATACAACCCTGGTTTTTGTAGTTGAACTTGACTCCTTGAACACTGGATGATGGGGCATGAAGTAGCTCTGTTCCTCCTCATCAGACGCCGTGGTTATAGGCTCCATATGCCCTAGAGTCTCGTACTCTTCTAAAAAGCTGACGTAATCCCCCTTCAACTGAGGGTTTCTTTCAAGGCGTCTTTCGAGATTGTGAAACCGTGACGTAGCCATTGTTATTGAGTTTCCAAGTTCTGATGGTTTTCCACAGAGTGGGAGTCGTACCGTGAATCTACCTTCTGCATCCCGCCTGACTGTGTCAACAAAATGCCTTTCACACTCGATTTCATCATTCGATTTGATTGGTTGAGTGATCTCTTCTAATTCCCAGAATCGTTGAAGTTGCTGGTCGAGTGAATGGTCATTCATAGTGAAGAATGACTGTACAGGTGGTGAACCCGGACCGCTCGCCTTATCCATTTGAAACTGTCCCGCTACAATCCAACCGAATTCCGTGTTTTGAAGAACTGGATAGGGTCCGCTCCTCGTGCGTCTTTCAGGCCTAAGAAGATCAAAAAATATCTCTGCCCCGATTAACATATCAATCTGACCTGGTTGGTTGAAGCTGGGGTCAGCTAAGGTCAGTTCTTCGGGAATTTGCCAGTCTTGATAGTTAATGTATGATCCTGGCAATTCAGCTGAAATTCGTGACAATACAGCACAATTAATAACTACTTGATAGTTGCTAGTAATGGAATGCACCTCTATGTTTGCACTATGATGCGACTCTGCGTCGATACTACTTATACCCTGTATTGGAATTCTATTCCGTACCTTCTTTAAGTTCAGTCGTTGTGTGCAGGCAGTCGTGATGAAGTGTGCTTGACTGCCCGAGTCTAGTAGGACTCGGCAAGTCTGAAGTTGGCCCTCCCCATCACGCACTTTTACTAATGCAGTCGAGAGCAATATATGAGTATGCGGTTTAATTTTCAGTGAGCAATAGGACGCTGTGTCGGCACGTTGTTGCGTAACAATAGAGTTGTTGGGTCTTGCCTGTTGCCTATCATGCGTGTTATCAGGCGGCCGTGGGGTAGGAGAACGACCAGTTCCTCGGTTGCGGTGAAGTAGAGTGTGATGCTTCAAACCACAAGAATAGCAAGAACCTGAAGAACAATCACCAACAATGTGACCATGTCTCAAACAATTTGTACACAATTTATGCTGTTTGGCAAATTCTGTTCGTTGTGCAACACTAACACTGGAAAAGTCTTGACATTTATAAAGAGGGTGCATGCCAGTACAAAATAAACAATTATTGTTACTTGAAACATACACTTGTCTGACTTGGTTCGTGAGCTTCTTTCTAGTGATGTTTTGAGTGGTAGAATTGACAACTGGGGTAGGAATTCGGTTACCATTGATTAATTCTAGGGCTTGACATCTGTCCTCTAAAAATTTACTTAGCACTTCCAGTCTTGGGAATTGTGAATTTGATGACGTCAGCTCCCACTGTTTTCTGCTGACGTCATCAGTCTTTTCAAGAATTAATTGCGCTAGAAGGATTTCGTGAAGAGGGATTTCAAGTTCAAGTGCTTCAAGTGCATTTAAGTTACTTGATACCTGATTTAGAAGTGTTCGTAACTCTGTGGGTGATTCATTGTGTACACGTGGAAGGTTCAGCAAGTTGTTGATGTGTGCTGTGGCAATTAATCTAGGATTATTGTATCTCAGACAGACAGTTTGCCAAGCAATTTTAAAATTAGGACCTGTTATGGGAAGGTTCTTAATCTGGCCATGTGCTTCGTCCGTTAATGAAGATAACAAATAGTGGTATCGTTGTATATCGTCAATGGCTTGATTGTTTATTACCAGGCTAGTAAATGTGTCACAAAAATGACGGAATTCAGTGACCTGTCCCCCGAAGGAAGGTAATTTAATTGTAGGAAGTGTCAGCTCTCTCTTGCCGGAACTAGACTGACCATCACTTTTAGTACTCGAAGGATTGTTCTGTTTTGATCGTAACTCTACGCTATATTCAATCAACGTGGTCATTTTATCAACGAGATCATAATACATAGTCTCAAAAGTATTCCTATCTTCACTGTGGTCCTCGGATTCGTCTTCTAATTCTAATCTCTCCTGCGCGTCTTCATACTTCTGCCTTAATTTTGGTAGATCGTCTAACCTTGCCCTTATTGCGTTAATACTTGACCCTGGTTGGAAACTCTTGACGAAGTTATGTAAACGAGTAATATTTGCCTTTGCGAGGCCCCTAGTCTTTACGAGAAGTGCTTTCAATTTAGGATCCATAATGGGAATAGCATACAGGAATACAGGTAACCAGAAATGAGTATGTACTTACCGAAGCTGCTTAAAGTTGAATTCCTTCCATGTGTAATGTCTCGAGGTTCAATATGCACCACTGCGCGCTGTAGTTAATACGAATCATCGAAGAAACACACGATTACCGCTCATACTTCGCGTTGAGGCTACCTTAACAATGTACAATGCGAGGCGTCAATATGAAATGCTACACGAACTATAACACACGTCCGTTGTTCCACAGAAATCCGGCCGGTAGGACCATGAAGAGAGTTTGATAATAATTGTGAAGAATATACTCTGGTGGACTGTAATTTATAGTGCTGGGATTTCAAATCACTGGACTTCTGTGGAACATTTATACTAATTGTATTATATTACACCGTTATATACAATACATGTTGATACATTAATACACTGTCACTCGTTCGATATAGTTTTCCGAGATTGCATAGCAGCAGGTCTGCAGCACCTTTCACCCGTGGTGACTTGTTTGAGCACAATAGTGGCACTGTCGAAAGAATGTACGGTACTTGGAGAGCGGGGTGAGGCAGGTAGCAAGGACACCCCTCCCGACCAGTGGATATAACGGGATTCTGCCACAGGCAAGGCGAGGCTTGGCGAGCCGTTTAACACTTGTTCCTAAACAGCTCCCTTGGTGGTAATGGGAGCGGAAAGGCCAGCAGAGACAGTAGTCACCCCGTCAGCAGGAGGGCGAGAGAGACGGCGGCGAACCGTCTCCCTCTTCTCCCCTATATTTTTCGTATTAGGTGGGCTGGAAGAAGGACCAGCCCCGGTCGGCAAAGTCTTCTTTCCCCCTTTAGCTGGGGAAGACTTGTTCGCCGACCGTTTCGGAAAAGAAGGCTGACCCCTCGAAGAATGAGGGTATCAGGAAAGATGAGACAACGGCCAACTAAAGCCGGAAAGTGAAAGACTCCCTAGCCCTCGGATACCCTAATACAGTCGGGGTCGGAAGAGAACAAGAGTTGACCAAGGGACAGGAAGGAGAACTGAAAGGAGCCCGGCACCAGGAAGTAGAAGTGATGCCAGACTCAGCTGGGGTCCTGTGGTCGCCAACCCAAATCCCACAAGTTGTGAGACCCTGGGGGGGGGGGGGACGGGGGGGGGGCAGTTGTGAGAATAGCTTGCTGATTCATCACGAAGTGACATGAGAGGACTGTCCAGAGCCCTCCGTGTTACCTGCTGTCTATGCCGATGCCAGCACAGGACCGTTACTCAAGCCACTGTGGTATTGCGAAAGAGTGAGTGATTCCCTGGCCAATCTAAATAGGACGGGGAACCCCGAACGTGTGTCATTATATTTCGTCATCATCTGCGATCATCTCAGGTTCGTGCAGCTTGGACCCGAGCAGTATGCCATAAGCTCTTTCACTAGACGTATCGAGTAGAGGCCTAAGCCAGAAATTAAGGTTGAGACTTTGGAAGACATCGAAGCTAGACATCTGAATTACCTATATCAGTTTTAAAATTACACCATGTTCGTTTAGTAGTCATTATTTCATTACCTTATTATGATCATCATAAGTGCAAATGACCTAGATGTTACGCGGATCATACCACTAATCACCACCGCATCAAGTTTTTCTCGACTGTGATTTTTAAAATATTTATTTTTATTACTGTACATTGTGTACACTGTAAGTTGAAGTGTCAATTCAATACCGGTAGTAGTTTGCCTCATCATCCTTATCATAAGGGCAAATGACCTAGATGTTACGCCCATTACACCATTATTCACCACACACAATAAGTCTTCCTCGCTTGTGAATTTTAAAATATGAATTTCTATTATGGTAGTTTGTAAATTTGACGTCTCAATTCAACAGTAGTTTTCATTATCATCCTTATCAAAAGGGCAAATGACCTAGATGTTATGCCCATTATACTACTAAGCAACACCACATAGTCTTCCTCGCCTGTGATTTTATAAATATAATTTTTTTATTAGTTTGTAATTTTGATATACTGTTCAGTCGTCGTCTTCAATATCATCCTTATCAAAAGGGCAAATGACCTAGATGTTATGCCCATTATACTACTAAGTCCATTATATTTCTAAGGATACTTTCATTATCATCATTCCACCGGGTGAAGCCGGGTACTACTGCTAGTATACCATATTATAGACTTATGTACACTATATGAGGCAATGAGTGTTCACACTTTGGCACTGATAAAATAAATCACAAAAGGTAAATTAAAGTTGATATATTTCAAATTGAGGAGATTTTAAAAGATTCCATAAACCATGTCAGGTTTTTAAGTCTAAAGGGGGTTGGATCTCCATAATTTTACCTCTATTCAATTCAAAATTCTCAATGTACACAACATAAGTGTATAAAATGAAGTGTACACTGAAATAATATTTCACAAGGCCAACCTGAAATCAACTCATTGATTTGGAGCTCCTAAAATAATATGGAGGTCACAACTATTATGACACCAAAAACTGGAATAATTTCTCCCATCCTTGCTGTTTACTTCCTAGAATGTTGGAAAATGAAAATAAGAAATAAAGGTTAAAATATTTGAAATTTTGAATCAGTAATTCTAATTGGTCCTTGATTTAGTTTATTTCTCTTTTTTGCATCCAGTTGGTTATAGTTAAAAATACAGTCAAGTTTGGTACTGTAAATTCAAATGTTTTCAATAATTTGTACTTTTTGTACGGTCCCTTGTCTGAAGAGAAGGAGGAGTTTGAAGAGGAATTGCAGAAGCAGCAGGTAGGAAGAAATATGATTGTTATGGGGGATCTCAATGCCTATGTAGGAAGAGAAAGACTTATGAGAGTGTTCTAGGACCAGAGGGTTGGGGTGGAAGAAATGAGGAAGGAAATAGACTGTTGGACTTCTGCCAGAGGAACAGCCTGCTAGTTGGGAACTCCTGGTTTAAGAAAAGAGAGAGCCACACAATCACATGGTACAGTGATGACTTGACCACGACCGGTGGTCGACTATATACTGAATGAGAAAGAACTAAATAAGAAAATCACGGACATCAAGGTTATACCATCGGAGAACCTGGATAGCGACCATCGATTGCTGGTAATGAACCTGAGAGGGAGTAAGGAGAAGAAAGGGACTGAGAACCAGGAAAGACATATAAGGATATGGAAACTGAAAGAAGGGGATAGAAGGGTCGAGTACCTCAAAATGGTAAAGGAAGGAATTCCAACAGATGAAGAAAGAGGGGTGGAAGAGGAATGGGCTAGATTTAAGAAGACACTAGTAGGTGCAGCAGAAGCAGTATGTGGGAGGACAAGTAGTAAGAAGAGGTGGAAGGAAACACCATGGTGGAATGAGAAGACAAAAGATATAGTAAGGGAAAAGAATAGAGCCTTTAGGAGGTGGTATCAAAATAGGACGGTAGAGACAAGGGAAGAGTACCAGGAAAGAAGGAGGCGAAGAGAGTAGTGGCTGAGGAGAGAAGAAGGTGGATGGAAGAGTGGACAAAGATGATGGAGGATAGTGAAGGTACAAAAAAGGTCCTGTATGGGATGGTAAAAAATAAGAGGCGGAAGGATCCTACGGATTATGTTAGAATGGTGAAACAAAGGGGACAAGAGATAGAAAATAGGGAAGAACTGAAGAAAATGTGGAAAGAATATTTTGAAGAACTTCTGAACCCAAATGGAAAAGATGGTGAGGAGGAAGAAATCGGGGAAGAGGAAGATGAACTGCAAACAGAAAAGTACTTAACATGGAAAGAAGTGGAAGATGCAGTGAACAAGATGAAAGGAGGGAAGGCACCAGGTGTGGATGAGTTGAGTGTGGAGATGGTGAGAGCAGCAGGAGAGGTGGGGATACAGTGGTTGTACCGAGTGATGAGGACAGCAAGGAAGGAAAGGAAGACCCCAGAGGACTGGAAAAAAGGAATAATTGTCCCGATCTTCAAGAAAGGTAGTAGAACAGATTGCAGAAACTATCGGGGAATAACACTGATGAGTCATTGTGCAAAGATCTTCGAGAAAGTTTTGGAAAAGAGAATTAGGACTAGGATAGAAGGAGGGATGAGGGAAGAACAACATGGCTTCTGACCAGGAAGGTCCACGGTGGATTTGATTTTTGCTGTAAGGCAGTTACAAGAACAGCACTATGAGTATGGAACAGATCTACTGATGGCCTTCCTGGACATTGAGAAAGCATATGACAGTGTATGCAGAAACAAAGTATGGAAGTCCCTGGAGGACAGAGGAGTAGAGAAACGGACTATAAAGAGGATAAAGGAGATGTACAAGGGAAGCGTTAGCTGTGTGAAAGTGGGAGGAGAGAGATCAGACTGGTTGGAACAGAGAAACGGCCTGAAACAAGGAAGTGCACTGTCACCGTTACTTTTCATTGCGGTGATGGATGACATAATGACCAGAGTGGCATAAGTAATTGGGGAAGGAAAGATGAAAGCAATGGTGTTTGCAGATGATTTGATGATTTGGGGAAACAAGGAGGAGGAGGTACAGGAACAGTTGGACGTGTGGGAAGGAATAATACAAGGATATGGGATGAAATTTAGCATAAATAAGAGTGAGATGGTGATCACAACAGGGAAGAAGGAAAGAACCTTAACGGGAATAACAATTGGTGGGGAACAGCTGAAGAAAGTGGAGAGTTTCAAGTATCTGGGAAGCCTGATACAAGATAATGGAAGAAACGATAGAGAAATAAATGAGCGGGGGAGGCAGGCAGAAGCATTCCGGAGGAGTGTGAGAAGCATGTTATGGAGCAAGGATGTCCCTCAGAACAGCAAAAAGATCATATATCGGACGTACTATGTCCCTATCCTGACGTATGCCTCGGAGACCTGGGTTATGAAAGGAAGGGAGAAGAGCAAAATACAGGCCAGTGAGATGAGGTTCTTGAGAAGCAGTATTGGAGCTACAAAGATGGACAGAATAGGAAATGAGAGGACCAGAGAATTAATGAAGGAGGAACCATTACAGGATGGTATAGAGAAATCTAGATTTAGATGGTATGGACATGTAAAACGAATGGAGGAGAAGAGGATACCCAGGAGAGTACACGAGACGAAGTGGGAAGGAAAGAGACCGAGAGGAAGACCGAGAGACAGGTGGCTGAAGGGGGTGGAAGAAAGCGTGAAGAAGAGAGGAGAAGACTGATGGTATGGACATATAAAACGAATGGAGGAGAAGAGGATACCCAGGAGAGTACACGAGACGAAGTGGGAAGGAAAGAGACCGAGAGGAAGACCGAAAGACAGGTGGCTGAAGGGGGTGGAAGAAAGCGTGAAGAAGAGAGGAGAAGACTGGACAAGGGTGGAGACTGAGAGATGGTGGGAAGACAGAAGACGTTGGAGAGGCTTGTGTTCCAAACAGACCCGGCCAGTGGCTGGAAACTGTGCAAGATGATGATGATGTACGGTCCCTTGACATTCCTAACAGGTGCAACTCATCCATAGTGTCAATGGTTAAACTACTATGGTACTACAGTACTATTATTACAAAAGTATCAATTCCAATGTAATGTTATTGTCCTTCCATTTCTTGAAAATCCATAACCTGCTTCCAGTCTCCGACCGGGTCAGGAATGGAATGAATGAAGCCCCCATCTAGCGGCAAGGATATGAACTGTGCCGGCTGCCGAGGCCTGACGCACTCCTCTGGGGCAATGATTAAATGAATGACAGATGAAATAAAATGATAGTGGAGAGTGTTGCTGGAATGAAATGTTGACAGGGAAAACCGGAGTGCCCGGAGAAAAACCTGACTGCCTCCGTTTTGTCCAGCACAGATCTCACATGGAGTGACCGGGATTTGAACCACGGACTCAGCGGTGAGAGGCCGGCGTGCTGCCGCCTGAGCCACGGAGGCTTCCCCTTCCATTTCTTGCCATCCACAAATCAATCTCAACCTTAACTTGTGGATCTCAAATAGCACAGGTAGAATGATCTCAAGAACTCTAGCTAACCACAGAACTCATGTGCTACAGGTTGGTTGGTTCTTAAGTTTAGGGGCTGCGACAACGCGGTCATGTAGCTCCGAATGTGCCACAGGAACTTAGGTTCTGTAGAATTGTGCCTACCACAGGTTGTCCAGCAGCTCACTTTCAATAGTGAATTTCCTTCCTCAAAGGCAGATTGCTTGAGCGGAGAGGTCCCTACTTGTTTAAATGTATGGATTGCTGGTGCATTGACCAACTCCAGCCCTCTCCAGAGTAGTTTTGGGTTCGAATCCTGCTTATGCTCTTATGCTAAAATAAGAGATTATTGTTTTTAGACAGCGGAAATGAGAGCCTGACAATAAATTCTAATACAGAAGCACTTTATGCAGAATAATTTACTTAATCTCTGAACGTAAGAAATTCACTAAAAACAAAGTGAATTATATCAGAATCTGAAGTACATCGAACCTCACTTCATCAGGCTCTTGAGATTTTTTTTTTTTTTCATGTAGCCTCCTGAGAGGCCGAGTGCAGGTCTTTCTAAGTGACGCCCGTGGGCGACCTGCGCGTCGGGATGAGAGATGGAATTGATGAAGGCGAATGAAACTGGGCAAGGATGTGGAAGGAAGCGGCCGTGGCCTGTCAGTAGGTACCGTCCCAGCATTTGCCTGGTGTTGAAAATGGGAAACCACGGAAAACCATTTCAAGGACGGCCGACGGTGGGGCTCGAACCCACGCGTCTACCGAGTCAGCAGAGAGCTTGGCCCCATGACCTAACGCTGCGCTTTAGCGCGCGTAGCCACTACTGTCGGTTAGGCTCTTGAGATTAAAATAGTTGTTACTTTGCATCAGTATATCTTGGCTTTTGTTTTGGGCATGTTAAGGATATTTTACATTTTTGAATATTCCTTGCCTGTTTTATGTCATATTTGGCTGGGTTTATTGAATATTTAGGTCAATTTTTCTATATCAACTTCCTAGCTCTACCCATTAATCTCATTTGGTAATTAGTACAGTTGTGAAACCATCAATTAATAGCCTAACTGTTACCAATGGTATCAATACAGTATGGCTATGTTGGCAACAGTCAATTCCTCAGATATGCCTCTGCCCACAGAGTTAAAATTTTATAACATAGTACAGTAGTTCAATGTTAGAGCATTGAAAGCTAAAGCCCAATTATGATGATGATGATGATGAAGATATAGACAAAGTCTCACCTCTTTAAACTCCTGTGCTTGTTTATCACTGGCTTCCTTTAGCTTCTTGACAGTCTCATTAGAAACTGCTAAATCCTTTTTAAGAGCCTGGGTAGTTTCACGCACTTCTTCAAACTTATTTTGCAACAGTTCCTGGATTTTATTTGCTTCATTTATATCATCAACTCTTTGTTGGCGCTCTTTGCTCACTAAGGCAAAATAAATTAGAGTGTGATACTGAGACACTCATAATATGTGAGAATAAAAGGAAGCAGGACTCATTGAAAGATGTTAGAAAGTACCGTACAAGAAATTATAAGAACAATGTATATTTAGAGTAGCCTAAAATATAAAATCATTGACATAATATAAATGCATCATTCTTTGTAACTGGAAATCAATAAAATCAGTTGCACTAGTAGTGCCTCAAGAATCAACCTCATCAGAGGACCCAGATGAAGGAGTGTGATACCATGATGTAGACAAACAGTATCAGTAACACAAGGATTCAGAAAAAGAGAATTTTCATAGCCTTCCCACTCGAACTCCAAACACAACCTGCTCATTCTGTCTCCTGCTAAGCTGAGTAAACCCAGTGGAAGGTTGGATCAATGGGCAGAGGCGGCCCTAGCAGTGATAGTGTCTCGTCAGGTAGTGTAACCATTACGGATTTATGCTCGTCGTGCAAAATAAAAGTAAAAATTGCAAATAAAATCATCACAAGATCTCAGGTAAAATTGAATGAGGAGAAAAGTGAAACAGATTTTCGTAATGTATCGGTACCGCCATGCGAATGTCATAACCTGAGAAACGAACACTCCACAAAAGATGAAATTATAAAGCTGCTAAAGGAAGATATTGCTAAGTTAATGCAAGAGTTGAATAAATTAAAAGGAAACAGAGAAGAAAGGAAGGAAACTTGGTCGACAGTGGTTGCTGGTAGTGTAAGATTGAATAAGCCTAGACCTAAAAATGGTGTAACTGAAATTCCGGTCTGAAATTCATTTGGAGCGCTCGTCAAAGAAAATGATGACTTTCTTCAAGAAGAAAAGAAGAAATTGATGAAGAAAAAATCCAGGAAGATGCGGATTTTTGCAGATAGTCACGGGCGAGATATAGCAGCAAACACTCTGGAGAGAAGCGTAAACATGGAGGTCACTTCGACAGTGAAACCAAGAGCTCCCATTGCAGCGGTCACAGACGGGATGGTAGGAGATTGTGCGTCCCTTACCTCAAAGGATTATGCAGTTATCATCGCTGGAGCAAACAACGTCTACAGGAATGAGAGTTAAAAGGTAATCAAAGATTTAAAGGGTACATTGCCATCCATGCATAACACAAATGTAATTATTGTAAACATTCCGCAGAGATATGACAATTTCCAAATCATGTGTAAATGTAGAAATAGAGGCTACAAGTGGGAAAATTACTAAAATTTGTTAGAGTTTTCCAAATGCCCAAATTATAGATGTAAGTAAATTAGACAGGAAATTCCACACTCGGCATGGCCTGCACTTAAATAGGTAATTGTAAATTCAAATGGTAAGAATAGTGGAACAGTAATATCCTTAGAGTGGAAGCAGGGAAACTGGTAAAAGAAGCCAAACTTGAGGTTTGGCATTCAGATGAGTATCCTTTGATGTCAAATTTAACTGAGTGTAACAATGGTATTTCGGATTTGTCTAGCAACAATAATAATAATAACAATTATGATGATAATAATGTAAATAAATCAACAACACAAGCTTGCAAAAGTAACAAATTTAAAATTTACCACCAGAATATTCAGTCTCTCTATAATAAAATTGATTACATAAATCTAATGCTTAAAAATAAACTTAAAGACATCTAAGCACTATGTATTTCAGAACATTGGCTGAAAGAGGAACAACTCGAATTAATTAAATTCCCAGGGTTTATACTAGCTAGTAAATACTCTAGATCTAATATTAGCCATGGTGGTACTTGTATCTTCTTAAGAAATAATGTAGATCATGAACAGTTAACAGCTTATGATTATCTAATTATGGAACAGGATTTTGAATTTTCCACCGTAAAAATACAGCAGTTTAAGTTGGAGTGTGTAAACACACATATTACTGTACAATTCCTCTGTACGAGCCTATGGCTCTTTGGAATTAATTGAATAAAAAAAAATAATGCTCAAAGTTAATAATTGTATGCGTATACCGTTGTAACATATTGGTTACAAATCTCTGGGTCTATAATGGCGCTTGCTGGGAGTACGGTGTATAACCCCAACAAACTGTGTGGCATGGCAGATGGCTTAGTATGGAAGGTTAAAATTTATGTTCCTTTTATGATGTTGTTTTGTCTTTTTTTTTTTTAAATTCTATGACTTTGTTTTATAGTATGAGTTCCGTGTCTGATTATTGGTTTGATGGGAAATGTAAAATAAAAGGAAATGAGAGAGGACCTTTATGTTATGAATGTATGATTGTGAGTAACTGTGAATATATATAATTAGTTAAATTACTCTTCCTATGTGTGCAAACACGTACGGCCCCTATACAAATTGGCAACCCAACGTGACGCGAGAACAAGGGAATGAAGAAAAATTAGTAACAACGTGAGTACAGTGCAGGTAGAGAAAGGAATGGAGGGGGAATCGAACCGTAACTTGCTCCAAATGATTATAAGTGAAATTACAGAGCTGAACTAGTGAATTAGAGAAGGTGGTTAGTTCAGTAGAGGTGTCTGTGGAATCTATGAAAATAAATATTGAGGAGAAGTTTGACTCAAGCAGTGAAGTACTTACAGGAAAGCAGAAAAATTATCAGAGAGGTGGGGGGTGTGTAGAAGATGGTAACGGAGAGAAAGGAAATGAAGAAGAAATGAAAGAGAAGGAGAAAGAGAAGAAGGAGCAGGAGGAGAAAGGGAAGTTGGAAGAGCAAAGGATGGAGGTCATATGCATCGTAGAAGAGAAAGTTGAGACGGTAGAATCTGTGAGTGTGGCTGTAAAGGAGGAGGAAGAAGAGGGGGAGATGTGTGAAGTATGTGATGCTAGGGGGCATAAGGAAGAAAATGGACAAGAGAGAGAACAAGATGAAGGAGGACGTCAAATGGAGGAGGAGAATGAAACTGAAGACAACGAGGAGGAAGACAACATACTAGAAAAAGATAAGGTGAAGAAGAAACAGTGGAGAACAAAGTGGAAGAGGAGAGAGGAATTGTTGAGCAAGACAAGACAGACGAGGAAGAGGAGGGAAATGTGGAAAGGAAGAAGAGAGAAGTGGTTGAGAATGAAGACAAAGAGGACAAGGAGGATGGATAAAAGGATGAGTTGGAAAGCAAAGAGGAGTAGTAGGAAGAGAACGAGATGTCAGGTAGATGGAAATAAGAGGAGGGGTCAGAAGAAGGAAATTGAAAAGAAGGGAAAAGGGACAAAAGAGGAAAGAAAAGATACCGGTAACAAGAAAAGAACTGTTGAGCAAGATGAGGAGAATGAAGGTGAGAAGAAGAGTGAAGAGGAAGAAGAGGAAGAGGAGAACGAGGATGATGACAATGATGGGTGGGAAGTGTTTAATCGGAATATTGATAGAGATGATTATTTATACATGCGAGATAATAATAACATTGGCAAAAGCAGTTCAGATGATGAAAAGTGTGGAGATGGTATGTCTTTATCAAATGAACTCATTTTTCCAGCGCTTCGAGACCTAATATTGGAAAGTGGATTTCAGCTTGGTGATGGTTTGGATCCAGAATATTTAATTGCTGCCTCAGGGATGCTCACACTAGATAGTCAAGGGAAGATGTCGGTGGAATAAATACAGAAAGAGCCAGCAGTTGTTAAAGATAACGTTTCCACTATTGTAGAAGAAAATAATGCAACGTAAAGTGATGAAAATGATTTATAATTTGTTTTACTGTGTGTGTGATATTTTTTAGTGTATGTGTGATATGTTTTATTTTTCATTTCTGTTTTTTTTTTTTAATGTATCTGATCCTCACGTGCTTTTCACGTGAGAATCACATAATTGTAACATATTGGTTACAAAACTCATATGTTGGGTCTATAATGGCACTTGCTGGGAGTACTGTGTATGACCCCCAACAAACTGTGTGGCATGGCAGATGGCTTAGTATGGAAGGTTAAAATTAATCTTCCTTTTATGATGTTGTTTTGTCTTTTGTTTTATTCTATGACTTTGTTTTATAGTATGAGTTCCGTGTCTGATTATTGGTTTTATTGGGAGATGTAAAATAAAAGGGAATGAGAGAGGACCTTTATGTTATGAATGTATGATCATGAGTAACTGTGAATATATGTCTGTTAGGTAGTCAGCCCGAAGGCTGGTTGGATCCTCAAAAAGCACCGCCGTTACGTTATGTGAGTAGGTACCCACAAAAACCCAAGGCAGCGCTATTTTGAGGCATTCTAGGCAAGAAGAGAAGTGAGGTAGTTTGCCATTGCTTTCCTCACTGAGCCAGAACAGTAGTCCTAACCCTATGAGTAGAACCTTTCACAGCATTCACAGGCACTGACTGTGCCCCGAATGCCATTACTAAGCACCACCCATACCTCAGTAGCTTCCATATAATCACAGCCATGAGTGAGACTGAGACATCGGTGAAAAGCCACCTTTTACTCTAGCCTGTGCCAACTGACAAATGCAAATGTACTGTATTCATCAAGAATATATATAATTAGTTAAATTACTCTTCCTATGTGTGCAAACACGCATGGCCTCTATAACCCCATAACCACAACCCTGTATGTAAGGTTACACCGTTCTCCATCAGGAAATTTTTGTTTATTTATAGATAAATTAGAATTGTTACTCCATAACATGAGCAAAGTAAATTTTGATGTAATGATTTGTGGGATGTAAATGTGGATTTCTTAAAATGTGATAGAAATTGGCAATTATTAACACAGTTACTGATTTCCTATGGACTAAAACCTGCAATAAATACCCCAACTAGAATAACAAAATTTAGCAAAACCACTCCTGATCAAATTTTTATAAATAAAGATAAATATCACCATTCAATAGAAGTGTATTGCCCTGGTTTTAGTGACCACCAAGGACAAATACTGAGCTTTGAAGTGCCCGAAAAAATCAATACTAATGATAATGGAATAACATCAAAGTGCAGGTCAGTTACTGAAACAAATGTTACATATGGTATTTCAATGACTTATTAAATAAGGAAACATGGTCAGAAATGTACAAACTAGAAAATGTAAATTATAAATTTAATGCATTTAACACTACCCTAAAACACTATTTTGAAACTGCTGTCTGTTAGGTAGTCAGCCCAAAGGCTGGTTGGATCCTCAAAAAGCACCGCCGTTAGGTTATACGGGTAGATACCCACAAAAACCCAAGGCGTACAAGGCAAAATGAGGAGTGAGGTAGTTTGCCATTACTTTCCTCACTTAGTCAGAACAGAAGTACTAACCCTATGAGTAGAACCTTTCACAGCATCCACAGGCACTGACTGCGCCCTGAATGTCATTAATAAGCACCACCCATACCTCAGTAGCTTCCATATAATCACAGCCATGAGTGAGACTGAGACATCGGTGAAAAGCCACATTTTACTCTAGCCTGTGCCAACAGACAAATACAAATGTACTGCATTCATCAAGAGATGGCAAAGAGGCATTTTGAAACAGCATTCCCCTTTAAACAAATAACTATTCAAAATAACAAAACTAGCAATTGGATAACAACAGGGATTATAAATTCATGTCAAAGAAAGAAATTTCTACACAAAATATATAAACAATACCACACAACACCTGAATTCAATTTATACTACAAAAAATACACTAGCATATTAAATAAGGTAATAAGACTAGCAAAGAAAATGCATAATGATAATTTTATTTTCCAATCATCTAATAAAAACAGGGCTATGTGGACTGTGATAAAGAAAGAAATTGGAAAATCTGCTAAAATACAAAGGAACATTACACTGACCTGCAATAATAAAGTGATTAATAATCCAGAGGAAATAGCAAACACTTTTAATGACTATTTTCTGGAAATTCCACAAAAATTATTAAATAAATCACAGGTAAATACATTAAGTTCTAATAATAAAATAAATATATGCAGTGATTCTTTGTTTATAAATCAGGTAAGAATAGTTATAAAAGAGCTAAAAATAAATTCTGTGCTGGCATTGATGGCATCCCTGATGCAATTTTAAAGAAATGTGCACAAAATATAATAAATCCACTTACGCACTTAATAAACAGTTCAATTCTCTCAGGAACTTACCCAGATATTTTGAAGTTATCAAAAGTAATTCCAGTACACAAAAACGGTTCAAAAGATGAATTAGATAACTATCGTCCTATTACCTCAACAACTGGTATTGCAAAAATTGTGGAAAAAATCATGTATAAAAGACTGATAAGTTTTATAGTAAAAATTAAAATACTATCAAACTCACAGCATGGATTCATAACAGAAAAATCTACACAGACAGCAATTTATGAATGTAGTAATAGTATACTGAAATTAATTGACAATAAGGAACATGTAACTGGCCTATTCTTGGATTTATCAAAAGCATTTGATGTTGTTGACCATAAAATCCTCCTTACAAAACTTAATCAATATGGTATTAGAGGTCTAGCTAATAAATGGATAGAGTCTTACTTAACAAGGCATAAACAAATAGTAAGCTTGAGAGACAAGCATGATGAACCAGATTACTTAATGAAACATTGTCAATTGAGGGTATTATTACATTTGGAGTACCCCAGAGATCGGTTTTGGGCCCACTACTCTTTCTTCTATATATCAATGATATAACACAGAACGTTGATTCTCATAAGGAAATTTTGTTTGCGGACGATACAACACTCGTAATAAAAGGTGAAACTAAACAGGTCTTACCACAGTCTGCTGACTCTGTTACAGAAGAGTTAACCAAATGGTCACAAGATAGTCACCTCATAATAAACTATAAAAAAACAGTATCTCTAAATTTTCACACTATACAGAATAGGAATCCTGCGACGCCCAATATAACATTGAATGGTCATCAAATAGAAAATAAATCAGAAATGAAGTTTTGAGGACTATGGATACAACATGACTTGAAATGGAATAAACATATACAATATCTGAATACTAAACTGAACTCGATGTGCTTTGCGTTACGTACTTTGAAAACTTGCACAAGCATGCACACATTAAGAAATACTTATTTTGCTTATTTCCATTCATACTTAAGATATGGGTCTCATTTTGGAGTATGTCACAAGATGTACTAAGCAAGTTTAGGATACAAAAGAGGGCGATTAGAATTATGGCAAATGTAAACACTAGAGAATCATGTAGACCTTTGTTTAAAGATTTAAACATTATCTCACTGCCCTGCATTCATATCTTTGAATGTATTATGTTTTTTAAAAAGAATTTAATGAATAAAGACGTTTTTCTTAAAACAAATAATGATGTTCATAGGCATAACACAAGACAAAATCAAAACATTCATATTTCACACACACACACTTAAGCATATATCAAAAAGGAACTTTTCACACAGGAGTTAAATTATACAATAAACTACCCCAGTATATAAAATTTGCCCCAAAAATAAAAACCTTTGAAAGAATGTTGAAAGCTTTTATCTGCAGTGCCATTGTTTTTAATCTGTAGTTGAATATCTTAGTGTATAGGAGCGATGAAATCTATAATTATATTTACTTTTCTATTTTAATTGTAATACCTAGTTGTAAGTTGTTGTATTTATAGAATTAATTTTTCATATTGTGATAATCGAGTAAGGTGTAAATAGTTGTCCAATAAGATTGTATCCCTTAAGATCTGTTATTATAATATGTTATAAATAGTTATTGTATTAATAATAAATACATGCAAGTTCTTTTATTTTTTAGATGTAATTTCTGACGTGTCATATATCAAAATTGTATTGCATGCATGTAATTAATCAAATGGATAAATACAAATCTAATCTAATCTAATCTAATTTTTCAGGTGGTGCGAGATCTCATTGTGGCGCCTCATCCCCTGTAGAGACTAAACTGTACATAGAGACTAAATATAACAAACAGGTTTGTACATTATTATTATTAAAAATAATATTCCTAGAACGCTCCTAAAATATTGTTTAATATTAAACAATATTGTTCGCTTATAGTCGCGCTTAGACCAGGCTAGGCACGATTATTGAAAAAAATGAAAATCCACAGCCTGCTTCCAGTTGACGGGCCGGGTCAGGGAATGGAATGAATGAAGCCCCCATCTAGCGGTGAGGATATGAACTGTGCCGGCTGTCGAAGCCTGTAGTACTCCCCTGGGGCAATGATTAAATGAATGACAGATGAAATGAAATGATAGTGGAGAGTGTTGCTGGAATGAAATTCTGACAGGGAAAACCGGAGTACCCGGAGAAAAACCTGTCTAGCTCTGCTTTGTCCAGCACAAAATCTCACATGGAGTGACCGGGATTTGAACCACGGGCCCAGTGGTCAGAGGCCGGCGTCCTGCCGCCTAAGCCACGGAGGCAGGCATGATTATTATCTTACACAAAAAGAAATATGTCTAACATGATGTTACTAATATCTTACATTACATAACAACACTAACATCTAACAGTAAGTAAAGTTTCAATTTCACTCATTAGCCCAGTCGACAGGTAGTTTCAGATAGAAAAAGGTCGGAATTTAATGAAACTTTGGGATGTTGTTGAGGGATGGTTAGTTAACATTTTCTCAAGTTTTAGACCTCGAGGACCCTGTGCGAAAAGAGGAGGGGGGAGGAAACTGCAAAAGTTTTGACCTTCCTCCGGTTTTTCCTCAATAACTTTTTTCCCTTACGTCCTACGGCAAAAGCATTCTTATGCTCTTTTGTAGAGTGTTAAATTTACTACAATTTTGACTCTTCAAAGTTGTTTGTATGTCAGTTCGTTACCAAGATATGATGCTTCGAAAAAAAATGTCATTATTCAAAATTCGCTAAAAAATGCAGAATTCCACCTTATTTCTTCTGTTATACCCAAATTATAATGAAATGTTTTTGTAATTATGGTTCCTAGTTACAATCACCGACTTTGAAAACCCCCACCCCATCCCCGCTCTCCCTTTTCCCCACTCAACCCAAATTCACAAAAGCTCTGATGAAAACCAACCATATTCACATCATGTTGTTATTGATATTAGTGACTTTTAGGCTCGACCTCCCCCCTCCCTCCCATTACATAATTATCCCAGGGCAGGTAAAAAAAAAAGACGTAGTCCTTTCGTGGAATACACGGTCAGACAGAGTTGGCTTTTGCTGCTCTTTGGCTTTCTACATTAATTTATTTATTTAATTTCCCTTCCCGCAGACACCAACAGCGAACCCTTATATTCTATTTTCCCCCTACACTTGCTTATTATTTGTGTAAGTTTGTTCTAGAAGTGCAGCTTCTGCGGAACCAGCCTAGCAGCATTTTACAGCTACCCTCTGAACTTCTTCAATCGTCTCAGGTCAAGAGGACTTCTTTACCAATCCACCAGGCTTCGTGTTCGTCACCAGCTAACTGCTCCATGAAGATTTACACTTGTACAAAGATGTTATTTTTTGTTTGTTGGTCACTCTTATGTATAAACTCTTTTGTTTCCTTCCCCTAACCCCTCGCCCGCCTACCTCTGACGTGTGCGTTATCGCTTACCTCTCTCCGTGCGCCGTTCAGCTCGCCCACTTCTTGTTGTCCGGCCGTCAAGGCTACAGTGCGGAACTGCTGCTCTCACTTCTGCGTCAGTCGTCAAACGTACAGTTTGAAGCCTCCCAAAGGCTTGTCTCCTGTCCATATGAGACATTTTAAAATCCACACCATGTTGTGGATGTAAGCTAACAGTCACCAGGATCATCTACTCTCTTCAAATATGTAAAAAGCTAAGTACCAATCTCCAATGATTTTTAAATTGTTTTAATGGGTTTTAATACAATTTTATAGGCAGTGTGTGTAATTGCTAACTATTATGCAATAACCGTCTTCGAGGGATTCTTCTTGTCATGCTTTAGCTATCTAAGCTGGCTTTAAACCATGGAAATCGGTACTTCTTGCACTAAATAACTGGGAATACCTTCCCACTACGAGGGATTTAATTCAAATTACCCACTGTCTATAAAACTTAGCTTTTTCCTCTGTGGGAACTTTACTGCCCTAATCAACTGTCATCATAACTCCAGAACTTTGTACAGTATACCAATCTTTCTAATCGTCAAGAAACCTGGCATTTCCTACACAAAATAAGGGAATACGCTACCCCACCGCGGGACTACTACTGCATTAATTAATTGTTGCTACAATTCTGGAACTATTATGTGCATCTTAAAACTTGTACAATGCAAGTAACCTGTCAAAATTTAACTAAGTGATCTCCACAACTGCAATAACTTTTCGCTTCATAAACTTTCTGTGCTGCAATAGTGAACTTTTCCAATCCATCAATAGACTTTAGTGCAAAACAGTGCCCGTTCAACTATCATCCGCGCCGCGTTCGTTAGAGCAATAAATCTGGCCTGGACTACTTCCTAAAATTCCAATTATCCTTCTCCAAAATATCTTTACTAACACAATTAATTTAAACTTTAAATTTAAGTAAAAAAACTAAGAGGCCTCGCTTGAAATCAAGCGCCCTCCTAAATTTGTTCCATTTCCAACATTGTAATTCTGTGCAAAATTGTGGCTAGTCCACATTTTAATCTCCCTTCCCTTCTAAAAATTAGGGAATTGTACTTTTTCTAACTAATTTTCTTTTCTTTTCCTGCTAGCTCAGGAATTGGCAACATTCGAAGTATTAATGTATCCATCTTCTCTCTCCAGGTTTCGTTAAAACGACCTGTACATTTTTTTTTTTTTTGTATTTCGCCTCTAGTAATTACTGTTTCAAATAGTGGTAATTTCCGCTTTCCATTTTCTGTTTTCTTTTTCTTCTCTCCTGTCACGATCAGGATTTAATCTATTTGTCTGTAGCTTGTTAGCTTGCCAAAAGTGCAGTAAAATAACGCTTGTAATTTATCTAATCTGAAAAAGTTATAATCACTGTAAAATTTATTGTTCTTAAAAGCTTTAAAAACCCAATTTTAAGCACATTTTAAAACCTTTGTATAGGTTTAGTGCTTGTAACAAGTTTTAAACTTGTAATTACTTCAATATTGTTAATTATCAACTTTTACTTTATTAGGTCTGAGACCTTTATTGTAAAATCAACCAAAGAAAAAGTTCTTCTAACTTTAAAGCTAAAATTCTAATTCTATCAATTGTTAATTGTCTAAATTTTATATTCCTTGTTAAATAAATTATTTGTTTTCCTTTGTTCTTTATCTTTCACTGTAGAATCACGATTAGGCAGGACCTTATCTTCCCTGATTCTTCCCCTAAGTTTAAGATCTCTTTATAAGAGACATAATTTCTTCACTGGTAAATCCTTTACCATTTGTTGCATTAGAAACAAAATTTCAAACGACAACATTTTTAAAGTTTCTCTTGGTTTTCATAGCCAATTCTAACAAGAAATTGAGGCAAGTATAGCTAGCTCCGCAAGCTTCCTACTTGTAGAGATTTTCTCTCTGTCTTATGGTTTGTTCTCAAAATTTAAGTTTTGTTTGAGTTAGGTTTGAGGTCCTCCTCTTTTCTAAACTTTTAGTCGGCATCTTGCTGGGTAAAAGCTTAGTTTTCCTAAAGTGCAACAATTGGTATTTGTATAAGAATTTCACAAAAAACAATAACAATTTTGCTAAAATCATCAAAATAACTTCCTCTCTTCCCTCTCTGGGAGCATTCGGTTGGTTTGCCAGAGATCCAACAGTACTCAGAAATAAAATTATCACTCCAAAGTCAAATCCTTCCAGCATTCTTGAATACATTATAAATCCTAATCTTTCTAAAGGGAAAGTTAGTACTTTCTTTTTTCTCGGCTCACTTTGCATTGCCAGAGTGTCACCCGTCCCCATAGTACCGAAATGCAGGCTCGGGAGGGAAAGTGCAATCGCCGAGCGCTTGCAGGCAACCTCAATTCACGCTACGCTCTCCGCTTGCCTGAAACAGGCCCCCACTAGAGTTAGGTTCCTCTTAAATTTTGTGCAGCAAAATTTCGTTCTATATATTAATTTACTTAAATTTGTGTGGTGGATTCTCATCCTATCTACCAATACTTTTCTCCAAACCGAAACCCATCTCCTTTTCTCTTTTATCATCATCCCTTAGGTAGTGTTAATCCTCAGCTAACCCCCCCCCCCACTTTCTTCTTGCATGATATGCCTATCTCTCGTGCTAAATGACAGTTCACTTCGCCATGACCAATGATTCCTGTGCTCAGAGAAACTATCTCCTGGATGTGAAGGAATGGGGGGTGTTCAGTGAACCATGTGTGAAGTTTCCCAATGTCCATATTGTATCTCACTACTCGGGTTGGTCTCATGTCCACATGCTGTTCAGATGTCTCTGAACGAACATCAGCGAATAATTCTATTTTTTCACAAATGCTTTGAAGATACAGCATAACTACATAATTATGTAATGGGGGGTGGGGAGGTCGATCCGAAAAGTAACTAATATCAATAACGACATGATGTGAATATGGTTGGCTTTTATCACAGAAGAAAATTAGCTTTGGTGAATTGGGGTTGGGATGGAGAAGGGGGGAGCCAGGGGTGGGATGGGGGAGTTTCCAAAGTTGATGATTGTAACCAGGAACCATAATAACAGTAACATTTCATCATAATTCGGGTATAACAGAAAAAATAAGGTGGAATTCTGCATTTTTGGTAATTTTTTAGCAAATTTTGAAAAATGACATTGTTTTCGAACAAATTGACATACAAACATGTTTGATTAGCCAAATTGTAGGAAATTTAATGCTCTACAAACAAGCATAAAATGCTTTTGCCGTAGGACGTAAGGGAAAAAAACGTATTGAGGAAAAACCGGAGGAACTTTTGCAGTCCCCCCCCCCCCCACTTCCTCTTTTCGCACAGGGTCCTCGAGGTCCAAAACTTGATAAAATGTTAATTATTCATCCCTGAACAACATCCCAAAGTTTCATTAAATTCCGACCTTTCTCCACCTAACCCCACTTTTTCCAACCTGTCGACTGGACTACATAGCTTGCAACACAGACAAAAATCACAATCCACATGCACCCGCACGCGATCGAGTGCCAAGAAAACAGCCGGCGGGTGCGGTGGTGGACAGAACCCTAGATGTAAGTTATAGATATTGGTTTCAGCTCATTAATATTTATACAACGTTAAATGTGAATTTCATGTTATATGTCTATACCTTTGAAATGCACACACAGCAGGTCACTTATATATAGAATTAATTTTGACGGGTAGGGTAGGGTTAAGTAGTAGACTAAATATTTTGAGGTGTAAAACTATCGTTGCATCTTCTGCGCCCCCCATATGAGAGCACCCAGTGCAGTCGCACCGTTCGCACCACCCTAGGGCTGCCCCTGTCAATGAGAAGTTGGATTGGTAAACAGACAGATATTTGGGAGGGAGGTTGGGAATTTATTCCCAGCTATTCTGTTACCCAAAACGTGTACGGGTTGGTGTCAAAATACACACTTACTTACCCAAAGAAGCAAGTCTGAATAGGATTTGGTATGCTGAATGTTGGATCTATAGCTGGGAGAGTAGAGAGGTTATGTACTTATTAATGAGTACTGTAGGATCGATCTCAACCCATGGGTACAGAAAATTAGGTGGAAAGCCGGCAAAGCAAGAGAGCTTGGAAGTGGGTTCAAGTTGACGTATTGTGAAGCAAATGACATGGGGAGAAATGGTACCTGGAGTTATTTTGTCTAAAGATCTGGCTTGGCCAATATAGGCAGAAGAAGTGGCTAAATAATGAATGTGAAACTGTGTCTTAGGGAATCGCTTGATATCGTGATTGTATATGCTCCACAAGCTTGGTGTGAAAAGAAACTTGGCGTGGGAACTTAAGGTGTACCAACAAGTGAAAGGATATTCATTACTGGCAACTTACAAAGGACAAGTAAGGAGGAGAATTAAGGAGATTGGATGGAGGATTTGATACAATGAATTAAGAGGAAGAGAGAGTAATGAATTTTGCATTGGCAGCTGATCTAGTGATATGTAACACCTTCTTCCGGAAGAGTACCATAAGAGACATCTGGTGACATACAAGAGTGGGGGAAGAGAGAGATAGTCAGCCCAAGAGGCTGGTTAGATCCTGAAATAGCACTGCTGTAGTTTAAGACCAGTACAGTAATATTGAAGGAATGTGACACCTCAGCACAGAGTGTTAATATTAAGACAATGAATACATTGACATGAGGAAATGAACAGAAAAGAAGTTGAAGCCAAGAATTATATGGAGATTTGCAGATCCAAGTGAATTCAAGGGAAAGTACTCTAAGTAACACACTTGGTGGAAGGGGTTCAGGATTAGCAGGGAGAAACTACAAGACTTTGAAGGAAAGTAAATGGGAAAGGTTTAGGTAAAATTTTTGAGAAAGGTGCTTCACTGGGCAAAGAAACTTTATGGTAGAATGAGGAAGCCCAAGACATCATCATGGCCAAAAGACCTGCCAAAATGAAATGAATAAGAAAGGGATGTAGACAGAGAGCATTATAGACAGGCAAATAAAGCTTCCGAAAGAGCTGTAACAAAACCAATAGGAGCTGTTTGGAATTAAATTTATGATGAATTGGAAACCACTGAACCTTATCCGATTGGCTGAGGCAAGAGAGAAAGGATCAAATGGTATCACATTAATTATTAAATAGATGAAAAATTAACAAGGGATAATGATAAAGAAGAGATGGGAAAAATATTTTATAAGGTTACTTAATGAGGAGTTCCTGAACCAGTGTGTAACAAGTGATATCTGTAGGAAGGAGGTTGCGAAGTAAATGGAAAGTGGGGAGGTACCTAGCCCCAATGAAATACCTGTTCAAGTGTGAAAATGCCTTGGGGAAGTGAATGCTGTGAATCTGTTCAAATTAAACAAAAAGAGGAGAGAATGTCATATGAATGGAGGGAAAGTATAACTAACTACAGGGGCATTAAACTTATGTCATATAAAATCAAGATTTGGGAACAGACCTCTAATGGATTACTAGTAGGAGTTGAACTTATAGTTTTAGGCGAAAGACCTAAAGTAGGTTTGTCGTTAGTCAGCAATTTAAATTGCACCGGGTGAATTAGCCGTGGTCGTTACGGCGTGGCTGCAGGCAGTCGCTCACATCCGGGAGGCGAGGAGGTGCGAATTCCTCCGCTGGCAACCTTGAAGATGGTCTTCCGTGGTTTCCCATCTTCCTTCCAGGGAAATGCCGGGGTTGGTCCCTAACTATAGGCCACAGCCACTACCTTCCACAAGTGACGGTACTTGTAGCTCACCCCATGGGTGTCCGCATAGAAGCAGCTACAAACTGGCGAGACGAACATATCTTCGGACACTCCCAGCACTAAAAGCCATAGCCTACGCTTAAAAAAAAAAGATCTCACACAAGTATGTATGAAATTAGTCAAGTTTTTGAGTAATTGAGTGTGTGGAGCAATGTGAGTGTAGTAGTGGCGGTCCAAAAATGCTGGGAATTGAGTGTGTAGCTGTAAGAACATTTGAATGAGTACATGGGTTGGTTTTTTAGTTTTGGCACCAATGCTTCAGTGCCAGTTGCAACAATGTTGGGTGCTGCCACTTTTACCGATGGTTGCTGCCCTGCATCCCCTCCCTCAGAGCACATGACCTCGCCCGTCCTCACCACCGCTCATATGCAGTCGTGCCTGTTAGAAGAGTAGTGTGAGACCAGCGCTCGCGAAAGACAGTTGCAATGTTTTCCAAGCAGGAGCAGAGAACGTGGATAAAAATTCAGTTTGCTAGGGGTCGCAGTGCTAAACAGTGTCACCGAGGATTGCAGGAAGTATGCGGTGCAGCTGCGTTACCGTTCAGAACGGTAGCAAGATGGTTTGCAGCCTTTCGAGATGGGCGTGAATGTGTGGAGCACATGCCTCGATCTGGTCATCCACCAGTAAGTGATGACAATGTACAGATGGTGTCCGCGTTAGTAGAGGTGGATCGGAACGTAACGATTCGTCAATTAGAGCAAGATACTGGACTGGCGCATTCAACTGTCCTCCACATCCTGAAGGACTTACTGAAAATGAAGAAGATTGCATCCAAATGGGTTCCGCATGACTTAACCAACATGCACAAATGGCTGCGATATGATGCTTGTCGTATGCACTTGCAGTGTTATAAGCGCGAAGGAGAGGCCTTCTTACGGCGTATCATAACCATTGATGAGACGTGGGCCAGATCTTATGAGCCACAGTTAAAACGCCAATCAAACGTGTGGCGGCACCACGGAAACAAACAGTTCGACCAACCCCCACCAATGTGAAGGTAATGTTGATTCTTGCCTATGATTGGGATGGTGTGATCATTCACCATACTGTTCCCCGAGGGTAAACCGTTACTGCGGCGTACTATTGTTCGTTTCTGCAAGACCATCTCCGAGGAGCTCTGAGAAGGAAACGGCGTCACCACATGGTTACACCGCCTATCGTTCTGTATGACAATGCTAGGACACACACAGCAGGCGTTGTGTCGGCATTGTTGGATCGCTGGGGCTGGGAGGTCCTCTATCACCCCCCATATTCTCCTGACTTCAGTCCCTGTGACTATGATCTCATCCCGAAGATGAAGATGACAATGTGCGGGGAGCGCTTCCGTACCATTGAAGACGTTAAGCAGGCTGCCAGGCGCTCTCTTCGTACCATCAATAGATTGGGCAGTGCCAACGGGATCCAATGACTTCCGCATCGCTGGGAACACGTTGTACGCAACGGTGGGGACTACATCGAGGGCCTGTGAAACTTGGAACCATCTAAGTGAGTTATTAATCCAGTTATAACTGAGGTGCCAAAACTAAAAAACCAACCCATGTATTTAGCAAAGTGACACCCTGTGTTATCCCGTACCCCTTTCCATTGAACGCAATGTTATGCGCAAACTCCTCATTGAAGCTAATGCTGCAGTGCTTTGTAACTGTCACGCGAGAGCGGACCATTGCATCTTTGAGGTTTTATCATTTTAAATGATCTTGTTGACTTCGTCGTTACGCTGGGGTCTGGCGTTACGGTGACGGATGGACAGATGCACTGAGGTGTGTGTTGTCGTAGTACCGCTCGGTCCATGTGTACCCCGACAATCTCTACTTCGTTAGTATAAGACAAAAATCCCCGATTCTTGGATGTCACAAGTTGTCTTGGGAACCACTAGATGGATTTTGATGCGGTTTTCACCATTCTGTAAAGGATATCTCGAGGAAAGATTCTGTAGAAAATAATGTATGTATGATCAAAGGAAGCCAAGCAGTAACGATTTCAGTGAAAACGTCGAAAACAAACTTGGCGTCCGTGCGCTGGGCAAACCGTTAAAAATATCATTATACTATGAGCGTAAGAATTGGTCAGCATGAAAAGTTCTACAAAAAAGTCCGCGAGAGCATATGTCTATCTTCAATACATCGCCCACTATAAGTGTTTTTAGACTGGATGAAAGGGGCAAGTCCCCGCGCGCTCTGGTGAGCGTGCGGCATTCCCCGTGCTGAACCTTGCTTTGCCCTTGCCCTTCGCGAGTAATTTGAAACAAGATAAGCAAGATAAGTATTATGCAGATAATTTTCTAACATGTCAAGAGTCTTTGGCTTCGAGCGAAGCGAGAAGCCTCCAGCTTTTCTAGCATTTTTTCAGCATTTGTAGCATTTAAAATGATACGAAGTCTAGTCTTTCAGACTGACTGTCACTTTTTTAATGAGGTTTACACCACTCACTTACTACAGGGCACCCGTGAATGTTTTCTGCAGTGGTTACGTTCAGCTGTGAGTGGTTGCCTCATCGGTTTAATTGGTAGCACGGTGTCTTTGACAGAGTGAATCCCACACGTGTGGGCTGTAGCCTGTCGAAATCGTCAGTTTGTATTGCAATTAGCAAGCGTATGTGTCATCAGCACTTCCAGCATCTGTTATGAATGGCTGTGGTGAGTACAAAGTATACTGTTTACTTGTTATTAGGGAACACAATGCTTTCTGCACATAAGTCAAGAAGCATTGCGCGTCATAGGAGCTCATGTCACCACGGACAGTTAAACGTTGACAGAGGCTGAGCTGAGTCATATCCTACTCGCGCAACGGTACCTGTCAACGAAGCAGGCTGACGTGTGACACAAGTGAACAAAGAATAGTTCCCATCTCGACCGCCGGCAATCATTTCGCGAAAGGCTAATATATGATGCAAGCGGCAGCTGTGCTGCCAACGTAACTTCTGTAGCTAGCTCTCGCAGACACATGTAGGCGCTGCGGAGAACATTCCCGGACTCACTGTATTTTATACATTTTTATGCATATTTTAAGAATGAATAACTATTCTCAGTTTATTTTCATGCTACTGAGTAGTGTCATGTCACTACTCCTAAAGCCGCCACTGAAAATGCTGATCTATGCGGCAAAGTTTTACAGCAATACTTGGACTACTGAATAAGTAATTAATAATCAATAGTTCCTCATATTCAGTAAAATAAACAGACTATTTCTATTCTAAAGCACAATCAGTTATCAATTTCCTGAACTGTGAATGTATGCTGTGTCACATACATGTGTTACTTCAGTGAGATTGTGGTTTTGCAAGATCTTTAATTAAACTACTGATAAGAAGTGTTGGTGATGCATCATAAAGGTGTGTATTACAAAATCAGTCCTGAAAAGTTATTTTTTAAAAGATATTCCATGCAGGTAGTATGTTAAACACTTGATTTTACTCTTTGTCAAAACCACATTCAGATATTGTCATAATTAGCCCAGATACAGTTTTATGAATATTATTGGTAAATATTAACAAACGATACTCACAGAGTGCCTTCAAGTTATTGACATCACCATTATATTTAGCATAAAAACCTTCTAATTTCCCATTGAGATCATCATATTTTTCCAATATTTGAGCATTGCGTTCTGTTAGGTCATTTCGGCTGGTAAGAAATGATTGCAAAGTGACACCGATTTCCTGGCAATGTTCTTGCAGAATAGAACATATTTGACGGGTATACACCACCCTGTGGAATAAAATCAACCTTTCAACAAATTAAAGCATTAAAAATAATTTTATATTGTGAATTTATTGAACAAAACATGTGGGTATGTACAAGATAGCTTCAAAAAATTAGGCAATATGAACTCTCTTTGGTGACATATTCCCTCTTGTTTGATGTTCTACCAGGGCCAAAGTAGCTCCCCGGCCTTTTGAGCAAACATATTTTATGGATGACCCCTTAACATGCAGCTGATAGATGGTGAATTTGTGTCAGACCTTCACAATATCAGTTGAAAGATGGTTGCATGCATGGAAACATGGTCAAACATTGAAGTGCATAATGTGATCGGGTTTCTGCATATGACGAGGGCCTGACTGATGGTAAATCGCTGGTAACTTGTTGAGGAATCCGGTGCAAAAAGCACTGAATTTGATAATGGCAGGTCAAGCATGTTCATCACAGATTTCTATCATTAAAGAAGCACCTAGCGATTCAACAATGATATGGCTGTTTAGAATGCTGTGATGATTTGGCTTCAGGGACTGGACAGCATTGCTGCCTTGATGTATTATTAGAGCAAGTGTTTGAACAAGAATGGTGGCTATATAGAAAAGTAATTCATACTGTATTAGTGTCCTACTGTTGTGTATTTCTGTCAGTTAACTAAAATTTTTCTTGCTACCTTATTTTTTGAAGCCTCCTTGTACATGAAATTGGAAATTGAGTAAACTCTATTTCTAGGCTATATATACCTGTATCTATTAGTTATTAGTTGTATTAGATATTCAAGGTTGTTCATCACTTAGTAAACTTATCGTACAACCTAGAAAATATGCTAGAAATGAGGAGCTTAGTTTCAAACTTGGATAAGTCCCACTGTCATAAAGTTCACACTAATTTGCATGAAGCACATTCCAAAGCACTGAATAGAACTGGATTGTTAAATTATTGCTTTGTACTTAAGATATGAAAGAAGGATGCTCTTAAGTTAGTTGTTGTTGTTTCTTCATGGTATTTGTGGCATTGTTGTCATGTAGTCCCATGTACTTGGGTGTGTGTAGAATTTGTCTGAGAACCTGTGTCACTGGCATGTCTGTACCAGTGTGTGTACTTGTAATTAAGTTAGGATTTGGGTTGGAAGCGGCCGTGGCCTTAAGTTAGGTACCATTCCGGAATTTGCCTGAAGAAGGACTTGTCAGGGTTTGAAACTAACCTCCTCAAATATCTATCCAACTAATTCAATTCTGAATGTCCATGCTTTATTTTAGCTTTCATATTGAACTTGCATTTAGTGTCAAAAGAATGCAAATATTTTTGGTAAAGGGTAGATTTATGATTTATCAGTTTTAAGTTTCAGTTTAACCAGAAGCCAGGAACTGATACCTTTTCAAATACACTTGCACATATTCTTAATGATAGGCCTACTGTAAATTGTAAGAAATATATAAAATGAACTTACTTGGCATCCAGATCCTCTCTATTCTTAATTTCAGTTTGATATGCCTGAGTCAGATGTTCACAGTTCATCTGAAGTTCCAACAAATTTTTCCTCTGTTTCTGGGAAATTTCCTCAGATTCTTTCAGTTTCCTCTCCGTTTCTTGGAATTCTATTTCTTTCCTTGCCTGCCATTCAATGATCTTGTTTGATTCAGTAGCTAATCTCATCTGAAGATTTTCAGCCTGTTTCAAATGCTGAACTTCAACATGAGAACTGCTTTCCTCATGCATTGCACTTTTACTTTTCAACTGTTGAGTTTCTGGGTGTATCTTGGCATGTTGCTGCCGCAGTTGCTGTTGTTGTTGCTGTTGCTTTTGTTGTTGCTGCTGCTGTGGCTGCTATGAGAACATGACACACTCTTAGTAATTTCATTCTGAGGTCTACTATGTCTACCATTTACTAAACTACAAATTAGGGGCAGATGACCTCACTGTTATGTCCCTTAAAACCACAATAACCAACCAATTAAACTACAAAAGGATATTAAGTTCTTTTGCAGAACCCTCTGAAGGTTCAGGCCTCCTGTCATGTGTCTGTTTTTCCCTCCCCTGCTCCAAGTTAGTGAAGAAACTGGAGCATGTGCTTATCCTGGATACCTCTCCACCTAAGATGTGAAAAATGTGCCACAGTCAGAGTGTGAAAACCTGCTAGGCCAGTAGGAGGTTTCAGTTTGCATCCTGACTGTGGTCACATCTTTAAGTTCTACTCAATATATACGATTGAATCAGGAGAGCTTTACGTCGTAGAAAGGAACAGAACCAAACAAACAATAGTAGAGTCCAAACCAAAATCATGGGAGGAATTTGGAGAAAAATTTGAAACATTAGGTCAAATGTCAGGAAAGCCTTTTTGGAGTGTTATAAAGAATCTTAGAAATGGTAGAAAAAGAGAAATGAGCAGTATTTTGGATAATTCAGGGAAACTCATTGTAAATACCAAGGAAAAACTAGGAAGATGCGAGGAATACTACGAAAACTTGCAACTACAAATAAATGAATGACTGATACAAAATTTATATTGTACCTTCGGACTTACAATAGTAATACGATAAATAAAGCCAATCAAATGGATTGCTGTCAGCATCTGCATACCTAGTTATAAATAGAAAAGCATTAATTGAAAATACATTTAATATTCTATTTGGAATATCATGCCCAGACAAGAATAATTATCATACAATCTTTTGCTTGTCATCACTTTCTGGGTGATCCATTCGGCACACAACACCTAGTTACAATGTTGTATGCTAAAAACATCTCAAAAACAAACTGGCTATAATAATAAAAGACACTGGGGAACTTTATCCCCAAAACATTTAATCTGACATGCAAGCAGTCGACACTTGCTAGAGAGATGGGTGCCAACTGAAAGCATCTTAAGATCAAACAGAAGTCATGGCAGTAGGATGTTGTAAAAGGCACCAAATCCAAACTATCACGAAACAAAAGTTCCATATGGTTCCAGGGCTAAATATCAACTCCGTTGTTGTCCTCACTCATTGATCTGTGGTGACATACTGTATCTTGACTTCATTTCCTCCCCTGTGGTAAAAAGAGATCAGCTTAGCAGGTGCAAGGGCAATACAGTAGTTCTTTCATTGACTCTTTCACAGTTAAAGTTGCTAACTGGATGAATCTTTATTTTTTGAGTTGAATTACAAAATATACATTGTTGTTTATTTCTTTTAGGTGCTTTGGACATCTTGGTTATCACCCATATGTACAGAGAGTTTGTTTTATATGCGACGGGGACCCTCGCTTGCCCGCTCGCCCACATTGTGCGTCTGTCTCCCGCCAGGCACTTTGCCGTTATGCGGCGCTCGCGCGGCACCGAGTCATTGAGTATAGGAATTTGTACTTAAATTTGTACTTCAATATGATCCTTGACCAATTTTTTGACGAACTGACTTAAGGAGAGCGATTGTCAACTTATTTTCTACAAGATTCTGCAACTGCTCACACTGCCGAAGCATCCATGACAGATTTGAGTCGCATTTTCGGTACTAGGATTATAAGTCGGAACGAGTGGCCTCCGCGAAGCCCAGACTTATCACCATGTGACTTTTATCTGTGGGGGACGCTTAAAAATAGAGTGTATGCGAGAAACCCTCACACTATGAATGAGCTTAAAGGCTATATTACAGCTGAAATACAGTCAATCCGTGCTGAGGATCTTCAGAAAGTAAATGACAATTTCATTAAGCAATGTGTAGCAGTGAATGGCGAACATTTTCAGCACCAGCTGTGAACTAGGTAAGTACAAATTCCTATACTCAGTGCCGCGTGAGTGCCGCATAACGGCAAAGTGCCTGGCGGGAGACAGACGCGCAACGCGGGCAAGCGAGGGTCCCCGTCGCATATAAAACAAACCCTCTGTACTTGGCTGTGTTGGATTTGTCTGATAATATGTATTTCTGTGGTGACTGCAGTAATGAGAGTGACTGTTCGGGACTAGAAGTACGGAACCGTCATGGGATATTCCTGGATACAGGGTGGAAAAAGAAATAATCAGAAAAAGCTACATTAGGATGACTGCTTTCAGTGCTGGGATTCAGAATTGCTGCAGCTTCTCATCACAGTTGTAGAGGCCAGCTAATGGGTCATATTATGTATATTCAGTACAAAGTAAAGTTAAAATGTTGTGATTGACCCGAAATCAAACTTGGAACCTTTGGTTATGGCCACCTGGCTGGGTAGACTATGAGTAATGCTTGTTGAGATGTAGCCATGGATGAAATGGATGAAAACAAATCCTGAATCAAATTCGAAACACCCAAGTGCATGGACTAGATCAGCGGTTCCCAACCTTTTTTCCCTCCCGTACCCCTTTATACATATTTATCTAAAATAGTACCCCCTAAAAAGTAAACTTTTAAAACGTTTAATATTTTACGGGCAAAATGTACTTAACTTAATAAGAAAATTAACAATAAAAAATAACTTACAGCTATTTATAACTTATTTTTTGAATGCAGTATAACTAATTTTTAAAATTTCTTATTTGTTTGCTGTTAGTCTGCATTTCAATAAAACGCTAAATATATTTTTCAATTTTACTTTTATTTAATTGCGCAAATGAAGATGTAGGCTATAAACATTTAGGTGAGGAAAATTAACAATATACAGTACATAAGATTTTTTAAACTTTGATTTTATTGAAAACCATTTAATTCTAGCGATTAGTTTGGCAAAAATGAACAAATCAAGACAATAGCAGTGCAGCGTTAGAAGTGACTGGGGTTTGGGTACGTAGCTTTGTCGAGGGGGAGCATTGGCCTTGACGTGCCTGAATGAGACGGCACTATGCACCGGTACATTACGAATGATACGTACAATGGGAACATGGCGCCCGCCATTACAGTTTATTTTTGGCGTACCCCTAACCAGTCCGTTGCGTACCATCAAGGGGTACGCGTACCCCAGGTTGGGAATCGCTGGACTAGATAATCAAGATCATGAGGTAGAATGCCACGACTCTTATAATTACTTCAGTAACTTTAATTTCATTGGTGGATAACAGGAAAGGAGAAAAGAAGTTGTGATGTTTTGCCAATAAATGATACTCTGTTGAATAATAAAAAAAAAAATAGTTGTGAAAAAATGGCACCGACATTTGAGTCCCGTACCATAATTAACAATTCTGTGGAAAAGATGTGTAAGATTTTCTATGAACCCATTGTCACCATCAATAAAAGTGAAAACAGAATATTGATATCTATAGTGGATCACAAGTTATTTAAGGGGTCATCTTAAGTAAATAAACCTGTAATGTATATTGTTTTCAAGATAACCTTATAAAATATTAACGTAGGCCTAATATTGCAGTCATATGCAGGGCTGCCGAAAGGTTTTAAGAGCCCATAGGCAATATTTTGCTCTGGCCCCCCTTGAAAATACTTTTAATAATTACTATCCACTACAAGCTGTTCTGGAAAGGTAATGAAATTATGAGAAATGCATCTGATGCACTGTCACAATTTAAAACAAGTAATTCCGTGAAGAACTAAACAGCCTATCTTCATATATCCTACTCATGTTAATTGCCTTTATCAACATACAAAATTTCAGTTTGATTGCTGCAATAGATTCGTGGATATTCAGAACGATCTAAATATTTCAGATGGTCGCCACGTTGGATTTTAGGTAGATTTCATTAACGCTGCCGAAGTCGACGTCACTTCCGCTCCGTTGCTAAGCAACTGGAGCAATACATCATGGCTCCCTTGTAGCTTGCTTCAGTCTTTGAGCCGTCATTATTTCCTATTTGTATCGTATAAAACTGTACATGCGTGGATGTCCAGAGGCAAGAAAGCATAGAAAAGTATATTTTCCACAGTAATTTAACATAGTTGTCCAATAAAGTTGTAAAATATTGCGTACGAGATGCACATTAAGTCTTAGAGCATAAGTCGTAGAGATGTGGCCTACGATATTTACCTTAAATTAAGTGAAAACATGAAAATATAACATTTCTGGATATTGTGAATCACGTCCCGTATGAATGATCAGTACTATGGAAAATAAAGTACCGTAGGCCCTGCCAGTAAGTGACGAATAAAATGAACTTAAGGTCTATCAATGCATAAGGGAACAGTTTAAAATATTTGGATGAGAGTTTAGGCCAAATCTCAACGGCTATAGAAGAAACAAAGACTGCATTTCAATACAATTTATGTGTTTCCCACAACGCCGCGTTTGTTTGAAAACGAATCAAATTGACAAAGCCTAACCTGTGTGCTCAATAACAGGTTAGAGAAGTCTACAATTAAGGCATATCGTCCTAACTCGTTCTAAATAATGGGGCACTTTTCCTATCCTAGCTCTAAATATTAGGCCACTAAAACTGACATGAAAATATCCGAAGCTCTCACCCAATAAGTAGGCCTACACCAAGCTGATGACCACATTATCACACTGATTAATGTTACACATTAGCTGGTGTACCACAAAAGAGCTAAATAGAATTAGCTGGTATATAGAGATTTAGAACAACAACAAAAAAGCCACCCTGCATCTTCACGAGCAATCCTAGCAAACATTCACACAATATGTGCTGGACAGTCAAAGTGGTACAAGTAGCCTACTTGGTATGAAGTGGGCCAAAGAGTTGATGTAGAGAAATGCTAGTCCCGGTACCATAACGATGATCCATGTGCTATGGTACTAGATGGCTCACACAGTTTCCAGTTACCAAATTGAATAGGACTTTCTACTAGCAACTTCAAACCTTTCCACAGACCACATATTATGCTCAGTTTGCAAAAAATAAAATACGGTATTTAGGCAGAAATTTTCAGTCGAGATTAGGCCTAATTGTTATTTGGAAACAATTCACTGCTTAAATAAATTAAGTGAAAAATCACTACTCAGAAAAGTTGTAGGAGAAAATTTATTGCTGTTGTCCTTTATAATAGACTACTTATAGTACAATCCATATTTAATTACAACTACACTGCCCACATGAACCAAAAACCCCTCTATGTGACATATATGTCCCAAATATCTCTCTATATTAGATATACTGTATCCACTAAATGATGCTATAGATAAATATTTATAATTTGTAGAACCCGCCATGCAATTCTTGCCTCAGGAGTGAGGTCGACTTTATTCATATTATCTCGCAAAATTCTCGTACTTTATGAATAAAATTTCACTTCTATTTTGTAGCTCCAACATTGTGGATGATCTTCACGGGAGGCGTTTGCCTTATTTCACGCATATTACACCTTTTTATCAACAAAATTCAAGACACTGCGGAGCGTTAATGCAGCTTCCTATGTATAAAAAACCTAGCAACCAGTTGTTTGGGTCCAAAGTGGCTGCGCCCATACGGTTGCTAGGTGCGTCACTTCGGCAGCGTATTGCAATGGGTCCCATGTTTCGACTTCCGGAAAATTTCGACATATCTTCGCGTTTCACATCCCCCAGACCCCAAAACCACCGTCAGTTCAAAAGTTTATATATAATTTATGTATGTATATATATCAGTTTCTTGTGGAACTGCCGTAATTTTGCACCAATCACTTTGAATTTTTTACATAATATGTATCCCTATAAAATCTCGGTCGAGTTCGTTAATGGGCAAAATCGGTCGAAGGGGGTGAAAATGGGGGGCTTTTTTCGAAAAATTGAAATTTCGCTATAACTCTCTCAATACGTGAAATATCGAATCCATTCAAAGTTCATAATATGTGTCGGATATGTGCCAACAATTTATGTCAAATAAGTTTTTTGATAGCACCAACCATTGACCAAATGGGTGGAAAAAAGTGGGTTTTTCGGGAAACATTAATCATATCTCTCTTAATAGGCACAATATCAAAACCGTACAAAATGGACAATATTCCTTTAATAATTACCTAAAACTTTTGTCTGAAAGAATTTTTGATATGACCCACCATTATGCCAAAGGATGACAAAAATGATTTCGGAATTATAAGAAAATGCCAAGAGCTATCAGAGGTTGCCATGGCAACACTACTAAATTGATGAGGGATGAGCCGTTGCCATGACAACGCACTTGCACGAGATCAGATTCAGTATTTCCATCTGACTAAGCCGGCCCCGTGGTGTTGGGGTAGCGCGCCTGCCTCTCACCCGGAGGCCCCGGGTTCGATCCCCGGCTCCGTCAGGGGTGCACTCAGCCTCGTGAGGACAATTGAGTAGCTGTCTGACAGTGAGACAGCACCCCGATCACGAATACCAATATTAACGGCCGAGGGGACCCGACGCGCTGATCACGCGTCACCCCAATATCTGCAGGCCAAATGGCTGCGCAGCAGTCGCTTGGTCGGCCTTAGCCCGTCATGGGCTGGATGGTGCCAGGGGTTGACTTTGACATCTGACTAAGTGGGAAGCGGCTTCGGTGACGTAACTGGTAGCATGCAGAATGTCTATGCCCAAGGTCGCGGTTTCAAAGCCGGCCGAAGTCGTCGGATTTTCTAAGAGCGCTAAAATCCCTCAGTATGCTTTCCTTTGGAGGGGAAGTTCCAACGTTCGTTACGAGTTGCTGGTTGGGGTGGCATCTAGTAGCCAAGTTCACAGCTAGGTGTCATTGACAGTAGTACCTGGTAGCAACATTAGGAACTACTGCTTGAAATTGACCGTCTGCAGTCCTTACCTGAATTACAGACTAATACATCCATTACAATTCACACCGTTTATCAGACAGATTCTACACTCACCCTAAGTACACGGGGTTAGATGACCGCGTTGTCGCAGCCCCTAAATTGAGGAACCAACCAGAGGTAGATTTCATTAGAAAGCTAACTATTGCAATGGGTAGGCTACCATGTTTCGACTTCCGAAAAATTTCGACATATCTTCGCGTTTCACATCCCCCAGACCCCAAAACCACCGTCAGTTCAAAAGTATATATATATATATAGGCCTATATATATATATATATATATATCAGTTTCTTGTGGACACGATAACTGCCGTAATTTTTCACCAATCACTTTTTACCGAATATGTATACCTATAAAATCTCGGTCGAGTTCGTTACTGGGCTAAATCGGTAGAAGGGGGTGAAAATGGGGGTCTTTTTTCAAAAAAGTGAAATATTGCTATAACTCTCTTAATATGTGAAATATCGAATCCGTTCAACGTTCATACTATGTGTCGGATAAAGCCCAAAAATTTAAGTTTGAAGAGTTTTTTTATATCACCAACCATTGACCAAAGGGGTGGGAAAAAGTGGGTTTTTCGGGAAACATTAATCATATCTCTCTTAATAGGCACAATATCGAAACCGTACAAAATGGACAATATTCCCCTAATAATTACCTAAAACTTTTGTCTGAAAGAATTTTTGATATGACCCACCATTATGCCAAGGGATGAGAAAAATGATTTCGGAATTATAAGAAAATGCCAAGAGCTATCAGAGGTTGCCATGGCAACACTACTAAATTGATGAGGTATGAGCCATCAGACGTTGCCATGACACCACACTTGCACGAGATCAGATTCAGTATTTTCATCTAAGTGGAAAGCGGCTTCGGTGACGTAACTGGTAGCATGCAGAATGTCTATGCCCAAGGTCGCGGTTTCAAAGCCGGCCGAAGTCGTCGGATTTTCTAAGAGAGCTAAAATCCCTCAGTATGCTTTCCTTTGGAGGGGAAGTTCCAACGTTCGTTGCGAGTTGCTGGCTGCGGTGGCATCTAGTAGCCAAGTTCACAGGTAGGTGTCGTTGACATTAGTACCTGGTAGCAACATTAGGAACTACTGCTTGAAATTGACCGTCTGCAGTCCTTACCTGAATTACAGACTAATACAGCCATCCCTAAGTACACGGGGTTACATGACCGCGTTGTCGCAGCCCCTAAACTGAGGAACCAACCAAAATCTCTGCGGGAGATATAATTTTGCGTGAAGAAGTAACAGACCGTTACATAGTTACACATCAGTGTCGAAACCTTGCATAAGGACAGTGTGACCACAAGTATAAAAATGGACCCCAAATGACAAGAAGGTTACCGTTCCCATAAGACAATAAAATGTTCAAAATAAGCATAAAATGACGAAAAACAAAGTTAATTAAGCTCCAATTATAAAATACCTTCTTGCAATAAATGAGGTCTGATCCTTCTACGAAAACCTGCATATTCTGCCTATTTTCGCCTATCCCCAAGTTTGTCCGGTGAAATCTACCTCCGCCTTCCGGCGTGCCGACAGGACTTTTTTTATACATGTAGGCCATAGAGTTATGTACTATTAGATGAAGATTATTGCATAGGTTCGTTCAATTGCATGATTAAACACAAGAAATAAATATGAGATTTTACATTTCACACAGTCACCATCCTGAGGTTCTTAAAACAATTGAAATATATTAGGTGTCAGTGGATTAAAATTTGTTTAAGCATTTACCCTACCAAGTTTCACTGCGGTCGGATGGTTAAATCGTGAGAAACGTCCATTTGAATATTTAAATTTCGCGTCGCCGCCATGTTGGATTTTTGCTCACCAGGTTAGTGAAAGTTTCATAGGTGAACTTATGTTGATAGCCTTTATCTACATACAAAATTTCAATTTGATTACTGTCATAAATTAGTAGATATTGAGAACCGTCTAAATATTTAGGATGGTCGCCATGTTGGATTTTTATATATGTAGGCCATAGAGTTATGTACTATTAGATGACGATTATTGCATAGGTTCATTATTCAAACATAGACTTCGATCGCATGATTATGACACAAGAAATAAAAACATAATTTTAAAATTTTGCACAGCTGCCATCTTGTTATTATGTAAACAATTGAACTAAATTAGATGTCAGAGCATTACAATGTGTATAAACATTTGTTGTACCATGTTTCACTGCGCTCGGATTGTTAAATTGCCAGAAAAGTCTTTTTAAAAGTTTCAACTTTGGTTGGCCACCATGTCCGTTTTGTGCTTAACAGGTTTTTGAAAGTCACATAGGTGAACTTCTTGTAGTAGTGTCCTTTATCACCGTACAAAATTATAGGGTGATATCGGTAATTGCTTCGGAGATATAGAATGCCGGTGAAACATTTTGCACAGCTGCCATGTTGGATTGGTGAAACGTAATAAAATTTGAAGGGCCCGGTCAGGGTCGGACAAAATAGTACTATGCCCTTACTGAGTTTCATTGAAATCGCTCCAGCCGTTTAGATTTTATTAGGGGGACACACACACGCACACACAGACAAAGGGTGATCTCATAAGCCTATTTTTGCATGCATGAAAATAGGCTAAAAACAAAGAATTTTGTTTTCATAAACAACACCTTAGCATTTAGCCTATTTTATGAAATATATATTGCAAAGTGTGTAAAACGCTTTTGGATTTTTTAGTAATTTTAATACAGTTAACATGCAATTATGTAAGTCTTCACTTTAATTAACAATACGTAATGAAAAATGGGTAGCATTTTAAAACTCCGCATTAGTTTGATAGCAGATGCAACACTAATCCTAAAGAGTTATAACTCCTAACCTATAGACCAATGTCAACAAATACATATTTTCCTTGAGTTCATTGATGCGAAGTGATCAATTACATATATCATAATTGAGAGACCTAGTAAGACGCTATCCAGGGAAAGCAGGCGAAGGTTATTCAGTCTTTCCTGGTACATTGTTGATCTGAATAAATGTTTTATTTCTTTCATTTTACTGAAAAATCTTTCAGCATCAGCAAGTGTCACAGGTATTGTGCAGAATATTCGAATCGCTATACAAATATTTGGAAATAAGCTGTCCAGTTTTAATTCTCTAAGATGGTTTAAGAGTTTTAGAGGTTTCGTGGGCCTGGCTCTAAATTAGATGCTTATATTGACTTTCAATTATCAGTTCATCACTAATCTCTTTGTTAATATCTACATAATATTTTTCATGCAAAATAACACCCATATTTTCAAGATCATGCTCTTCAATGTTTGGACTCATCCGATTGCGATGAAACTTTGGTGAGTTGATGTGTAACTCCTGCAAAGGTTTCTGACTTAGTAAATCCATATTACAATAGGTTGCGCACGAGTAGATTCAACAGATGACTGAAGGCGCACGAATCGTTTCAACAAAGTCCCGTATGAGTTCATAAGCCATTCACACGATTACGATGAAACTTTGGTGAGTTGTTGTGTACACTCTTTTGAAGGTTTCTGACTTAGGAAATCCATATTACAATAGGTAGCGCACAAGGAGATTCAACAAATGAGTGACAGCGTGGGAATTGTTTCAACAAAGTCTGGTAAGCATTCATATACCACTCATCCGATTGAGATGTAACTTTGGTGAGTTGTTGTGCATGCTCCCATGAATGTTTTTGAATTAGTAAATCCATTTTACAATAGTTTAGAGGCAGTTAACGGAAAAGAAAAAAAAAGTATTGTGTATCCAAAAGCACTTCAACAAACAAAATTACAACCTTAACACTTTCTTTTATTGGCATTCCAAAGCATGCCAGGTACAGCTAGTTACCCTATAAAACACATTTAATATGAACTCCCGTTCTTCATTAGTTTCCTTTTCACTCCCTCGAAATTCTAGATCTAGAAGGTTTTTATTTCACTCTCATCTTAGGAAGTACTGTTTCTGTATGAAGATCATTTGATAATTAAGTGGCCACTAGTTTTGCTTCATTTAATCAAGTGATCCCATTTAAGTTATCACTCAGTTGTTTCCGCTCCTGGATTAGTTTGTGAATGTTATTACTTATTAGCCTCCATATCAAGAGTTGCATCACGAGCTTATAGATCTTTGTTACGATTATTAATTGCTGGGAGAATTTTAAACCAGATGATTGCCATCAAAGTGCATTTAAATGTTTCAAGGTATAGTTTTATTCCCATCAATTCCGTTTTACACTCATCTGAACCAGCACTCATTTCATGAACTGGCAGCTTATTATACAGCTTACGCCAAGAACGATCCTTTTTGCCAGCCTTCGTCAGGAACTAAAACTGACTTATGGAACTCAGGGTTGTGACCAAATAATCTGCAAGGAAAAGAATATATTGATTGATTTGTATCACTCCATACTAACCAGTCTACAAACACATTCTCCATTCTGTAGTTTTGAAAATACGGTAAAACTGTTCTCAGGAAGGCTCTTTTTCCGTCACTTGGAAGGTTATTATGCATTGCAGGAGGACCTCTTCGATCAATATCTTCAATAATACTTACACATCTTGTCCTACCATTAAATAAAAATAAATGTAATTAAATAAAACATTGTTTGCAAGAAAATGTACAGAATCACTATCTAATGGGCCATCATTGCTTACGGGCCCTCATCAGTCAGGGGCCCCTATGCATTTGCCCCCTTTCCCCCCCCCCCCCTTTCTCAGCGGCCTTGGTCATATGGCATTGTGTCAGAGAAAATAATAATAAAATACTATGCTAATATATTATGGGGGTCCAATAAAACAGAGAAAGTATTTCCAGGGGGACAGGGGACCAGGAGGATGGTCATGCTTCATTCATCAAGTGAACATCTTCAATTCACTCTTCACCTTGCCTCATACTATGGCAGTGCTTTTTGAGGATCCGACCAGCTTCTGGGCTGACTACATAACAGACAGACTTCAGATCCATGCCATGAAAATGATTTAACCCACACAGCTATGGCAGAGGGTGCAAATATAGAAAACTGATAGGAAGCATATTAAAAGAAGTAGACACAATCTAACTGAAGGAATATGGGCAGATGCATCATGAAAAATCCAAATTCGAATTGAAATTAGCATATAGAGAATGGAAATAAGTGGAAATTCGAGTACAGTATTTAACATGTTTAAGGTCATCCATAATTGTCATAATGTAAGGTGACAAGACATCTCAATTAAGTGATCATTAAGTCATTGTTTATGATAGGGGAGTCTGTTCTGACTTTTTAAGCATGTGAATCATGATACAGAAAATTCTGATCACTAAGTCAAACAAATTTTATTCTTATCCAAATTTTCATATGTCCATTTTTCCAGGTTTATAGCCGAGTCTGAAAACTGTTATTAAGGTGTACACTCATATATTGTATGTATGCATATTACTATACAAATGCAGTTGAAAGAATACATTTTATTTATGTTGGTATATTGGCTTTCACAGCCAAGGAATTAAAACTCAGCAATTTTTCTAGGTTTGTGCTGTGAAAGCCAATATACCATCTTTTTGGAAGCCTTTATAGGGAGGTGAAAGGCTGCTTGAGCTTTTAACTCTCGCAGTAAAGAAGCGCAGGTGTGCTTCATAAGAAGGGAGATGGTGCACAGTTCGCTACTCCTGTGGGGGTCCGGGCATGGACACCAAACGCCCGCTGATGAGCCACCTTCGTGTTCCTAGGCGAAACCCCGCACAAGACATGGCATAAACCTAGAAAAATTGCTGAATTTTTAAAATTTATGTTGTTTCGATTCCGGGTGCGTAGAATTCACCTCCATTGCTATGTAACCACCTGGATGCAGCTGCTTTCACCTCATCGTTTCGGAATCATCGACCACTGAGACCCTTTTCATCTTACTGAACATATTATAATCGCATGGCGTTAAGTATAGACTGCATGGAGGATGTTGCCATACCTCCTACTTCAATCCCTGCAGCAATTCTGACGTTTGGCAGGCCGTGTGAGGTGTTGCATTATCGTGCAACAAAATTACACCAGCGCTCAATTTTCCCCGCTGATTTTCTTTAATTGCCTAACGCAACCAGTTCAACGTTTGATAATACGAGGCAGAGTTGATTGTCGTGCCTTTTGGAATAAATTCTACGTACACCAAACCCTCCATGTCAAAAAACACTGTCGCCATTACCTTTCCTGCTGAGGGTTGGAGCTTCACCTTCGTTGTTGTGGTGATGTGGTGTGCACCCATTCCATTGATGCTCTCTTTGTTTCAGGGGTGAAGTGGTAGACTCATGTTTCATTCCCTGTGATGATTCGTTGCAGAAACTCGTTGCCCTCCACAGAATACCGTTGCAAAAATGCCAGTGACGCTCTGAAATGTTTTCCCTGGTGAACATCGGTGAGCAGCCGTGGGACCCATCTGCAACACAGTTTACGGAATCCAAGCTGCTGGTGAAAAATGGAGAACAAACTGCCATACGTAATGTTCAGCATGCTGGCAATTTCCTGCAGTGTTATGCACCGATTCTCTCTAATGATCCCATCCACACGGTCATTTGCAAAGATACTGAACATTGCGGGCATGTCTTCGCGATATTCGTCTTGAGATCCATGTGTCCGGCAACAAATTGCTTACACCACTTGACAATATCTGGGTGAGAAATTGCACGCTCACCATATACAGCAGTGATTTCACGATGAATGTTCGGGCAATAGAGCCGTTTAGCCCATAGAAATCTGATCATTGCACGCACCTCCAATTTGGAGTGAACAACCAGTTGACGCGCCATTGAACCTAGGCTGCTCTGCAGACACACCACGTCGGGATACCACACTACCCTTCCTATCGGACATGTCAGCAGTTACTGTAGCTTGTTACGCATTGGCCATGGTCACGACACACAGTGTTCTTGCGGCGAGTTAGTGTAACTTACTTTTTGATTCGCCATCGTACCAGTTTCGAATGAGTACACTGATGGCTGCCTTTAACAATTGCACCTTGATTTGGTGTGGAGGTCGTTCTTCATTAGCCTATCCCAGGTGATGTCAATTCCATAGGTTAAAATAGGGATTATTTTTACTCTAAATAATGCCATAGCTTGTCTGAAGAGAGTCAATTGAAGTTCTTGATGTCATGTATTGCCTTTGTGGCTGTGGCCGTTCGTAATCTTGTGTGACGCCTAAAGGAGTTTGTTGTTATCTGGAGTGTCAAGCCAAGGTATTTAAAAGTACAGTATTTTCTGAGCACAATATCTCCTGTTTATAAGACACTCTATCATATGGAGATACGGTATTTTTCCTCCCATCCTGAAGTTCATGTATATGGACTTTAAAGTGTTCACCTCCAATTAGTTTGCATCTGCCCACCTCTTCACAGCATCCACTGGCTTTCGCAGCTCATGAATATTGTGTGATCCTATTACCATATCCAGGGCCACCGAGAGGATTTAAAGGCCGCTGTGAATTTATTTTTCTCGGGCCCCCCTAGAAATACTTGCAAGTATTACTATCCACTACTAGCTATTCCGGAAAGACAATGAAACTTTCTTTTAACTTCAACTCATTTGGAGAGGTTCCTGAAAAAAGATTTCTCATCCAATCAAATTTGGAATAATCTTCGGAGAAATATTTATTAAAACTTTCTTGAAGGGCTTCCAAGTGAACAATGATATCAGCAACCACGTCTGGCATTGGAGATATTTCATTTTCTTCAAAAAATGATGATATGAGTAGGAAATGCAGATAAATTCTCCTGAACAATCGTATCACCCACGCCTATCACCCTGTAGTATGCATACTACTGGTTGGGAACCCCTGCTCTAGACAACTAAAAGTTCGGTAATATGAGATATCTTCTGCAGAGCTGTAGACAAATCGACATCCTTACTCTGCAAAGCCTCCAACAGGTTGTAAGTTATAGCCAACATTTTGCATAAGACAAAATTAGCTACAATCAACTGAAACTAACGTGCACCACTAACGGGTCCTCATTGCTTACGGGCCCCTAAGCATTTGCCCGCCTTGCACCTACTTCTCGGCGGCCCCGACCATATCATCAGCAAACAAATATGTAATTAAGTTGACTCTCTTCCTATTGCTTGAACCACATCATAAGTAGAAACGTAAAACAATAAGGGGCTGAGAGGGTCACCCTGTAGTATGCCATTTGTCTGTGTGATCTCCTTCAATAATGCTATATTGTCTGAGTGAATCAGAGTAGTGAGAGCTTTGTCCTCTACTAATGATTCAAGTTTTTTTGGATATGATGTTCTTCCTGAGATTGTAGAAGGCTTTAGAGATATCTATAAACACTGCATGAAATATTCCCTGGGGCAGTCTGAGGATATTTCGTATGTCTTCCAGTAGGTTTCATATAGCATGTAGTGTACTTCTTCCTCTTCAGAATCCAAACTGTTCTTCAGGGCGTTTTGGATCGATTTCTTCCACGAGTCGCTTAGTCACTAACTTTGTGAGTAACTTTAGCTGATTGTTCTCTAGAGTGATCCCTCTGTAAGCTTTCGGATCATGCATATCACCTTTTCCTTTGCATAGAAACTTTAACGAGGAGATTTTCCACGCAGTTGGAATATCCCCTAGTAGCAAGCTGAGATTCATGAGGTTTGTCAGAGATGGGAGTAGTGTAAGTCTATTTAGGGGCAGATGACCTCATAGGTCTGCCCTTTAAAACAACAATAACTAACTAGTGTAAGTCTATCAAAACCCAAATAAATTAATCAGCTATTATCTGCTCCTAGTGTTAAATGAACAAGTTAAATTCATTACCTGGCTTCTTGAAGCAGTGTAATGTTGAAGTGAAGGTTGGGAATGGGCAGTTCTTTCCTCGCTACTGCGGTGTGCATATCTCTGTTGCTGTTCTTGCCGAGCTGAAGGTACCTGTCGATGTTGTTCCATTTCCAATTGGAAAGAATATTCCATTTACTGAGGGGGAGAAGAAAATAATACTTTTATATAATATTAAGATATGACCAATAGAAACAAGTTGTATGCTGACTTCTGTGTGAACATTAAAATATGTTATGTTGGTTGTTCCTTAGTTCAGGGGCTGCGACAACGCGGTCATGTAGCCCTGTGTACTTTGGGTGTGTGTAGAATCTGTCTGCTAACCAGTGTTAATTGTGATGGCTGTATTAGTGTGTGTTATCTGTGATTCAGGTAGAAGGACTGTATACGATCAATTTTTCAAGTAGTTCCTTCTTTTGCTACCAAATGCTACCATTCATGACATCTAGCTGTGGAGTTGACTACTAGATGCCATCGCAGCCAGCACCTGGCGGCGAACGTTGGAACTAATGTAGCATTATCAAACTAACCTACAAATTTTAGCTTCCACAAGTGTAGTTAGTGGAAGGTTCTTTTTCATGCCATAAATCTATGACATGGGTCCGCCGGCTTTACTTCCCCTCCGAAGGAAGGCATACTGAGGGATTTTTAATGCTCTTAAAAAATCCAACGACTTCGGCCGGGTTTGAACCCGCATTCTTATAGATAGATAAAGTGGGTTGTTTTGCCCTCCAAAGGAGGGCTGGCCGCAATCACAACTATGGTGATCTTCAGCCGTGGGGAACCCTGTTTATTGTCATAAAAAACATGTACATTAATATATATAATTACAATGGTTCAATATCTTGCTGTTGTTCTTGATGTAAATATTGTTTAAAAATATATAAATGTAGTATCAAAATTTAAATAGAGTTACAAGTAATAGTTGAATGATGTGTATGAAATGAAGGATGATTCGTCGGTGAGATGTATTCAGTTCGTCTAGGGGTTCGTAAAGTAAGTTGTCTTCTTTCTTGATGTTGAAAGGTGGCCCGATGCCAGGTGGTAAGTGGCTGAGAGGAATGGATGAAAAACAATTTGAAAGGTGAAACTGTCAGAAAATCTATGTGAAGACAAACGGTTTGTGCACACTGGATGTTTATTGGATTAAAATTTATGGGGGATATGTGACTGGAGGAATGATGTGAGCGAGGTCAGGGAGAATATTATGATGGAGAAGGGATAATGCCAAGGCTTGGGGAAATGGTTTGGATAGGTGACATTGTCTCGGGGTAATTGGCGTCATGAGAAGGTCATGGAAGTCGTGAGTCAACTAGTGTCTGCAGGGAACGTAGGCGGCGTTTGTGAAGGTGACGGTAGAGTGAGGGTAGAGCCCTGGGGTAATCTTATTATATAATACACTTTGGTTTATGTTTCACAAAATTCAAGCTTCTAAACCAGAGGGAATTAGGTATAGTTTGTACCAAAATCTTACAAATCGTCTCAATAGTACAGGAAAAATCTTGCATTTCTTGATAAGTCAACGGAAATATATTTATTTGTTTACAAAGTGCTTTTAAACAAATAAAAAAGACGATAGCCCCTGGCAGAACTGTGTCACGTATAGCACTAGAGCCAGGCAGGTAGACTGTACACATGGGGCGCACACAACCCATTATGCAAGAGTTCTCGCATGGGTCTGCTAGTTTTACAGATTGCTGTCCGTGTCAAGAGGAAGGCTAAATGCAAACTTCAAGACGAAGTGTTCAATAGAATTAAGAATTTTATATTGGAGTAAGCTAGCCCAGGACAATGAGCAATATGTAAGCAATGGACGGATGAATACCTTGTAGGTATGGATTAGTTGAAGTGGGCTAAGACCCCAGGAAACCCCTTTCAGTCGACGGATTAGCGCCAAACGTTGGCGCGCTCTGTGGGCTTACTGTTTGATGTGAGGTCTCCAGGGAGCTGGTGGTCAAGTGTGACTCCCAAATACACTGCCTGGCGAGAGGGAGTAATAGCTTCGTCGAAGATGTTGAGGCAGAATGGTTGGTAGTGGCTGATGGTAGACGTAAGGCCTAACACTCGTAGAACTAACTTGGTTTCGGTGGTATTAATAGTGAGGTGCCATTTAGAGAACCAGGCAACCAGTGTATTTAGGTAGGCCTGGAGACGGTTGCTGAGGGTTGTGAGATTATTTGCGAATGATAGCAGAGCTGTATCATCCGCAAATTGAAAGAGCTGAGAGAACTGGTTGTGTTGTGGCATGTCATGGACGTAGATTAAATAGAGCGGGGAAATCGTCGAGCCTTGAGGTACTCCTGAAAAGACAGTGAAGGTGGAGGAGGACGTAGGTCTAATTTGTATGAAGGCTCGCCTGTTCAGTAAAAAGTTACTGAGAAGGCGAACAATGGAACGTGGGAGGTGGAGGGACATTAGTTTAAAAATGGGACCACAGTGCCATACTAGATCGAAGGCTTTTTCAAGATCTAGTAGGAGGAGGGCCACAGGATAGCCGGAGTTGATATGGGGAGTGATAAGGCTGACTAATCAAAAGAGTTGAGTTTGAGTAGAAAATTGAGGACGAAAACCTGCTTGAGTGGGAGGGGGGGCACGATCTTGGGCATATGTTCTTTCTGCTTGATGTCACTGTACTTGGGGCAGATGACCCCGTAGTTCCATCCCTTAAAACAATAAGTACTATCATAACTAATCACTGTACTTGTTAATAATAATAATAATAAAAATGATTATATTATAACCTCAGCTATCTGGAGCCCTTCTTTTGAGTTGGAGCCATTAACACAATCTACCCTCCAGTTTCAATGTGCCACTTGCACTGCCATCTAACAGCAAAAACCTGAACTCTGTTGGGCGATCCGTGGCTGAGATGTCTTGTAATCGCCATGTGAGAGATTTAAGTCAACGTCATATGATACAGAGGATTTTTCCCACCCTTCAAAATCCAATTTCCTTGGCAAAACTCTAGGCCTATTCAAAATATACTGTGCCTATTTTGTAGCGTAAACATTTTCCCAAAATATTATGATCATAGTTAATCTGTCATACGGTGTGGTGTTAATATGGAAATCTCTCTACGTTAGACTAGAATTATATACTCTACCGTAAATAGTTACGGTATCAGATGATGCATCGCTTCAGGACCAGGATATGAAGGTGAATGTTTAGCACATGTCAAGCAGTGACGTGGTCTGTGTCTATGTGTGGGGTGTCATGAGAGATGGCGAAACTTGAATAGGCTAGAAGACCAAAGAGTGGTATTGTTTCTACATGCTTTGGGCTCCATTGTATCATTTGTACTACCAGTAGGCTACTCGACAAGAGTGTACCACCATTTGAGATTTTCTAACCATGTTTAGGCTACCTTTCTCTTAATGGATGCTCTTGCCCATTGAATATCGGTTTGGAAAAGAACATATGACCTGTGCATTTGGACTGTACGGTACATTTAGAAATAAAACTGAGAAAGATCAACAATACAGGAATCATAATTGCTATTGCTTCCAATTGCTATTTAGGTGATTTTAAAGTACCGGTACCGTAAGTCTAAAAGAACTTCACAAGAGGGTTTCCCAATGGTTTTGCCTAGATCAATATTTTCGTCCAGACCAATGGTGGATTGATAGCGCGGCCCGCAGCTAATAGATAACACCCCTGGTTTTTGTCACGCACAGTGGGGGAAGTCACACATCAATAACCTTAATCCAGGCCAATAGTTTTTGCCCTTTATTTCATGTCGTGTGGTGAAAGGAAACCCTCTCATAAATAATTAATAAAAAGAACTACAATACCGCACGATACGGTATGGCAAGGGAAATGACGACCTAACATTTTATGTAGGCTGACCGGATTAGCAAATAATGAGCTGTGATAAGACTACTTACGCAATAATGAATCACTAGGCCTATTAGTGCGTCGATTGAAAACCAACTTTAAAGCGTCCTTTTATAGCAGTTAGTCTTGGTAGGGTACATAACGCATGGCGTAAATAATAAATATATCAAGTCGATAGTCTTGAATGTTCTTTGGTTGAGGCTTTGTTGGGATCTAGAAGGCAAGAATGAGTGCGTTCATGTTACTAAAATAAACAGCTTCGCACAGAGCTGATCCACTCCGTGATTCGCTGAACGCTGCCCACAGGCCTACCTAATTAAATACGGTAAGGTATTTATTGCAGCCAATGACCATGATGCAATATAAATATATTTGGAGAAAAATCAAAAATATCCAAAGATTACGGTACATTAAATTCTCATTGACAACAAAAGTTAGTCAGTGACCACTCTTTGGCTGCATGTGGCATGATACCTTTCACAGGCACTTTCACACAATTTGCAAACGCACTCTATTGCGAAACGAGTGATTGTACGGTACCGGTATGTCTCAGGCACTGCCATCGTAATGTCAGGTCGTAACATGGACCTTGCCACTCATCGGACGTTACTACGGCTGTTAATTAAATCTAATTGGCTGTTAGAAAACTGTCTAGTGGGATAAAGACCCTCTGCTGTCCTGTAAGGTTTGTCGTGAGTGGCAACTAGGGTTACCAACCGTCCGGCCTTTGCCGGACATGTCCTGCTTTTCAATCATTTTGGTTACGGTACGTCCAGCCGGCATTTCTAATCTATCGACATTGTCCGGCATTTTATCATTTTAAATGATCTTGTCGACTTCCTCGTTACGCTGGGGTCTGGTGTTACGTTACGGTGACGGGACGAAATGTACCCAGATGCACTGAGGTGTGTGACGTTATAGTACTGCTTGGTGCATGTGTTCCTCGACAATCTCTACTTCGTTAGTATAAGACAAAAATCCCCGATTCTTGGATGTCACGGGTAATCTCGAGAACCACTGGATGGATTTTGATGCGGGTTTCACCATTCTGTAAAGGATACCTCGAGGAAAGATTCTGTAGAAAATAATTTATGTATGATTAAAGGAAGCCAAGCAGTAACGATTTCAGTGAAAAAGTCGAAAACAAACTTGGCGTCCGTGCGCTTCTTAAGCTTACGCTGGGCAAACCGTTAAAAATATCAATACACTATGAGCGTAAGGATTGGTCAGCATGAAAAGTTCTACAAAAAAGTCCGCGTGAGCATATCTCTATCTTCAATACATCGCCCACTATAAGTGTTTTTATTAGACTGGATGGAAAGGGCACGTCCCCGCGCGCTCTGGTGAGCGTGACGGCATCCCGCGCGCTTGACCTTGCTTTGCCCTTGGTTTGCACTTGCCGTTCGCGAGTAATTTGAAACAAGATAAGCAAGGTAAGTATTATGCAGATAATTTTCTAACATGTCAAGAGTCTTTGGCTTCGAGCGAAGCGAGAAGCCTCCAGCCTTTCTAGCGTTTTTCAGCATTTGTAGCATTCAAAATGATACAAAGTCTAGTCTTTCAGACTGACTGTCACTTTTTTCGTTACAAGATTGCTCACTTAGGTTTTAGACTGAAGACAGCATAATGTATCGTACATCAACTCCATGTGCTCAGGGCGCTACTTCCGAGGGTGGAAATAATAATTTAATAAGATGCGCTCGAAAGAGCATTACTTAACCTACATAATACACGAAAATATCATTCTAAATACAATTTGATCTTACAGGGCTATTTAGTTTTCACTGTAGTCTCTGATGGATTTAGTTCTTTTTGCACACTTAGTTAAGTGATAACGGTCACACCTGTTATTACACAACGAACATACGCAATCATCACCTGGCTGGTGAAAACCTTGAGTTAAGCAGATCTTATGATGAAAACCATGAGTTGCAAGTCTTGTTACCACTTGTCTTAGATCTTGTCCTGCCTCAGTCCATTGTCGATCCATCATTGCGCTAGCAAGACCAACTACACGACACTCGCTAGCATGGAAGCTGCTACGACAGCTGCCATCATCTGGCATAAGTTTCCATCCATACTCGCCGGCATGCCTCCTTGTGTGGCTGAAATGTATCACACGTTAAAGCCCGTATCACACGACACTCGCTAGTATGGAAGCTGCTACGACAGCTGCCATCACCTGGCATAAGTTTCCTTCCATGCTCGCCGGCATGCCTCCTTGTGTGGCTGAAATGTATCACACGTTAAATAAATGTACCTGAGCACATGGAAGGTTCCATAGCAGAAACATCTGTTCAAATATGGAGAAACGTAGGAGATTGGTTCTCGATGCCGCTGCACTAATAATTGGCAATATGCAGACAACCAGAAGCAGGAAGAACAGAAAACTACGTACGATTTGGAGGAGTGAGTGGCTTGAAAGACGTGACAGTGGCCGTGGAGTTCTCGTCATGCTGCAGACCGAGTTACGGTAACTTTTTAAGCACTGAGCAAATTGACCGGTTTAAACTGCCACATTATAGCCTATACAGCATCGGTAGCATTATAACACCAACAAAGTGATTTGGGTAAAACGTCTGTAGTTTAAAGGCAGCTTCTTTCTTTAACTAGTTTCCAAATAGGTCAATTAATAGAGATATTACAAATATCTGGCATAAAACAATAAAATTTAAAAGACGAAGTGTTGTACAGTAATGTATTGGGTTAGAAAAATCTCTATATTTTATCCATAGATATACATTTTGTAGAAAATTTTAAACTAAAAAAATACCCGGTTTATTCTTGTTAATGCCGTTATCATTCCATGTGAAAATAAAAAATCAAAGGAGCCTAAAAATCCTACCTTTTAATAATATTGTGTTTTGAAATTATTAACAGACATAACTGAACAATTTTTGTAGCAATGAATAGCACTATTTCTACCCGATTTCTTGTGCTATTTTTTCCAGGGCATCTTGGGGCATAATTTTGTTATGATACACCGGCAGTTTAGTGTTATAAAGGCATGGATTACTTTCGTACATTTCAATAAGCGAAGAAAGAACCTCATTTGCCCAAGGTCGTGACATCTTGTGTAGAAATACGTTGCCTTCGAGAAAACGATTAACCAAGATTACTTGGAGATGCTACCGCTAGGATCTCTGCAAAGGCATTCTGATTGGCTCAGGTACTGAACCCTCCATACAATCTTCCAGCGGAAATAGCACCGGACCTGTTACTGAGTTGCCATGAAGGCTGTCATAGAAGGCAGAATCTAGCATAGAAGGTAGAAATCACACGGTGCTAGACGCGGCTATACCAGCGTGTATTCCCGTACTGGTAGCAGCTTCCATGCTACCGAGTGTCGTGTGATACGGGCTTAAATAAATGTACCTGAGCACATGGAAGGTTCCATAGCAGAAACATCTGTTCAAATATGGAGGAACGTAGGAGATTGATTCTCGGTGCCGCTGCACTAATAATTGGTAATATGCAGACAACCAGAAGCAGGAAGAAGAGAAAAGTACGTACGATTTGGAGTAGGGAGTGGCTTGAAAGACGTGACAGTGGAGTTCTCGTCATGCTGCAGACCGAGTTACAGTAACTTATTAAGCACTGTGCATATTGACCGGTTTAAACTGCCACATTATATACAGCATCGGTAGCATTATAATACCAACAAAGTGATTTGGGTAAAACGTCTGTGGTTTTAAGGCAGCTTCTTTCTTTAACTAGTTTCCAAATAGGTCAATTAATGGAGATATTACAAATATCTGGCATAAAACAATAAAATTTAAAGACGAAGTGTTGTACAGTAATGTATTGGGTTAGAAAAATATCTATATTTTATCCATAGATATACATTTTGTAGGAAAAAAAAAACCAACGGATTATTCTTGTTAATGAGCCTCCGTGGCTTAGGCGGCAGCACGCCGGCCTCTCACCGCTGGGTCCGTGGTTCAAATCCCGGTCACTCCATGTGAGATCTGTGCTGGACAAAACGGAGGCAGACAGGTTTTTCTCCGGGTACTCCAGTTTTCCCTGTCAAAATTTAACTCCAGCAACACTCCCCACTATCATTTCATTTCATCTGTCTTTCATTTAATCATTGCCCCAGAGGAGTGCGTCAGGCCTCGGCAGCTGGCACAGTTCATATCCTCGCCGCTAGATGGGGGCTTCATTCATTCCATTCCTGACCCGGTCGGAGACTGGAAGCAGGCTGTGGATTTTCATTTCATTCTTGTTAATGCCGTTATCATTCCTTGTAAAAATAAAAAATCAAAGGAGCCTAAAAATCCTACCTTTTAATAATATTGTGTTTTGAAATTATTAACAGACATACCTGAACAATTTTTGTAGCAATGAGTAGCACTATTTCTACCCACAAGACTATGTGCTACATTACTTTCCGTCCATCCTATAGTGTCACTTCTGAGGTCTTCGATTTCCGGTTCTGTCAAGAAATTTAATTCTAGTCTGAGATCGAGAACCACAACTCAACGTTTTTATTCCCACCTCAGCCATTCTAAGGGTGGTTTTCCGACGCTTTTCCACTTAAGGCAAATGCCGGGATGGTACTGCCCCCGTTTTTTTTTTTTTTTTTTTTTTTTTTTAGCGTATGGCTTTTAGTGCCGGGAGTGTCCGAGGACATGTTCGTCTCGCCAGTTTTGTAGCTGCTTCGAGACGGACACCCAATGGGTGAGCTACAAGTACCGTTGGGGAGGGAAGGAGGGAAGTTGGAATGTAAGGACGAGGAGTTGGAAGGTAGCGGCTGTGGCCTATAGTAAGGGACCAACCCCGGCATTTGCCTGGAAGGAAGATGGGAAACCACAGAAGACCATCTTCAAGGTTGCCGGCGGGGGGATTCGAACCTCCTCGCCTCCCGGATGTGAGCGACTGCCATCAGTCATGCCGTAACCACCACGGCTAACTCACCCGGTTGCTGCCCCCGTAATTGAATTATATAGAGACCACGGTGGCTGTTTTGGAAATCATAGCGAAAGTTATGGCTGTCATAGTTATGACGTGGGTAGTCATGACGTAAGCACGGATGACGCAGACGTTATGCAAGCAGGCTACTTGAGCTGAGATTCTCAGTGACGTCAGCATTTATTCGAGAAGGATCCGAGATGTACGACGCAGTCGCGAGAAACGTGGAATTCTGCTGAGGAAGAAATTATGCTATTGGAGGGGAGACTTAAACCAATGAACGATAGTCTAAAGGAAGACGGAGATTGCTAAAACTATGGTATTTTTATTACTTTTTGGAATGCAGAATTGTGGAAATCCATTTGCAGTAGAGGCATTGATCTGGAATTTTGGTGAAATTTATTTTCAGTTTTTGAATTATGAAAATCCGTCATGTATTGACGAAGTTGGAACTTCTAGCGATGACGCAGTAACACGCGATGGAAGGGATAGATACGCCCCTCATGAAGTTCATAAAAGGCCTTGCGCAGAAGAGAGGAGCCTCATTCCTCATTCTCAGATTATAAATCAATCGTCAGATTTCAAATAAGCATTTCAGTGAAACGTCGAGTGAATCAGTAGTGAAAAAGTCGTCTTTGTAACGCGTGGCGAAGCCACTAGTCGAACATACAAGCAGTGCAGGTTTACTGTGAAGTAAATCTAGGTGAAGTTGAAACGACACTTATAACGCTTCTACAAGATTAGCTGTGAACAGTTAGCGGTCGCTTATAAGCTAATTCTCTTGTGCATTGCTACAGTAAGGACTGTAGAAAAGCTGAACAATTTCGAGGAAGTATTTTGGAAGTTATTGACAATATTAGACGACTGACAAAAGTGATTTTCTCGCCACAGAAGAAACACTTTGTATAGCCAGACTCTACGCTACGGCTGACAGGGCTAGTGAAATAGGGAGACTTCAGATTGCTTTTGTAACACAACGCTACAATATAATGGAGCAATTTAATATGGCAGTGTGTTCTTCTAATACTATTACCGAAGAGCAGATGGAAGGCTAAAAGACTTAATGCAATTGGGACATATTTCAACGGAGTAAGATAGCGACATGGAACTTCGCTAATTGCTATTCCATACAAGCGAACATGTGGTAAATAACCATCTACACCCATGTTTCGTGAGTAAAGGCTGAATACTATCAAACAGCAATAGAAATGATTTCATACTCTTTGAATATGAATATTTCTTCGGAAATTTATACAAAAACGTCATGGCGATTTTCAACTGGAACTTCAGGGATTTTTCAAGAGAGGTCAGGGTTGTCCCGACTCACAAAGAAGATTATTGCCGGAAGGATGTCGTTCGTCTTCGTGAAGCAGTTCGATTCTTCGATGGTGCTGTTTCTGGTTTCGAGGATGGAGCTCAGCTTTAACTTGGTGAAATGGATTCATCAACAGTCTTCTTTGGGGAATTTTCCTCTGGAACGTCAATCGGCAGATAAGGTAGTCGTGAACGTTTATTGTATTTGAGTTTCTTAGCAATATTTGAGCAACCTCTTTTCCCATATTTTTGTCCTCATGTATTTTTGCCCGATATTCTTGTTTGAGATTCCTATTCTCAGTACACCTTGATGAGTTATGCCTTTTTCGACGTTTTATTAAGACATTGTTATGCCATGGGCATAGTTAAATGATTTTGAATCAGTTGAGACTGATATTTAGATTTTTCAGTAATTTGCTTATTTTTGTAGTCACGATTTGACTGTAAGTTAATGATTTTTATGGCAGATTTAAATTCAGACAGCGTGTCACTTTATTAAAGTAATTCTACCCCAGTTTAATTACTTTGACCAATTTTCTGTCATCATCAAGAAGGAAGAACATTTAAATGATTTTAGAGCGTTAAAATCCAGTACGTTGTCGACGATCTTGGAAATACTAGTCGTTATTTGAATTGATTGCAACACAGACATTTATCGTCAGTTATGAACGACCATTGCATCTTAGGCAATTTTGTGAAAGATGAACATTAATTATGAATTATTGAATGCATTAAATTCGTGAAACTTGTGTTAGGTTTTTTCTCATATAGAGATTTATATAATGATGTTTGCATTCCCCAGTCTAATTGGATTCTATTCGACTATTTTGCTCTTAGTCGCAGTTTTTTTTATGATAGTATTTTTATACTACAATTCTTTGAAGATGATTAATCTTAAATTTTGATAGACCAGACAGGCGTATATAAGCGTATTCACTATTAAATTTGTTTGTGATTGGCAAATTTTTATTTCATTTCGATTCATGAATGAAATCCACGAAGTTTAAATGACAACAGTTTTGAAACAATTATTGATATATGAATTTTTAAGTGGAACTATGAATGTATAATCGATAGTGCAGCGGATATGTTGAAAGTCGCTGACGTATAATGCCCTTAAATAAATGAAGGGGATTCCCACAGTAGTTAATAATGATAAAGAATTATTTGTGGAAGTTTTGTAAGTTCGGTGGAAATTTTAATGCCATATAGATTAATATATGATGAATTTTGGGCTATTTTGAATGCAGTTTGTGCATTATTTTGTAAGCGAAGTATTTTCCGCTAGAGTGTATGGTCATAGTTCGTTGAAAATTAATCAAGTGAATTTACTGTTATAATTAACAAGAGTTTGAAAGAATTTGAGATAAGATTTTGAATGAAGATTGCCGTCACAAATAATTAAAATTATTACAACCTTTATTAAACCAGATTGTGACATTTACATGTATAACTAACCTTCATTGGTCGATTATATTAAACACGATTATGAATTTACCAACCGAATAAAACATGTGGTTCAATGTATTTCTTAAATTATTAATTTAAATAATTTAAATGTTGATATTGTAAATAATAAATGTAAATATCTTTGACAATAATGTGGAACGAAAGAAATGTTGAAGGCGTGTTTAAAATTTTTGTAATTATTTTCGACAATATTATAAACAATTTCTAATTGTTATAAATAATTTATGTGATTTTGTTATAAACATTTAAGAGTGTGTTTCATACTCTAAACTATGCTTTTTAAACATTTGGAGGATAACTTAACAAGTTTAAGTAATGTTAAAATAATCCAGTGGGATGGAAGTTAAGCATTTGAAAGATTTGCGTCAATATGTATGAGATGTCTTGTAGACATTTAAAGCTTTAAAAGGAGCTGAATTCTTACGCAAGTGTGGGGAGAGGAGTGCGCCCCATTTGACAGGTGTGAGCCAGGTTAAAGAGTAGACCAGCCGGCCAGTCATCTGGTTACAAGCGGGTGAGGTCGATACTCCGGCCTTGTGCCTATTTATACAAGTGCAATGTTTATTAAACGAAACCAAATGCTCTATATATGTCGTACCCTGACTTCCTCATCCAATCCAAATGTGTTATAAAATGTTACGTTATTGTGAGCTCATGGGAGCGAACAGATTGTTTGATAAATTTGCAAGTCCTTTAGGAGGACGTAGTCAGATTGACATAGGCTACTGATAGCCACGTTTATTTTGTTGAGTTGTGAAAATCATACTCTTTATTTGAAAATAAAGCTCTTGTACAGTTCAAAGTTCTCGTCTTCGGTCTGGTTCATTTTTAAATGTCATGGTGAAGGTTATTGTGAGAGCATACTTTAAGGATCCTGTTGTCAACCCAATCCCCGAGATATTTATAAGAGGTAAGTAAATGTAAGTATAAAACCCCGTCTATTTTGGTGTGTTCCACAATAATTTTTCTTGGTAACTTCTGTGTTCAAACCTCGGTAGTATCTGTCAGTGCCATTTTCATTGACGTAGCTGAGCTGGTGCGATTGATTGTTGGCAATCCGATTGAGGGGGCGGATATCTGACAGCCTACTATCCGGGTAAACGGGGACAGTACCTAACTTAAAAAGAGAACTTAAGGTCAAAGGCGCCACCTACTCAATCCAAGCCCCAAATACAAATAGCCTAAACATAATGATACAGTGTTCCACCCTTTAAAACAACAATAACAAGATAACAATGGTACAGCCATCAAAATAGCACAGATTATCACACATCGGGCACTAAACAAGCTCGATATGAAATGCATTAACGACATTCCATTTCATGCACTTGAATGTGTTGTATTTGCCTGATAACCTGAATGTAGTTGTGTGCGTAACCCGGGGCATACCACACTCAGGATAACCACTATCAGCACCGGGATTCGAGCCACCGATCTCCGGAGTCGTGATGTGCGAGATAATGCACACGGCTATGTCGCGGGATGGCTACTGTATAAAAGATACTTGAGAGCTGTTTAGTCGAAGCGTAAACAGATGTTCAATTTAAAGTAGGAGCAAGAAGTGTTGGATGCAGTACAGTGGGGAGTAGCACAGCGATTTTCGAAATTTTTCTAAATGTGAAAAACTTTTACCTTTCTAAAAAATAGAAAGTTCTTTTAACTAACTTTTCACGAAACGTTTATTTTTAATCACTAAATTCAATAAAACAGAAGCAACAGACCCAAATCACTCAATACGGTAGTATTTTGTTATTGGTCGGTAACTTTTGTCTGGTAATCCTCACAGCTTGTTAATCTGTTATCCTTTATCTCTTTAGGCTCCAGGACACTAGATCTTTCAAAAATTTCTTAAGAATGGATGAAGAAATGTTCAACGAATTGTTAGACCGTGTACACCCACTAATATGTAGGCAGAACACAGTAATGAGAGAGAGCGTAACATCCAGAGACAGGTTGGCTGCAACTCTTAGATTTTTAGCCACTGGAAATTCTTTTACGGACCTGCAGTACGCCACAAGAATAGCACAGAATACGTTGTCTGGGCTGATTCCGGACACCTTGGAAGCTATCGTCATCAAACTAAAAGATGAACTGAAGATACGATATTCCTATTCGGTGAACTACAGTATATTGAGTTTTAAGCGGTGTACAATTAGTATCAGGAATATTTTTGTTTGTTTCAAGGTACCATCGTGTAGGGAAGATTGGGAGGTTGTAGCGCACCAATTTCTGTCACTCTGGAACTTTCCACACTGCCTTGGTGCCCTCGATGGAAATCATGTAACCTTCAGACCTCCCAGATCTAGTGGGTCTTATTACCACAACTACAAAGGAACTGACAGTATTGTGCTCCTCGCGTTAGTAGATGCGCAATACAAGTTCTTGTGGGTTAGTATAGGGGCAAATGGACGTGTAAATGATGGTGGCATATTTAGAGAGAGCAATTTAAAGTTACATTTGGACAGAAATCAGTTGAATATTCCATCTCCACACCCTTTACCAAGTGGTACTCGTGACGTCCCGTACGTTATAGTAGCGGATGAAGCTTTCCCTATAGGACCCAATCTTATGAAACCGTTTCCAAAAAGAGGGCTTACGGTGCCTCAACAGGTTTACAACTACCGTCTAAGTAGAGCCCGTCGAGTTGTGGAAAATGCTTTTGGGATCCTTTCAAATAGGTTCCAAATTCTTTTAACGAAGATCAGACTGGCACCGCCCAAAGTGGACTTGATAATTAATGCGTGCGTTTTGCTGCATAATTTCATTCAAAACCGAAAAAGTAACCCTGTTGATGTAGAGAGATTTGAAGCAACAGTCAATGATAACCAACCAATGACAAGTGTACGATCCCAACAAGGCAGTGCAAGAGCATCTATTGGGACATATGACATAAGGCAAGAGTTTCTGCAGTACTTCGTGGGTCCTGGAAAAGTTCCTTGGCAGGATGGAGCTGTGAGAAGAGGAAATACTTAAATGTCACACGTCATGCTCTATTGCAAAGCCAATGATTAAATGCGAGGCTAATCAAGCTAAGAGTGTAACTGATTTCTTCACAATCTTAATTAACATTACATGTTTGTAACGTAAAGATAGCTTTGCATCATTAAAATATATAGTTGTTCTTTCGGGTACTTGCCTTAATATTTATAAGTAATAATTACCACACTTGCTGAATTTGCTGATGTTTTCTTGCTTTAGTTTTCGTAGGATAGAGACTGTCTGTTGGTGTCACTATTTTTTGTTTGGTAATGTTTTGTAGATCTATCTTTTGATAGATTAGGACCTGATGATGGTCGCTTGATGAGCCAAACATGTCATCCCTTAGTTTTCTCCTTCTTCAATAACTTGATGACATGTAATTTGCTTGAGTTTTTTTCCCCACATATTCCAGTAATTGGAATTATTTGGTTTTAACCGACTGAAAATTACAATATCAATGTTTTTAACGTTCTCATTCGATAAGAGCAGGGTTTAATACATAATACGCATGACAATCCCTGGGTGGGTGATAATGTTCTTTGTTGCAGGCACTGCTCCCATTTCGCATATTACAAAGTGCAGTTGTGCACTTTTTCGTACTAACTTAGTCGTCAGCGTTGGCGACACTCACGATGCACATTACAAAAAATAACCACAACTTTATGCCCCATTTGAGTTTTTGTAAACTCTACGTGGCGTTAAGCCACCAGGACACGGGAACAGGCTGTCTCCAGGCTCAGAAGACTAGTGGATCCCAAGTTGTATCATGGATCATTTTATTTTTGGTCTCATAATTCTTCCACATTTCAGAGGAATGAAAACTCACCATACTAATTTTATTTCGAAAGGAGATGGAAGAGAATAAATTATATCTAGGATTATTATCGGTTCTAGAAAATATACCAGTGGTAGATTAAACAGTACCGGTATTTGATATTGGGAGAAACCAGGTTATTCGTCAGTCAATATATACTAGCCTGATCCATGACACTACATTCTAAAATAAAAGCATACTGTTTATTTATTAATTATTCGCGTACCATATTGTACTCATACATGATAACACAATTAAAATTGTATGCAGTCAATCTAATGGTAAAGTTCCACCCCTTAAAACATTTCACGTTCATTTGTAACTATTGTGGCTTTAAGACTCGCCGCTTTACCAGCCAATCGCCCTGAAGGTGATCCTTAACATGCTAGTAGAGTTACTTTTATTTATTTATTTATTTATTTAAACCAAGTCTACTTGTTAATTGTCACTTTAACTCAGAGAGTCATATCGTGACATACAGACAATAAACACATAGATAACATAAATGTACAGTGTGGCGTTAGATAATTAAACCAAATGTCCATTCGGCATTTCATAGCTTCCTTGTTATTTCAAAACTTAATAATGTTTTGCAGTAGTTATCTTCATTCACAATATCACTGGGCAACTTTTCTGATGGAAACTGCACAAAGATCTTTCTTAATCATAAATGTGGACACAGTGTTCTTCATTTTTTGACAGTTCTCCATGGGAGACACCTCACAGAAAGAATTACTTTTATTTCCCTATCGGGCCCTTACTGACTGTAAGAGTCTGATAAGTTTTGTGGTAAGGAAAAAAAAAACCATCAAACTCACAGGAAAAATCTACAGACAGCAATATGTGGCTGTACGGTAGTATCGTATAGGCTACCTAGTTAATACAGATAGGCTCTCCTAGGCTTTAACAAGATTTATAGCTTAGGAAGCCATCTCCTGTACTTGAATGCTTAATTTACATGCATCTTTGTTCTGAATCTCATCCGACGCTTTCTTATTCCACATTGCCCTGATGGTATTAAAATATTTTGCTAATTGACCTGCTTTCCCCCATTCCCTTTTTAGTCCCTCTGGGACACAACTCTTTTCATCTGGTCACTACACTATTGTATTACTTGTAACCTTGACTTCAGGCAATTGGTAGACCTCCTTTCCCTGTTACCTTGTTGCATCATATGGGAGCGGAATATCCTACTGTCAGAAACTTTTATTCGTTTAAGTAGTCTAGAAATACGTGGTATGAGAATCGCACCGCCGTAATGTGCCCATCAGAATGCTGACCGCGTTGTCGCAGCCCCTAAACTAAGGAACCAACCAACCAGAATGCTGAAAATGAAGACTGGTGACCGGTTGCAACAGTATGGTTAATAATTTAAACGCATCAGTTATTCCATACGGATGGGAAAATCTGTAAGGCCAATGGAAAGACATTAAAGCCGATCAATGCTCTCGAGTTAACCAACATTTAACAGGCACCAAATACAGTACGGTATACCATTTCAGCTACATATTCTAATCTAAAAGTTTTGTTACAACTTGCGTATGTGTAATAGAAATGAAATACAGTATTTTAAAATTTTCGTGAAATATTTACAATTTTAAGGATATATTTCCCTATAGCCTATTTAACCCAAAACCAATGTTTAGCACCTCAAAATAAATCCCATACTATATTATTGTCAAACAATTATTTAAGGAAACAGTCTAATATAAACCCTGAAGAGGGACAGATGACCTGGCTGTTCCGCCCCATAAAAACAACAATACACATCATGAACCCTGAAAAATCCAAAAGCATGAGTACTGAAACTGATGAAGAATGAATCGATGGTTAAAGAAAGTAATAGAATCAGATTCAAACATAAAACTTACTACGTATATTTTTGTGTGCCCTTCAGACACACCACTAACGTCAACTCATTTCATGTTATTAACAAACTCCCTACTGCTTAAATCTGACCAAACATTTACTATATAGCATTACTTTTCCCTATCCATTACACTCATTTTAAACTGCAGAAAGGAACAAAATTCCCAAATTATTTAAATGTACTTTGAAAGAAATATTTCATTTACCCAAAAAGGAATAAAGATCATGGACTTTTAAAGCAGATTGGGAAGTCACTCTCCAGCACATTCAATGCTTGTAACATACTCATTCGTACAGCTCGCAATTCGGGATCTGATAGTAGTCTCCAGGAATTGTGTATTGTAACTAAAGAATGACTCGGTGGTTGACAATAATACCGTACATAATACTTGAACTTACTCGGTATCCTACACTAAAGTCACATATCAAATCCGAAAACCAATACTTGCAATACAAGTATATTACCCAGGCAACTCCACCAAGAAAGAAAATAATGGTCAAGCAGTGAAATTAACTTCCGAAGGGCCTGGGAGTAGAATACACACCCTCCAAACCACGAAGGTGATAAAATACAAGCGGCGACTGATGGGAGGCAATTAATATATATGACAACTAAGATTTTCTCAGTTACTACCAGGACGCATCTCGAGACTTGGACCTCTGTCCCAGTTATGATATAATTAAACACCAATTACCTCACATTGGGAAAATGTCGTTTTGATGATTAGTCGAGAAACTACCACTAACATAAAGATAATTGACGAAGAACTTCGTATGGAGGGTTGTACCGTTTACGAAGAGTTACACGGTATGTTATCGAACTGTAGCATCGATATTACTAATTCTAACGTTTAATGTTCTAGTCTTATTATCACCCATGCTCCTATCATTAAGAGAAGTATCATTGGGTTTAATGATAGGAGCATGGGTGATAATAAGACTGGAACATCAGACATTAGAATTAGTAATATCTTTCAGTTGAGCATCGAACAAAGTGTCCATGATTTTCTTTGTTTTCTCGATTCTTAATGCTGGATTACTCAATTTATCCAGCGTGCAACATATATAGAAAGACAGAGCCTCAGAAGGATTGGGTTGTCGAGGAGGTAGTGGTTGTGGCTGAGGAATTGGAGTGACTGTCAAAGCTTTGGCGATACTGTTGAGAGCATCCTCTTGGGTGCTCGACGTACGGACCTTTCCTCCAGATTTTTTTCGCCGTTTGGTCGAAGTCTCCTCAATATCGTTCACGCCGGTCGCATCCTCTTGGCTGCTGGACGTGAATACCTTGCCTGCAGACGTTTTTGGGCGTTTGTTTGAAGTCTCTTCAGTATCAGTATCGTTTACGCCGGATTGTCGAATGCCATGTGACTGACTGTGATGGTCTTCAGAGTTTTCATCTACAGATTGATGATATTCGCTGACTGGAATTACTATTTCAGACTGAAAATATGGCGGACTTGTATTACATGTGGCTTCAACTGTTGACGATTGGTTAAGAAATGAGTATTGGTGGTCTAGTAGTGACATGTCTTCTGAAATTATTTGTGATACTGCATCGTCATTGCCAAGATCAGTCTGTATGAGGTTGCTGGGGAAGCAGGTCTCATTCGTGTAGGATATGGAGGTTTCTTGGGATTTTCTGGGTATAATATGGACTGCCAGGAACGACAGATATTTGTAGTACCAGAGGCTAGGGGTGTACACCTGAAAAATAAGGACACGATCAAAGAACAAACCATGAACATGTGTTCAATGTCTGACACAGATTTTAATAGAGATTAAGTACAAGGGATATTCTGAAAGTAATTTATTTCCATGTAAACTGCAACAAATACGGATGGCATAATAACACAGTTGGACAGAAGAAGTCTTAATCCAGAATATAATATTTTCTCCACATAGACACCAGCATTGGCTATGAACATTTCTCTTCAAAGCTGAGGTCGTAAAAATCTACCTGTAGTGATGTCCATCTGTCCGAGCCGATGGTAGATGGACTTTGGAGGCAACATTTTCTAGAAACATTTTATAGCAGATGAGAAACAACGAGTCTTTTCCGGGGGTGAAGACTTTTATGGCTCTTTGTAATTCCTGGCGAAAGTGTATAGCAGTGTGGTGACTACGTGAAAAGAGTATTATGTAGTTTCAGACTTGTTCTAACAGTCTGACAATGTTCTCTTGCTCTCCTCTACTTTCTCGTAGGTCTATATGCATGAGAAGGCATTTTCAGCACTGAAGAATGCAAAATCAAGTTACAGGATTCGTCTGGCTAAAGTTGATCTACGAGTTTCATCTTCCAACATGCTTGCCACGGTGGGTGAGTGGTTATAGTGTCGGACTACTACCCCCAAGCTTGCAGGTTCGCTCTTGGCCATGGTAAGTGATTTTCGAAAGGCGACAAAAATCACGAAACTCATGTCATACGTTGTTGGTATGTTAAAGAACCCATTTGAATTCAGTAGGCCGAGTTCAATGGCAAAATTAATCTCGGGATTTTCCGCCAACACAAAGTTCCTCTATTCTCTACTTGAAAGCGCTGTAGTGTCAAGGAGTTTAGATATCTAACCTCCTTGACTTCCATAGCGTTCAAAGGAACGACGAAATTCGACATGCAAGCTGCCCTCTGGGTGTCAATTAACAAAGCTTGCACCAGGCATCCGAGGCCATACGATATTATATTATTATTATTATCTTCCAACATTCAACCCAAGATTGACAATATCTGAAATTTACATAAATTTCAAGTGTCACATTCATGGAATTATTTTTATTTCAAATTTTAAGTCTTGATAAGGTCAAGAGATGTAAATATACTGATCAATTTAATAGGATGCAGGTGGTAGGTGAACCACCAAGAGAGCTACGAAATACACCCAACTCCCATTCTGCTCGAATTTATAGATGGTAAAATACGATCAAGGTTATGCTATTGAGGATTCCAGTCTTGGGTTCATACGCCCACTTAGGTCCTCCCATCATTTCAAAGGGGCAGTTGTTCCGGCAGTTGCTCCCAACGACGCCACTGGATCCATTGTTCTTTACTGAACAACTTGTTTCCCGTTTATTCAAGGCTGTTCTTTTGCTTGTTTTGTAGTTTCCAATGTTTTTTTTAAATAGAAGTTTCTGTTAACTGCATCTGGACTGTAATGATTTTCATTCAGAATAGAAATATTTGTCAACGATCTTTGAACATTGGGAATTATTGGTCTGATATAACAGCCTTTAAGCAAGTGTGCCACGTAAAAAGAGAACATAGGTTAGGTGTTAATGTTAAAACCCCTGTATTAGAGGCTTCAGACTGTTTGGTCATCAACCCCATATGCTTAATATGTGACTGGCTGCGTGGTGCAGCGGTAACGTTCTCACCTGCTGTGACCAAAGTTGCAGGATCGAATCCTGGCACAGTCAGTTGGTATTTGAGGGTGTAGATATGCGTGGGAGCCGTGTCAGATTTACTGACACGTTAAAGATTCCCTTCGGGGCAAATTCCGGCACCCCGGCGCCTCTAAAAGCCGCAGTAGTTAAAATGGACGTAAAACCAATAACATTATTATTATTATTATCTTAATATGTCTCTGAAGTATGCTTGATAACCTTTGGTATCTATACAGTCGTATTTATGATTGGGACTAGGGTTGGGAACGGATCAACCGTATCCTTGATAAAATGAAAATGAAAATCATTCAAGGCATGAGAATGGGGCGATTCAATCACCCATGTTCGAAGGACATTCGGCCGCATTGGTCGGCATCTCAATACATTGAACTACCATGATTAGTGCATGTGTTCATATGAAGGTTTTGGGGGACAACGTTACAATTATTAAAATCCACATATTTCTACTAACATGCGACTACGCCCTCAGCCAAGAAACAATTAGGCTATACTGATTCCAAACAAGATGACTGGACTATTTAATGAATATGCTAGTAAAGCGACAATTAATTTAAATGAAGGTCGGCATACTTCAGGGAGCATCCATCCCAGAAACAGTTCAAATAGCACTCATCGTTGCGAAAACTATGGGTGGCCGAATACGCCTTCTCCTTTCTGATCACTAGAACAGCCATCACAATAACACAAGTTATCAGACAGATTTCCATACACACAAGTACTTGGGGATTGCATGACCGCAATGCCACAAAGCCCCCAATGAATCAACAACAGCAACAACTAGAGAATCTCCTTTTGATCGGACTGCACTCTCACATGTGTTGTTTTAACTGGTCATTTTATTTCTCCCCTTTTTTTGTATGATTTATTTTTATTGCACATCTGGTCAGCAAGTTTCATTCCATTCTTACAGCGTGCAACTGTTTCACATCTGACGTGCGGTTTGTTTATACAGTGGAGAAGGGGTGCGTGTAGGTAGTGGCATAGAGAATTATTAAATATTTGATTGATTAAGAGACTTGACATTTAGATCTAGACAATTTTCCGGTTGTGAGTTTATTTGTTAATCCATTTTAGGGACTTGGAGACATTTTGGCTATCAGCACCGTGTACTTGGACGTGTTTTAAATAATTTCACATGTTAACTTCTGTTTCTGTGATAACTGTAGTAATACTGTGAGTTTTGATAGTTCGATGAAGAAAAATAAAAATAAATAGAGGGGTGGAGGAGGGGGGACGCAGAAACGGGAGCGTAGACACAGCACGTTACAAACCACTTGAAGAAATATGCTGGGATAAGTTTGAATTTTGTATTTTGGAACACATCCGATTTCTAGTTTCTCATACAGTTGCATCATAAACACCTCAATGAGACAGGTTTCCGGATAGATTATTCACACGACACTGATGACCAAAATGTCCCTCCATATGCCCTTACTTCAGAGCGACAACGACACTCAAACTGGTACTTAGTTTAAGGACGTAGCCTATTGCAGACAGAAAATGTTCTAAGTACACTTAATCAAAATAGCAGTTAACATGGTTATGACATTTTGAAAATTTCTCAAACAACATGTTTGAAGTGAACATGTTTAGGGTACCGTAAATTTAAAATGGTTAGAATCCATGAAAGTTAGTTTTACTAGTAACACAACATTTCGTCACTTGGAAATAAATAGCAAAATAAAACAACGTTTGTTATTTCATAACAAAGGAAATGATAAATCAAGGCAGCAGAAGTCGAATAAATAGGGTAGTTTTTCAGGTCCGAGACACCGTCCTAGATAATAAAGTTATTATATGTCAAGGTAATACGATATGCTACAGCAGATCACCTCTTGTGGTGTAGTTGCTAGCATTCTTGTTTGTTACCCTTGCAGTCCGGGTTCGACTCCTAACTCTGTCAAAAAATTCAATCTGGTAAGGGTTGGAACGGGGTAGGGCCCTCTCAGCCCGTTAGAAAAACTGAGAAGATATAGGTTCGATTCCCACATCAACTAGCCTACAAATGGTCTTCCGTGGTTTCCCACATTTATTGCTCAAGACAAATGCCGGAATGGTTCATTTATCTTAAAATAAGACCACAGCCTCCTTCCTATTCCTAGTATCAATTAAAATACACACACTACTGTATGAATCACAAGAGATCATCAGACGAATTCTACATACCCAAGTAGGCATACATGGGTCTTAATACAGTAAATGACTACAATTTCGCAAGACCCTGAAGCACCTGCATCACAGAGGATACAAGCGACATTTTAGTAGACTACATACCTCATCTGTTGAACCTCCAGTTTTCTTTGACTGGCGTACTTTATTATTTTCAGTCACGAATTACGTTCGGAGAGAGCTCAGTTTGAGTTTGACATCATTTGCTCTAGTTCCTGGTCGCAACCTGCTGATTTCTTGTGCTATTTTTTCCAGGGCACCTTGGCGCATACTTTTGTTATGATACACCGGCAGTTTAGTGTTATAAAGGCATGGATTACTTTCGTACATTTCAATAAGCGAAGAAATAACCTCATTTGCCCAAGGTCGTGACATCTTGTGTAGAAATACCGTTGCGTATATAGCGTAGGCAACGAGAAATGCCTTCGAGAAAACGATTAACCAAGATTACTTGGAGATGCTACCGCTAGGATCTCTGCAAGGGCATTCTGATTGGCTCAGGTGCTGAACCCTCCATACAATCTTCCAGCGAAAATAGCACCGGACCAGTTACCGAGATGCCATGAAGGCTGTCATAAAAGGCAGAATCTAGCATAGAAGGTAGAAATCACACGGTGCTAGACGCGGCTATACCAGCGTGTATACCCGTACTGGTAGCAGCTTCCATGCTAGCGAGTGTCGTGTGATACGAATTGGTTTGCGGGCCACATGATTAGATTTTTTTCTACCGTATTAAATAGGATCTAAATTCTAAGATAAACCAATTAATTAAAAAAAATAGCTAATATATTGATATGTTATTGTTATTAAAATATTAATCAATCATATATTAGTTAAGTTATTTTTAAAATGAAATTAAATATATATATAAATGTTATATTAAAATAATATAATTAATATTTTACCTGTTAAGGCGACACCGGGGGCCTCTCACGAATAAGGCATCCAATATCTGGTTTGATTGATGTTGTAGCAACTCGAAGTGAACTCTCCAGATGACTGTCGGTGATTCGAGTTTTCGTTGCGCATTTCACATGTCTCATCCTGGAGAACAGTTGTTCGCGTATGTATGTCTCTCGAAAAGTGATGTAAAACGAAGTGCATGTCTATTAACGCTGGGATATTTCTCTCTCTCGGAAAGTAGTCGCGATAGAATTGTAGTAAGGGGACATTGTTAAACTTATTCTTTAGGTCTGACGCACATTGAAAATCAACGCACTCCATTTGCAGATCCTCGGGAACCTCGTCTATGTTCACGGAGAAAGGGGAAGAAAACATATTGAAACTAATAACATTCTAATTGAAGTCTTGAAATCCATCGCGGAATTCGGTTCTTAATTCTGATATGATTTCTGCGTACTTTTAAAAAAATGTTTATTACAGTTTTGTAGGGCTGGGAAATGCACAAAGTTATTGTTTTTAACTTGTGCTTCCCAAAGTCGCAATTTTGTTTCAAAGGCCTTCACGTGATCAAACATAGTAGTGGAGACGTGAATTAAGTTCGTTCAATTGTGTTGTTATAAGTACCTGAAAGGCAAAATCACACATCCATTTTGAGTCTTTAAATTCAACAATAGGTTTACCCTCCTCCTCCATAATGTTTGTATTTGGGTTTTAGGTCAATCACTCGCTTCAACACTTTGCCACGGCTCAGCCATCTTATTTCAGTATAATAAACAATAATTCAAATTCTGAATCGAGATTTTGTAAGAAATTTTGAAATTCTCTATGTCGCAAACCAATGAAATTCACTACTTTTACAATGACTTTCAAAACACTATCACAATTCAAGGATTTAGTACAAAGGTTTATTTGCTGTATTAAGCAGTGATATTGCATTACAGAAATGTTTCCTCCTTTAGCAGCCTCTGCTTGCAGTAAATTAACTAACCCTTGTCGTTTTCCTGCAAATGCAGGAGTTTTGTCTCTTGTTACTCCAGATAGATTTGTATATTTCAAGCCAAGCCGGTTCAATGTTTCAGTGACACCCCCCATTAAATCATTGGTTTTAGTGGTGCCTTTAAGAGGGACAAGGGCAGCTAATTATTCTGTAATATTGAAATCTTTATCAACTCCCCTTATGAAAATTGCTAATTGGGCAGTATTGCTAGCATCACTACTCTCATCAAGTGCAGAGAATAGAACTGGAAATCTGTGGCTTGGTATTTTAAAGTTCTCTCTATATTGGACACTAATTCGTCAATACGGCGAGCTACAGTCTGTCGCGACAAGCTTAATGTTGCAAACTGTTTTCTTTTTTGTCAGGACATATAATATCAGCAACACTCTCAATGCAATCTGTAACAAACTCGCCATCTGAAAAAGATTGATTTTATTTTTGGAATAATTTCTGCTACTGCGTCACTCGATCTTACCCGAGATTCAGTTTGAAGTGACACATTATTAAAGAATAAACTGCTGTCCCGCAAGTTTAATTTTAAGTTCAGATACCTTGACTTTACGAAATTGATTTTCAATTTTATAATATGAAGACTCATGTTTGGTGTCGTAATGTCGCTTTGTGTTATACTCCTTAAACACTGAAACTTTTTTCACTGCAAATGAAACACACTGCTTTCTTATTTAATTCAGTAAAAAAGTACTGATTTGCCCACTTTATTTGAAATGATCTACCTTCGTCTGAAAATTTTCTTTTCTTCTTGCTACACTTACTGTAGAAGCCATAATTATCACTTATAAAAATCACAGAATTATTCTTCAAACCTCTCACTTGCACTGACAATACAACGTGAGCGAACAACTGAAAACAGTAGACTAACTACAAAGTTCTACAATGTAACGATAATAAAACATCTGGCACACACTCGCCTTTGAAAGTAGTAACGTTACCGCGCGTCACAATGCACGGAGACTTCAAAACGATGCGCGGTAGGTAGGATCATAAATAAAAATCTGGGCTGGGTATTTCTTAAAATAATGTATTTTTCCATGTTTTGAGTAAGATGAACTTTCACAAGCACATGTGTTGTGTACGGAAAATGTCTTGCTCTTTCAAGTTTATCTTATTCCAAATAGAATTACTTATTTCATAAATAATATTATAACTTACAAATATCACTGTGGGCCGCGGGTTGGGCACACCTGGTTTAGGGGATGCGACAACGCGGTCATGTAGCCCCGTGTATTTTGTCTGACAACCGGTGTTATCTGTTTTTAATTCAAGTAAGGACTGCAGACATTCAATTTTCAAGTAGTTCCTACTTTCGCTACCAAATGCTACCGTCCATGACACCTAGCTGTGAACATGGCTACTACTAGATGCCATCGCAACCAGCGCCTGGTGACGATCGTTGGAACTTAAGAGCATTAATCAAACCTAACCTTCAAATTTTGCTTCACATAAGTTTAGTTAGTGGAAGGTTCTTTTACATGCCATAAATCTATGACATGGGCCCGCCGGCTTCACTTCCCCTCCGAAGGAATGCATACTGAGGTATTTTTAATGCTCTTAAAAATCCGACGACTTCAGCCGGGTTTGAACCCGCGATCTTGGACATAGAAGCTCAGCATGCTATCAACTACGCCACCGAAGCCGACTAAATAGTAGAAAGGTGACGATCATCAATTGTCATATCAAGCACTGGCGTTGTGCCAAGTAGTCTACTGCATGGGTTGAAGGAACTTGTTGTAGACACGAATTTATACAAGTCAATTTACTAAGCAGTCATCATTGTGACAACCCGAATAGTTCGAAAATGCATGGACTAGTATGATCTGATTTCTTATAAACTGTATAATTGCCATACATTTGCCAAATAATGTTTTGAGAGTGAAGTATTAATATATTTTTTTAGGGGAAGAAATGCATTTACGCACAGAGTGTCGGGCACCTGCTCCTGAGTAGCAGACTACCGACTAAAACTCCCCCGTTACTTCTGAATTCTAGCCTGGAACCGTTTATCACATTAATTCAGGCTAGAGTCATTTTATGTTTGCCCGTAGGGCTCTCCTCCTTAGTGAATTATCTTCAGTGGCGATCCAGATCCGTCTTCTTTGTTCGGAGGATATCTTCAACAAAACTTGCTACAAGTTTCCAATGTTCTTCATTTTGTAGCATTACCGCAACAATATTGTCCGGATATATCTCTACATCAATTTGATCTTGAAAAGACTGCCTATTTTGGAGCCACCGTCCACTAGAGAAGAAGGTGTGATTAGCACTATCTACCTCATTAACACAGTAGATACAATCTGGTGAATCCACTTTCCCCATCTTCTTAAGATAAGAACAGAAGTACCCATGGCCAGTCAAGAACTGAGTGAGATGATAACCAGCCTCACCATGTTTCCTCTCTGTCCAAACCTGCACCTGGGGTATCATTCTCCTAGTCCACTGACTTCGGTGTCCTTGCTCCCATTTGATCTGCCAATTATGAAAGGTTTGTGCTCTTGCTGTTCGTCTTGCATTTTGTAAACCTACTTCCGATTTCCTCCAGTAAATGTACTTGCGTTCTTTCGCTAGAAAAAAATAAAATAAAATGGAATTATCCCAGCAATAACAAGAACTGCTTCTTCAGAGACCGTGCAATACGCTGCCGAAGTGACGCGCCTAGCAACCGCATGGGTGCAGCCACATTGGACCCAAACAACTGGTTGCTAGGTTTTTTATACATAGGAAGCTGCATTAACGCTGCGCAGCGTCTTGGATTTTGTGGATAAAAATGTGTAATACGCGTGATATAAGGCAAACGCCTCCCGTGAAGATCATCTACAGTGTTGGAGCTACAAAATAGAATTGAAATTTTATGGATAAAGTACGAGAATTTTGCGAGATAGTATGAATAAAGTTGACCTCACTCCTGAGGCAAGAATTGCATGGCGGGTACTACAAATTATAAATATTTATCATTTAGTGGATAGGGCATATCTAATATAGAGAGATATTTAGGACATATATGTCACATAAAGGGGTTTTTGGTTCATGTGGGGAGTGTAGTTGTAATTAAATATGGTTTGTACTATAAGTATTATAAACGACAACCTACATAACCTTACAGCTGATTCACTAACACCAATACATTTTATCATACAACTTTTCTGAGTGGTGATTTTTCACTTAATTTATTTAAGCAGTGAATTGTGTTTCCAAATAACAATTAGGCCTATCCCAGACTGAAAATTTCTGCCTACATATTTTATTTTTTGCACTTTCAGAAAACAATTATAATGTAGGCCTACCAGTAGCCTAGGCCTACACCCTGCAACAAAGTTACAGTACCGTATAGTGACATTATTCAAGCCAATGAATACTGCTTATTTCTGAAGTGATGGAGTGGCAAGTCTTGTTGTGATTGTTGTGATTATATTTAGAGCTAGGATACGAAAAGTGCCCCATTATTTAGAATGACGTAGGACGATAGGCCTTAATTGTAGACTTCTCCAACCTGTAAGTGAGCACACAGGTTAGGCTTTGTTAATTTGATTCGTTTTCAGACAAACGCGGCGTTGTGGTAAACACACAAATTGTATTGAAATGCAGTCTTTGTTTCTTCTATAACTGTTGATGAGATTTGGCCTAAACTCTCATCCAAATATTTTAAACTGTTCCCTTATGCATTGATAGACCTTAAGTTCATTTTATTCGTCACTTACTGGTAGGACCTACGGTACTTTATTTTCCGTAGTATTGGTCATTCATACGGGATGTGATTCACAATATCCTAAAATGTTATATTTTCATGTTTTCACTTAATTTAAGGTAAATATCGTAGGCCACATCTCTATGACTTACGTTCTAAGACTTAATGTGCATCTCGTACGCAATATTTTACAACTTAACTGGACAACTATGTTAAATTACTGTAGAAAATATACTTTTCTATGCTTTCTTGCCTCTGGACATCCATGCATGTAGAGTTTTATACGATACAAATAGGAAATAATGACGGCTCAAAGACTGAAACGAGCTACAAGGGAGCCATGTTGTATTGCTCCAGTTGCTTAGCAACGGAGCGGAAGTGACGTTGACTTCGGCAGCGTATAAGGAGATGCCACGCGTAAAGCACCCCGCCTCTGCACTTGTGCTAGTGACTTCCTATATATTTCCTTATCCAGGGCATCTGCCCATATTTCCGCTCCATACAGCAGAACTGAATGGATGGCTGTCATCAGTAATCTCCTCTTACTAGATTTTGGCCCACCAACATTGGCCATTAGCCGACTGAGAGACGTTACTCCTCTTGCCGCCTTATCTGCAGTCCGTCTAATTTGTTCTCCAAAATTCAGTTGATTGTCGATCATGAGGCCCAGATATTTGCTGCTGGCCGCGTCTCTACTTGTATGTCTCCTACCTGTATTGGGAGTATTGTCTGAATTCTCTTCTTTATTAGGATTACAATTTCTGTCTTACTAAGTGCTAGAGACAGACCATGTTCCTCCATCCAACTATTGATTGTACACATTACCATACTGAGTCGCAACTGTGCCTGCTCGACACTTCTTCCTGCTACAAGAGCAGCAACATCATCTGCACAACCTACTAGGATAGTTTCATCAGGGACTTCAGATCTCAGCAAGCTATCATATGTGATATTCCATAGATCTGGTCCTAAAATCGACCCCTGTGCTGCTCCGGCTGAGACCCGTACCCTGCGTTGTCCTTCTGTCGTGTTATAAAGCAACGAACGATCTTTCAAGTAGGAATTTAACATCCGTAAGAGATAATTCGGATAATTCTCCAACGCATTCAGCATGTCACTCCACTTGACAGAGTTGAATGCATTTCTTACGTCAAGAGTAACAAAGAGAACCACACGACGAGAGTGGTGATTGTAATTCTCCGCCCTCTGGATAGCTGCAACAAATTCATGTATCGCAGCCAGGGTCGAACTTCCTGTACGAAATCCATATTGTCTTGGTGATAAGTCGCCCACTGCCATGATCGCTTGGCGCAACCTGACTCTCAGAAGCTTCTCAAAGAGCTTGCCTGTTGTATCGAGCATACACAGAGGGCGGTATGATGATGGTAAATCCGGGTCGCCCTTTCCCTTATTAATGAGCGCCAGACGACAGACCTTCCAGCAGATGCTGAACACTCCTGCTTTTAGACACTCGTTGAACATTCGTAATATTAATTGTGGATGTAACTCGATTATTAATTTGAGAATCTCATTTGAGATGCCGTCAGGACCAGCGGATTTTTTGCTGAGCAGCCCTACTCAACTCGTCCTCAGTGAAAAGAGGAATTTCAATATCTACATCGAAATTCTGCTCAGGGATTGTTGGATGTGTTGGGAAAAGAGTTTGGACAATAATGGCCGTATTGTTTGCATCCATGACGCACGGTGTTCTTTGTGACCCAAGCTTCTTTCTGACAACTTTATAACCCAATCCCCATGGATCAGTGTCAATATCCTCACATAGCTTCCTCCAGCTCTCGGCTTTACTTTGGTTTATGGTTTTCCGAAGTAGCTTCTTTGCATCTCTATGCTCGGTTGATAAGGCATTGGCATCTTCCAGATTTCTTGTCCGTTGTGCGGCACGTCGGAGTCAAAGGCAATTCCGCCTCAATTCTGCAATTTCATGTGCATATGCAGGGCTCTTCCTATGGCGTGATCTTAAACAATAACAATAATACCGGTAATAATAATAATAATAATAATAATAATACAGTAATAATTACAAGCTACTGTGGGACAGGTCAGTGATCACATATAGACCTATAAGAGCAAACAGGCCAGACATTATTCTTATTGATAAAGTGCAAAAGAAAACTCTTCTAATACGTAGTGTAGACATCGCAGTCCCTAACTCGCATAATATCCAACACATTTATGCTGAGAAAGTGACGAAATGCATGCCTCTAGCTGAAGAGATCCGACAACTGTGGCGACAGGAATTTGTCACTGTAGAACTATTGCCTATCATAATCTCTTTCACAGGCATCATACCGAAGTCGCTGAAGACCAACCTCGATAAACCGGGGCTCCACCATAATCTGCATACCAGACCTGCTCGATTGTTCGTTCGTTCCTGTACCTACCGAAATAGAGAACTCCACTCCATCTTGCAACAATTGCAATGACATGCTGAACATATGAAAATAATAATAATAATAATAATAATAATAATAATAATAATAATAATTATTCTTTTATCATCCCCGTGTACTTGGGTGTGTTCAATTTGTCTGATAACCTGTGTTTCTATGGAGACTGTAGTAGTGTGTGTAGCTGTAATTAATATGATCCGGAATGGGGTAGGTGCCACGGGACTTGAAACAAAACACTATGGTACCTCGACATTAGCCTGGAAGGAGTATGGAAACCCTGGGGAAAACAACACTCAGGATAGCTTCCAATCTACGGACTTGGCGCAGCTCCCCATCGCGATCATGGTGAGTTATGCAGTCGTTGTTAATTAATTTAGAGGATTGCGACATCGTGCGCAGTGTACTTGGGTGTGTGTGTAGGATTTCGTCTGATTATAATCTGTGTTATTAGGGTGTTCGAAGTAGTGTGTGTATTTATAATCGAGACTAGAATTGGGAAGGAGGCAGCCGTGGCCTTAAGTTAGGAACCATGTCGGCAATTGCCTGGAGTAAAAGTGGGCAACCACGGAAAACCACTTCTAGGATGGATAATGTGGAAATCCAACAACCTATTCTCAGTTTAATCTCACTAGGTTGAGTCTACCGCGTTCCAGTCCTCAGATTAGAATTACAATTTTTGACAGAACTGGGAATCGAACCCGGACTTCAAGGGTGACAGCCAAGAATGTAAGTCATTACGCCACGAAGGGTACGGTGAGTGATTTAACGCGTACGGCTACACCACGGGGTAAACCGAAGTAGAGACCTGAGTTAGAGTTCCGGTCGCTTCTATATTTACAGTACTTTTCAATATTATCCTAGCGTATCCTTCAAAGCGATTGCTAATATGAACACTGTTAAACAACATTACACTACACATTAGCTTTGAACAGCTTAATACAAAGTAAATGAAATCTAGATCATACGAAAGTTCAAATATAATTAATTACAGTGCATGCACCTATTAATATATATAGAGGAACACGTTAAAGCTAGACAGGCAACTCATTTAATATTAGAGATTTTAGCGTGGTCTCTATTAGCATACAGAGGTGCCACTCTTTGCGGGATGCTCAAAAGTTTGTATACTCCAGCACAGCGATGGTAATGAAGTGAACTGATGTGGCTGGTTTGGTGGGACCAGTTAGTCCCCTGCGGAAGTCTGCTGGCATGCAACATGGTTTTCTAGCCATCAAGTTCCGGCCAGCTATTGTGTTCATGTTCAGGGTGGAGCTACACAGCCAGCAACCAGTAACATTCGCAATCACTCCATCACGTCCTATTCTGCACACATACACAAGAGAAATTGAGAAATATTTTGTATGTTTTTTTAAATAGTTATATCATCATTTATTTGTAACTTCCTGTTTTACATCATGATAGGCAGTTTTTCTACATCCTCTCTGGATGATGTGTGATATAATTGGACTTAACGTGTGGATAAGGACGACACGTGATGTATAGAATGTAGAACAGATGACGTTATGACTGTTGTATGGACCAAGAGTGACGAGAAAATAAATTTTACATCGCTATATGCATTTTTATTAAATAGTACCGTAATACTGTTCGGTCCACGAATAATCGTAAGCAATCTACTGTAGGTCATGGCAGGACAGCACAGTAGTCTGTGACGCAACAGGCCATTTTTCTAAGCCTCCAAGCAGTCTAAAGTAGAAAGAGCCATGTTCGTCCACATGGTTTCTTTTCAGAGGAGATAATATATATATATATATATTTTTAGGAGAATGGACAAGGGAGTAAGACAAACAATGCCGCCTCTGACTGACACACCTAGCGCAGTCAGCTGGCATTTAAGGGTGCGCAAATGCGAGAGAGACGTGTCAGTAGATTTACTGGCACGTTAAAGATCCACTTCGGGGCAAAATTCCGTCACCCCGGCGTCTCTAAAAGCCAGAGTAGTTAAAAGGGACGTAAAACCAATAACATTATTATTATCAAACTGACACTAGGGACAGATTAATATTTATGTTAAAATAATTATTTATTATCGTGTTGGAAGCCATTTTTCAATGTTGCATAACTAATCGAAACTAAATGTTTTTCATTCAGTCAACACAATTGTACCCAATTGTAATGGGTGTTTCCCTAGTCCTGAAATATTTACATGAAGTTAATAATTTTCTTTATTTTTTCAGGATTTAGGAGACACACATTACAATTGGGTGCAAACGTGTTGACCGACTGAAAACATTACATTTCGATAACAATTATTCCGTAATAAAAACTAATACATTTATGACGTCTAGCTTATGAGCTCACCAGAGACTTTCTACATAGAGGACCTGCGCCTCCAGCTACTACTGCCAGCAACATCACATTATGTGACACTATTATCTGTACTGGAAAGGAAAAGGAACCAGATCTGGGACGATTTTTACACCATACATGCTATGATGTCACATGATTGGAAGAGGGCATCCTACGATCTCAGGCATGTGACCACGCGCTTGGCAGTACACGGTTTCCACTTCTAGCCCAGTCACTTAAGCAAATATATATAAAGGGGGGGGGGGGGTCAACCTCTGAATGAAAGATAACAAGCTGTAAACTCGTATACACCTTCATTTTGGTGTTCTAAACGTTGTCTCAAAAGACTCATAAAATCTCATGTCTGCGCCGTAAGTTATTCAAGGCCAAAGGTCACAAAAATAAGTTTTTCGCGATTATCTCGGTTTCTATAGTTCCAATGATGTCAATACTTATTATACAAATTGTAGAGCATACAATTTGCGACAAGTTTGTTTTGATGTTTCTTTTCATACGCCCAACCGTTTTTGAGATAGAGGGCAGAGATCCCACAGCGCTCAGCCATACTCACTGGAATGCAAGGTCAACCGTAAATCTCAGTGAATAATACCTTGTATGAAAAATGAAAATCCACAGTCTGCTTCCAGTCTCCGACCGGGTCAGGAATGGAATGAATGAAGCCCCCATCTAGCGGCGAGGATATGAACTGTGCCGGCTGCCGAGGCCTGACGCACTCCTCTGGGGCAATGATTAAATGAATGACAGATGAAATGAAATGATAGTGGAGAGTGTTGCTGGAAATAAATTTTGACAGGGAAAACCGGAGTACCCGGTGAAAAACCTGTCTGCCTCCGTTTTGTCCAGCACAAATCTCACATGGAGTGACCGGGATTTGAACCACGGACCCAGCGGTGAGAGGCCGGCGTGCTGCCGCCTAAGCCACGGAGGCTGGTCTGGTACTGATCATCACGAAATACAGATTTTCAATGTTTTTGTTTTCAAACGGGACACTTAGAAGCGATTTCGCTTTGTTTTTGTACCGTTTAATTGTTTTCTAACCACGATTGTTATTGTTTTCAGAAGGTCTGATGTTTAGTTTCTTGATTAGTTATCGTGCAAACCTCAATGGGTTTACTATAAGAAGTCATTGTAGTAAAATCTATGCTATTCCAAACTTTTGTTGAGCAGTGAATTTAATTTCTCTTGGCTATGTATTACGAAATGACAAATGCTACCTCCTGGTGGTAAAATCGTGAACACCTGTGTTGTATTTTGTTTGTGAAGTATTTATAAAATCACATGTGTTTCTGGGTTTCAGATTATGAGGTCGTGCTAGTAGTGGGTGCGGTACGTATTTCCATACTGCAAATAGTTTCTATACCACGTCACTTGGCAGGTTTGTCGGTAGCACTATGTTTGATAATTCTAAAAGAGGAAACACCAAACATGTCCCTTAGGATCCAAGATGGCAGCCATTTTTGACCAAGCGTTAAAAACACACGAAAATAAATAAATTTGTTAAATGTGTGGTGTTTTGTGTTGTTTTAGACTAATTCCGACCTCCTGAACACAACTGAAATACTTATTTGAACGTCTGAGGGCATATAAGTACGTTTCGGGACAAAAAAAAAAATACCGTTATTTTTGAACAAACGTTAAGAAATTTGAAAAATAAGGAACTGCCAACATTAGGCAGGTGTTGTATAATTTTCGACTAATTTCGACATCCAAAACACAACTGAAATATTTGTTTGAACTTCTGATGACATAGAAGTACGTTTCGGGATCAAGAGTGCCGTTAATATTTTTTAACAAACGTTAAGAAATTTGAAATATAAGAAATGGACAAAATAGAGTAGGCCTACAGGTATGTGTTATATTGTTTTTTACTAAATTCTACATTCCAAACACAACTAAAATATTTTTTTGAACTTTCGAGGCCAATACAAATTAGTTGGGGAGGAGGATTTTAACGAAAAAACAACCTTTGTCCTTGGTAATTTTTTTTTTTTTGCAAATTCTCTTTGGTGCTCTATTGCGAAGTGAGCGTTTTTTCTTTTTAAGGCCGTGAGGTGTGTCTGTACCAACTGACGAGCCCAACGGCACACCGGGGCGAAACGCTGGCATTTTGTGTATGAGCTAACCGGCCCAATATTATCATGTTAATTGATAATGTTTTTCCGTCGGTCAACACCAATTGTGCCCAATTAATTAGGCAGGAAAACAAGTATTAAACTCCCTAACCAGAAAGAATATTTCCCGAATTAATGTTTAACGCTAAAATAACACACTTTTATGTACAAGAAGAAGGGGGGATTAAATTGGATGACATGTTTCAATCGTTACGCGATCATTATGAGATCATGTTCACTTAAGTTTATATTAGGGTTCGATGGTTATGTATTACACCTATGTACAAATATATAGCCCGTATAATCTTTAAATTACAAACGTTTCGATATTTTAATGACTTTCAGTCGGTCAACTCGATTGTACCCAATTGTAATGGGTGGTTTCCTAATCCTGAAAAAAATACATGAGATTAATAAATACTTTGGGTACAATCGTGTCGACCGACTGAAAAACATTAATTTTCGATTACTAAAACACCACTAAAAATGGCTTCCAACACGATAATGTTACAAAAGTTTATAATAATTTGTGTAATGTGTCAAATCTTATTACAGTTATTGTTGCTCAGTTGGTCTGAAGCACTTCTATACTGTAGTTGTTGCGTTATTATTAACATAGTTTAAGTATATTAACTTGTATATTGACTTATTATTGTGACGAACTTCAGGTATGAATGTTGTCTACACTATTTCGTTATGTCAGTTTCCATTTTAAACGTTCCTATTTAAACTGGTGACCTATTGTAATGTGATTAGCTTTTTAATGTAACTCTTCGAGCATACAATAGGATAGAGAGGGCGCCAGCTATGCTCCTACCGGCCGACCGTGGGGCCAAAATAAGATCAGCTGATGTTGGGCAAAACAAAGATGTCTCCCATAAGAATAGCATTATGAAGTGACTTAAAATCCCGATTCAAGCGTATTCCTTGTGATTAACAGACTATTTCTGTTGAAGGTGGCGATAACTACAATTCCTTCTGAATATTGCTGTTCTTTTTTGTATGAAAAGTGTGAAGTATAATCGTTATATGCGATATTTTGGTGTGACATATCAGCGTTGGAATGCATAGGTGACGTGTGTAGGGCCTACATGGTTAGGAAATTATAAAATGGTGAATAAAATACGTTTACGTATAATTTTTTTCCGTAATAATTGTCTGACTTGGTTATATTTGTAATATTTTTACATATCTAAAATAATAAACTCTACAAAGCATTCTAGTACTAGCTTACTTTTTTAGTAACATGTAGGCCCTATGCTTCTATTATGCTGGTTTTCCTTTATAAATCAAGAAAGTTTGCCGATAATCATCAATTAAGATTCATATTTATGGTCCATAGCTTAAGCAATTCAGGGTCTGAAGGGAAGCTGAAATAAGCGAATACATTTAATTATGCGTACAACGTGATATCCAGCACTGCATCTTAAAAGAAAACCAATGATATCCCCACTCCAAATATTTATCACCTACAGCAATAAATCTTACAAATATCCTAATGTTATCCCCTTTCCCCTCCATATTTAGTAAATTCATTTTTGATGGCTAGAGACTTCCAGGTCATCAGCCCTGTGTACTTGAGTAGGCCTATGTGTTGAACTTGCCTGATAACTTAAATTTCTGTGATGACTGCAGTAGTGTGTATAGCTGCATTGTTGGTTGTTAATTCATTTAAGGGGCTTGTGACATCTTGGCCACCAGCACCGTGTAGTTGGGTGTGGGTTAAACTTGTCTGATAACCTGTACTGATGTGATGATTGTAGTAGTGTGTAACCTTATTAGGGACAGGGATGAGGTGGGTGCCTCGGGACTTGAACTAAGGTGCTATCCCAGCATTTGCCTGGGGGGAGTGTGGAAAATCCTGGGGGAGAAACCACACTCGGGATAGCAGCAGTCAGCGCCGGGATTCGACCTGCGATATCCGAGCGTGCTGCATGATTTAACTAGCACGGCTACACCGCTGGGTGCCAGCTGTATTGGGGAAATGTAAGTAATCAAGTCTGTGTATTTTAGGTCATATATTTTAATTCTTACCCGTGAAAAGATAGCTTTTTCAAACCTCTGACTGCAATTGTAAGCAGCGCAAGATATAACGATTTTCGTTATATAACTTCACATTCAGCCTCTTACATAAAGGAAAATGCGTATTTTACATATTTGTAATATATTATACTGCAAAAATGGGCTCGTATATCTATAATTATCAAGTATAATCTTTACGCTCACGCTGACAACTTGGGCATAGGTGCCATTTTATACCAACATCAGCTGATCTTATTCTGGCCCCATGTTCCTCTGGCCAAGGCCTCTCTATCCTATTGTATGCTCGAAGATGTAACTAATAAACTAATGGTACAATACACTAAAGTTGAAAAAGGTTATGTAAACTTTGCTGGTATTTTGATTCCTGCTCTGCGTCCGTTGTTGTATTCTATAATAGAACTAGGCAACACCTGAAAAAGGCTTCTAATATTTCAAGTAATGAGGGAACACTCTCGTCTCGTCCAGGCTATTAATATTTAATTTAATATTTTATATCAGCTGATCGATGGTTATAAAACAGATCGATACCATAGATAAAAGAATAGAAAAGTAAAAGCATATTTCTTACTCTTTGAAAGACGGTGATTGTCGACTAGGGAAACCGCGTTTCTTACGTGCGCCTGGCGATTATTGGTTGGTTCCTCAGTTTAGAGGCTGCGACAACGCGGTTATGTAGCGTCATGTACTTTGGGTGTGTGTAGAATCTGCCTGATAACCGGTGTTAATTGTAATGGCTGTATTAGTGTGTGTTATCTGTAATTCAGGTAAGGACTGCAGACGATCAATTTCAATTAGTTCTTACTTTTGCTACCAAATGCTACCGTCAACAACACCTAGCCGTGAACTTGGCTACTAGATGCCACCGCAACTGGCAACTGGTGGCGAACGTTGGAACTAATAGAGCATTAATCAAATCTAACCTACAAATTTAGCTTCACACAATTGTAATTAGTGGAAGATTCTTTTACATGCCATCAATCTATGACATGGGCCCACCGGCTTTACTTCCCCTCCAAAGGAAGGCATACTGAGTGATTTTAACGCTCTTAAAAATCCGACGACTTAGGCTGGTTTTGAACCCGCGATCTTGGACATAGAAGCTCAGCTTGCTACCAACTACGCCACCGAAGCCGCCCTGGCGTTTATTGCGGTAGACAAACTGCAACTAAAGAAATAACTGGTTTCAAATTCAATTAGAGAGGGGAATGCACATACTGTCTTTACCGATGATTTTCTTTTCTTCTGGGAATAAAACACGACAAGTACCTTAAATTAAAGGATTCATTGATTGATAAAATATTCCAATATTCAAAGTGAAAGCCTCTTTGTAAAAGTTTCTTTGTGGTTCTTACCTTGGCTTTGTCAATACAAATAATTGAAGAGGAGAAGGGGTGGACGAAATGTCTTATTAGTCTGATGTTGTAAGACATTTTGGTGAATCTTACAGTTTTATTTCTAAGCCACAGGAACACAGCTTTCCAAAAGAAAGGTACTTATGAATCATATTCTTAAGTTAATTGCACGTCATAATCCAAGCGTAAATGTTCACATCGAGTCAGTAAGTTGGATTATATATCTGAGTAATTATGAACTTGATTAATTCCAGATTTATTTACGACAGGAATCAGAAAAAGCTAAAATTGTTTACTTCTTTTTCTGACACTATAAGTCTAGTTCACTTTAGAGTAAATGACGGTTTATTCTCAGTACCCTGCCATTGATAAGGAGAAGTTAAGGATTAAAAACAAATGTATTCATCGGTTTGTACTGTATATGTATTCCCAAAGGGAAGATCGAGTATTATTTGCTGTATTTATTGGCCGTTTGTCATAAAATGTGATTTATTTAAGTACGATCGTGGATATGATAGTGAACGTGTGGAGTCAGGAGCATCAAGAGGCTTGGCTACCAATATAAATGAGTACATGGGGGTATTAACACCTTATAGCCCAGGCATTGTATGCAAAAAACACGGCCAACCTAAACAAAAAAAATGTAAAGCTGAAATTTGGCATAGATGTTCCCTAGTACCCTAGAAACAAATCCTGAAAAGTCCCCATCTCTGCGGTGTCTGCATCATAGTTTTTGGAGGGTTCAAAAGGGCTTAAATGGAGCCTAAGTGCAAAAAACAGCATTTTTGCTTCCTGCGTTCAAAATATTGATCCAAATTTAGTTCTCGCGAGCTATAGCAATTAATAAAAATGAACTAGTAGGATATCGGACTTATCAGGCCTAATTATTGCTATTGATGAAGGAAAAAAAACGACTAATTTAACATTTTTAGCACAACTTTTACACGAAAATTTGGTTAATTTGTCATTAGCTGGTCATTATTTTTTAAACAACTGCTGATATTGACTGAAGACCCACAATGAAAGTTATAAAGCATACTTTTAGCTTTACATTGCTACATTATCCATGTCTATGCGGGGAAACGGTTACCGAGTTACGGTCCCAAAGCATAACCGCTGTTGAAAAGGCACCCGATCGCGTTTCTAGGTGACAGCGCTCGGCCTATCGGAGCTGGCCAACAATACTCGAAACAATTAATTCAGCTTCTAAACAGTCTTGGATTTTCAGTAAATGTGGCGGAAGTCCACAGGTACGATGTTTCAGCACTTCGTGAAGAACGTCCAATCCCGAATGCTGGAGCGTTCACGCAGTTTTGCTTTGGCAACGCTGACTTTAACATAAGGACATTGGACGGGCGAAACACATTCACTGCATGGGAGGCATCAAGTGCCAGGTACAGTGCCTGACAGTGAAATATCTCCACTCCCACGTACACGAGAAGTTCCTAATGCTGGTGTGATTGCGGCGATGGGAAAGTTCAACATTTCGTGGTATCGGAAGCCCTCTTCTCCTAGTTCAAAGGACGTCAAGATTAAGGAGTTAACTGTGGAAGCCCCAAACTCTGTAGCTATTGCGTCGATGATGGACTCCTGTGTAGTTATCTGGACGGTGGTCAGGTATTAATTTACCCGCTTCGTGGAACGGCTTTATGAAGACGTCACTGTCTGCTCATGCTCAACCAGCTCCCCAGACGACGTCGGTTGATGCACTGCCGTTCATTAACTTGGAACCGAGCAATCCATCAACTATATATTCCGCGTTGAAGTTTGCCGCAAAGGCGTACGCGGAACTGAAACAAAGCACTTGTTTCGTAACCTTTGACCAGCCCCTATGCGCGAAAATTGCAAAGGTAGTCGCATCGGACACTTCAGAGGAACTAAAAAACGTGGTGTTCGCCTAGGCGGATTTCACCTTCTAATGTCGTTCCTTGGGGCAATCGGCTACGTGATGAATGGAAGCAGTTTGGAAGTGCTCTGGGCGGAAATATACGCTAAATCTTCAGTGACTCACATGATGTCTGGACACGCATATTCAAGGTAGGCTTGCAATTAACTCGCTCTTAAAAATGATTACGTTATGCCTTCAATTTTATCAATAACGCGAAACTGTGCATGTTCTAGGACCCTCAGAGCCCATTTTCTGACAAAACAGGCTGTTGGGACAATGCCACTCAACATGAACGACGGGCTGAAGGATGACAAGGACGAAATACAAGCGCTTTTTACCGCATTCCAAGAAGGCACCGCCAACGACTTGATATCATAACCTTGTCTTCAACGTCTCAAAGAGTCGCTTCATGACACATTTTCTTCAATGAGCCAGAAATCTCGCACAGGAAAGCTGTGGGTGGAGTACATCAAACAGCAAGCCTGGAAAATATTGAAGGATTCCGCATTTTTACGCGAGGAAATGAAGATATTCGTCTCTACGGCTCCAGATGAAAAGGCCATAATATCAGCTGGAGAGAAGTTCGCCATTTGTCTCTACGATAGTGCCAAATCGGAGTGCAAAAGCCTCGACGAACTTCCGGTAGTGAAAAACAGCCCAAAAATTGCCAAACAAACGGTCACAGCGTCATTTCAGCTGGCTTCACTTCCGCCGACTTCGGCGGCATGCAAACAACATTCACTGCGGGTATATTTGCAAGTTCAAGAATGGTTAGGATTTTCTTTGGGCCCGACTCAATGGGGATGGAAAATCCAACACTCAGCTATAGTACCAGTGGCAACTCATCTTCCAGCTGCTCCAGATCATCTCCTCAATTTGGTGTCCTGCAACTGCAAGAGCTCTTGTGGCAGCTGGTGTGAGTGTGTACGTTCCAGTTTAGAATGTTCTTTAATGTGTGGGCACTGCAGTGGAAAAGCATGTGGCAACGTCACATTTAATGGCTCAGATGATGATGAGGACGATTGAGTCCGATGTAAGCTTTGTTTTGCAAGTGTTCTTTGTCTAAAGAAAGCTTTTTAAGCGTTGTTTTGTTATTATTTGCATTATGCATATTATGAATGTACGTTTAACTGCTAACTGCATTTAACTAGTTTTGTTCTATGCAAACTGTTTCTGCTAGTTTACCTGGATACAAAGGAATACCATCCTAAAAGTTCTTGAGCAAAGATACAAAATGGTGTCAGCAAAGGTGAATAGATTGAGCCCACTAGAGCAAATGGGCGTTCGTTCAGAAAGCGACTGCCACACTTCCACTTTTATATTTGTAACTGTATCTCTGCTGCTGTTTGTCGGATAAACATGGGCAATGTATAGTTTTAAAGCTACAAGTGTGATTTACAACTTTTACTTTGGGTCTTTAGTCGCTATCAGCAGCTGTTTACATGATAAGTCCCGGCTAATGACAAATTAGCTAAATTTTCGTCAGAAAAGTTGAGCTAAAATGTTCGATTACTCATCTGTTTAAATGTATGGCAATAATTACGACCAATAAGAGCGTTATATTTAACGCAGGCCTTCTATTATTACTATCAGAGCTCATAGAACTGATTTTGGATCAATATTTTGAACGCAGGAAGCAAAAATGCTGTTTTTGGCACTTAGGCCCCATTTAAGCCCTTTTGAACTCTCCAAAAACAATGACGCGGACGCCGCAGAGATGGGGACTTTTCAGGATTTGTTACTAGGGTACTAGGGAACATCTATGCCAAATTTCAGCTTTACTTTTTGTTAGGTTAAAACTTAATATGACTGGGCTATTATACCTTATGTTTATTACGCTACCCAGGAGATAGAATTGGCTGTTGAATTCTGCAGAGAAATAGGCTGTATCATTCCTGGTAACGAGGTAAACTTTGCTGGCATTCGGAAAATGTTAATGCTTTTCTTATTGTCACAAAAATTGGTATAATAATAGTATATATATACAAGTGTTTAGTGCTTTTCAGTCGGTCAACACGAATGTACCCAAAAGAGATGGGTTATGCCCTAATCCTGAAATGTTAGCTAATCACACTAAACACTTGTTTACTAAGGCAACACTGAAAATATGGCTTCAAACACCACAAAGTATATATATATTTTTAGGGGAAGAAATGCATTTACGCACAGAGTGTCGGGCTCCTGCTCCTGAGTAGCAGACTACCGACTAAAACTCCCCCATTACTTCTGAACACTAGCCTGGAACCGTTTATCACATTACTTCAGGCTAGAGTCATTTTATATTTGCCTGTAGGGCACTCTTCCGTAATGAATCATCTTCAGTGGCGATCCAGATCCGTCTTCTTTGTTCGGAGGATATCTTCAACAAAATTTGCTACCAGTTTCCAATTTTCCTAATTTTGTAGCATCACTGCAACAATATTGTCCGGGGATATCTCTACATCAATGTGATCTTGAAGGGACTGCCTATTTTGGACCTACCGTCCACAAGAGAAGAAGGTGTGATTAGCATTATCTAATTCGTTGATACAGTAGATGCAATCTGATGAATCCACCTTCCCCATCTTCTTAAGATAGGAACAGAAGTACCCATGGCCAGTCAAGAACTGAGTGAGATAGCAACCAACCTCACCGTGTTTCCTCTCTGTCCAAACCTGCACCTGAGGGATCATTCTCTTAGTCAATTGGCTTTGATCTCCTTGCTCCCATTTGATCTGCCAATTTTGAAAGGTTTGTACTCTTGCCGATCGTCTTGCATTTTGTAAACCCATATCAGATTTCCTCAAGTAAATGTTCTTGCGTTCTTTCGCAAGAAAAACAAGAAGTTCCGTTAAGAACTATACAGCCTACTTTTCATGCCAATGATTATTCTACAGAATATGAACCTATCTAGAATAATGACGAAATTAAGTTGGTAATATCGAAATATCTAATTAGTTCAAAATATACCTGGTATAATGTAGCCTAATAGAGCACTACAGTTGGCAGCCCTGGTGACTGAATATATTCTTAGTTCCATCTCTTAAGGTACAGAATACAAAATTTGGTGGAAGTCCAATGGACGTTACTTGCAGTTAGACTCTGGATCTATCAGCACGCGTAAAAGCATGTTGCCAACAATACCATGCGTGTGCTGGTCAGAAATAATCTGAAATATTATGATATCTTGTTGTGCCAATTTTGGATGAAATCCATTTGTTAGTATAGAAGTTACATGTATTTTAAAATTGGACACATCAGCAGGCATAGAATCATGTTGTCAGCACGGCCTTGTATTAATTACTCCAAATTAATCTAGAATGTCAGGTGCTATACGTGTGCAAAGTATAGAGCTGTTGGCTTGCATACTTTCTGATATATTGATATTAGGGTAAAAAATATAGACAGCATTTATTAACAGTTGGCAGCCCCGATTGCACTGAAGAATACTTATAGTCATATCTGATATGTTACACATAGCACATGCGAAATTTGGATGAAATCCTACTGATAGTATAGAAGTTACATGTATTTAAAAATTGGCCCTATCAGCAGGCTTAGAATCATGTTGGTAGAACTGACGTATATAAGTTACTCCAAAATTAATCAAACATGTCAGGTACTATACGTGTGCATAGTTTAAAGCTGTCGGCTTGCACACATTCTGATATATTGGTATTTGGATAAAAAAATAGAGAGAGCAATTATTAACAGTGGGCAGCCCTGGTGGCTCTTAAGAATACGCTCAGTCATATCTGTTTATGTACAGATATTACATACAAAATTTGGTTGAAATCCAGTTGATAGTGTAGAAGTTATATGCATTTAAACATTGGACCTATCAGAAGGCTTACAATTATTTTGGCAACACTGTCATGGTTGGCCTCCTGGAAATTAAACTGAAATAGTATTATCTACATGTGTGCCAATTTTGGAATAGCTCCTATGCATACCTTGCAGGATATCCAACATGGAGCTCAAATTTCTAGTGCGTTTTTTCAGCAGTTGGTAGCACTGACATCATTTTCGAATATGGACGTGAGCTATTCCGGTGCACATCTTTACTCATACTAAATTTGGTTTTGATTGCTGCAGCCGTTTAGGAGTTGATAGGGGGGGGGACACACACACAGCCAGACAGACAGACAGAAGGACAGACAGACAGACAGACAGACAGACAGACAGACAGACAGACAGACAGACAGACATTTGCCCGATCTCATAAGACTACTTTTTCCTCATTTTTGCAAAATGTGAAAAGTAGGCTAAAAATCGGAATAAACCCGGCAATAACGAGAACTGCTTCCTCAGAGACCGTGCGATATGCAGATGCCACGCGCAAAGCACCCCGCCTCTGCACTTGCGCCAGTGACTTCCTATAAATTTCCTTATCCAGGGCATCCGCCCATATTTCCGCTCCATACAGCAGAACTGAATGGATGGCTGACATCAATAGTCTTCTCTTACTAGATTTTGGCGCACCAACATTGGCCATGAGCCGACTGAGGGACATTACTCCTCTGGCTGCCTTATCTGCAGTCCGCCTAATCTGTTCTCCAAAATTCATTTTACTGTCGATCATGGTGCCCAGGTATTTTGCTGCTGGCTGCGTCTCTACTTGAATTTGTCCTACCTGCATTGGAAGTATTGTCTGAATTCTCTTCTTTGTTAGGATGACAATTTCCGTCTTACTAAGTGCTAGAGACAGACCATGTTCCTCCATCCATCTATTGATTTTGCGCATTACCATATTGAGTCGCAACTGAGCCTGCTCGACACTTCTTCCTGCTACAAGAGCAGCAACATCATCTGCATATCCTACTAGAATAGTTTCCTCAGGCATTTCAAGCCTCAACAAGCTGTCGTATGTAACATTCCAGAGATCAGGTCCTAGAATCGAACCCTGGGCAGCCCCAGCCGTGACTTGTACTCTACGGATCCCTTCTGTAGTATCGTAGAGCAGAGCACGATCCTTCAAGTAAGAGTCTAAGATCCGAAGGAGATACCTTGGAACATGAAATGAAAATTCTAGAGCAATAATAATAATAATAGTTATAATAATAATATCATCACCAAGAATGAATGGTTTGTTCCAGATAGTCATCATCTTTATCACCATCATCATCATCCACAAGATCGAATGCGTTAGCTACAAGACACGCTGTCCTTTGAGGAGGTAGAGGCACAAAAATCCCTCGAGTAGCCCGACGATGTAGCAGAGCTTTGAGGGCAGAGTGGTTATTAAATGAAAGCTTAAAAAAATCTCACCTTTCAATTTTTTTTTACAAAACAAATTTTATGTGGAATGAAGTTGATAGAACATTTTTCGAAATATGAATGTGAAAGATATTAAACACGGAGTTTTGTTAAATTCCCGTGAGAGGAAGGAGATAGTGGCATGACGCAATGTGGTAGCCTTTGAGCGGATGTGCATGCATACATCAGCAACGCCATACAATCGAAGCTGTGTCATCCAAGCGTGGACCGCCGCGTTGGTGTAGTGGGGTCGGAGGGGGAGCTCAAGCCTGGTTTTTATTGTTATTTTGTCATCCCCGAGCAGAGAGCAGGCGTGAGTGCGAGTGAGACAGAGATACATGTGTACATTTCCTGGACGGGTCTGGCCTGTGATGTGGCAAAACCTGTGTGCACGGTGACAACCATAATATACTGAACTGTTCCTACACCCCACCGGAAAGCTATTTCATTTTGAGTCTCTCGACCTGACCTCTCACAGTCAACAGGGTCAGAATGAGTTTCTTCTATAGTACAATATTTAACTAGCACTCGCTTCTACTAGTCGACTGCTCTGTTTTTCTTAAAATCGCTTATCCTCCCAGCTAGACTTCACCGACGGACTCTGCGAGGGATCATTCCTCCACCGTCGCAAGGACAGTGTCTAGGAGCTGAACACACTTTATTAGCAGAGACAACTGGGATGGTGACAGGCCGATTGCCTAGGTGACCTCTAACATGGGTCAGGGGAGGGATTTTGGAAGGAACCGTCTCAGCATTTGCCTGGTGGTGAAAATGGGAAAACTATTTGGGAGGGATACTAGCAACCCGACCCGGCTTCGCCCGGGAACAGTTATGAATGCATTACGAGATTAGTGCTTTTTTCAATGTCAATTAACAACGACCAATATCCGTTTTACGTCTCGGCATGATGGATTAAAATCACTGACTGGAATATTAATTATATTATCATGGAGATGCATGAGCAACAAATACTTGTCAGACGCAATTTAAGAATGGCGAGGTGCATGAAACACAAATCCCCCTTCCGTCCAATCTTAACTTGACTGTGAATTTTGCGGAACGAAAAGTTCACAGGCGAAATGGAGAAAAGCCGAGTTGCACTTCCAGGGAAACTCCAAACACAACCACTCTTCTCTTAAGTTTTTAACTCAACACGACTCGACAATTTGCTGCTGGCTGTATCTTGGGCAATAAGCTCGTCCGCTAGCTTAGCTGTAACTGGGGTGATAGACTCGCCCCTAGCTAGCTCGTAAACTGTCGCCTCAGTAACTGAATGGAGATTGTTGGAAGAAATAAAAACGTAAAAACACTTATAGTAGGCGATGCATTGAAGATAGAGATATGCTCTCCCGGGCTTTTTTGTAGAACTTTTCATGCTGAACAATTCTTACACTCGAAGCATTTAAATATTTTTAACGGTTTGCCCAGCGTAAGCTTAAAAAGCGCACTGACGCCAGTTTTCTTTCGACTTTTCACTGAAATCGTTAGTGCTTGACTTCCTTTGGTCATAAATAAATAATTTTCTACAGAAACCTTCCTCGAGATATCCTTTACAGAATGGTGAAAACTGCATCAAAATCTATTCAGTGGTTCTTGAGATTACCCGTGACATCCATGAATCGGGGACTTTGTTTTATACTAAGTAGCAATTGGCAGGTGAAAAGCTGAAGAAAGTAGGAGACTTCTGTTACATAGAAAGCAAAATAACCAGTGATGCACGAAACAAGGAGGATATAAAAAGTAGGTTGGCTCAGGCAAGGAAAGCATTTATACAGAAAAGGAATCTGTTAACATCGAATATAGATTTAGGTATTAGGAAGTCATTTTTGAAAGCCTTTGTCTGGAGCGTGGCACTCTATGGAAGTGAAACTTGGACTATTGGTGCAGCAGAAAAGTAGAAAATTGAGGCGTTTGAAATGTGGTGTTACAGGAGAATGATGACGATCAGATGGGTAGATAGGGTGACAAACGAAGAGGTATTAAGACGAGTGGGAGAGGAGAGATGTTTCTGGCGACTGCTAATGAAGAGAAGAGATAGGTTGGTAGGACACATACTAAGACACCCAGGAATAACAAGCTTAGTTATGGAAGGAAGGGTCGAGGGCCAGAACTGTAGGGGTAGACCAAGGTTAGAATATGTTAAACAGATTGCCTCGGATGTAGGGTGTGATAACTATGTGGATATGAAACGATTAGCTCAGGACAGGGAGGCATGGACAGCTGCATCAAACCAGTCAAAAGACTGAAGACTCAAACAACAACAACAACAACAACAACAACAACAACAACAACAACAACAACAACAACAACAACAACAACAACAACAACAACAACAACAACAACAACAACAACAACAACAAACAAACAGAGATTATACGCCAATCAGTATAATTTAATATAATATAATCCCCCTTCCGTCCAATTTTAAATTGACTGTGAATTTTGCAGAACGAAAAGTTCACAGGCGAAATGAGAGCTGCACTTCCAGGGAATGGCGTAGTGAATGAAACTCAAATTCCCCTTCCATCCAATCTTAACTAGATTGTGTTTCACAGGCGAAATGAAGAAAACCCGAGTTGCACTTCCAGCGAAACTCCAAACACAACCACCCTTCTCAGAAGGCTTCTCTCAACGCGACTCAACGGTTTGCTGCTGGCTATATCTGAGGCAATAGGTTCGCCAGCTAGCTAGGCGTAACAGGGATGATAGACTCGCCCTTAGCTAGATCGTAAACTGTCGCCTCAGTAGTTGAATGGACATGGTTGGAAGAAATTAAAACGTAAAAACACTTACAGTGGGCGATGTATTGAAGATAGACATATGTTCTGGCTGACTATTTTTGTAGAACTTTTCATGCTGAACAATTCTTACACACATAGTATTTAGATATTTTTAACGGTTTGCCCAGCGTAAGCTTACATAGTACTCGGACGCCAGTTTTTTTCCCGACTTTTCCACTGAAATCGTTACTGATCGGCTTCCGTTGATCACAAATAAATTATTTTCTACAAAAATCATCGTCGAGATATCCTTTACAGAATGGTGAAAACCGCATAAAAATCCATCCAGTGGTTTTCTAGTTTACCCGTAACATCCAAGAATCGGGGACTTTGTTTCATACCAAGTAGAGATAAATGAAAGTTGGTTTTTTTTTCTGAATTTCTACGGAATTTGCGTTATTAACGCATTTCAGACTGTTTTATGACGGATGCGCACGAAAATATAATTTTTGTCTGTCTGTGGACAACTTTGTTCCTTTATAACTCGAGAACGGTTGGGTGGATCAACGTAGAATTTGGTACAGATATCCATGAGGGACACGATACCAATCATTGATGTAACTCTTCTCTACACCTCTCATAAAAGGGTGCTTACCCCCTTAAAATACATGCTGAAATAGACGTAGAAGGGCGAGACAAAGCTCATTTTGAGCCCCTCAATGTGAGAAACAAAACTCGGGGGCCCTAAAAGGCAAACCACATTTTAAGGCCGTAAACCAACAGTTTTTGAGATATTCCCAGAAAACTATTTTAATTTAATTTAATATTGCAGCCAAATACATAATCAATCAAGTTGATTCACAACAGAATTGAGACAATGATAACACTCTATCTGTACAACCCATCACGTGATATCTCTCACAGAGTTTCCCACACATACGACAAACTCAGTCCACGCATGGCTCATGAAAACGTATGGTCCTATAACACTTGTGATGAAAACCATGCACTGCAAATATGGTAACAAGGTGTTTTATCGTAACTGCTGTAAGAATATTTAAGTGAAATACATTGAACTTCATAGTGCTACATCGCCATATGTGAAGGCAAGTACTGGAACGTACAAGAATATCTCATTTAGATATCTAATGTTGACTTCCAAGTCAAGACTTTCCATGGTTATTTGCGGTGTTTATAGTATAGAGAATATAAAAATGATAATATAGCAATCACTGTGAAGTAATTTTGATACTTACACAAGCTATATCAGTAAGGTATTGGGATAATTAAAACCCAGTATTTATTCGGCAACATAAGTAGTAAAGCAAATTATAGGTCCGCGCCTTTTAGGTTGGTTGGTTGCGATAACGCGGTCATGTAGCCCCGTTTACTTTGGGTGTGTGTAGAATCTGTCTGATAACCGGTGTTAATTGTGATGACTGTATTATTGTGTGTATCTGTTTTAATTCAAGTAAGGACTGCAGACGATCAATTTTCAAGTAGTTCCTACTTTGGCGCCAAACGCCACCGTCAACGACCAACTAGTTCAGAAATTAGTTACCAGATGCCACCACAGTCGGCTCTTGACGACGAACGTAGGAACCTAAGAACGTTAGTTAGATGTTTAACCTGGACTATATTAATTTAGCTTCACACAGGTGTAATTAGTGGAAGGTTCTTTAACATGCCATAAATCTATGACATGGGACCGCCGGCTTTACTTCCCCTCCGAAGGAAGACATACTGAGGGATTTTGAACGTTCTTAAAAATCCGACGACTTCGGCAGGGTTTGAACCCGCGATCTTGGGCCGCCTTTTAGGTTAAACATGAACAATTTCGGGCAGGATTCCAAGGAAAACATAAAGGCCAGGAAAGTGCTACAGAAGTGCTCTGTCCATTAAGCATGCAATTTACCAAAGAGATGACAATCTTTCCGGATCAATGTAATAATTGCTCTAAAAAGCCTGCCCAATGGCCTCTGGGAGCTGTCCGTCCTGCAGATGCTATGATTGCCGCTAGAGGCGCTGCATATGATCAGTTCAGTTGGTTGTATTTATACACATTGTGTACGCACGAATCAAGTTATGTTATTGAAATAAGGTCATTGTATTACGATGGTATACTGTCGCGTGCCGTTTTGTAAACAAGGCTCTAGAAATAATGTTCCTGGAACTAGTTTTCATGAATTTCCTAATCGAGAAACAATTAGGAAATTAAGGATTAAAGCAATGAGCAGACAAGGTATGTAGCCTACGCTGGCCATGCGACTGAAAATTAGGTGATCTTGCATTATTACTCCAGTTCTGATGATGATAGTCTCCTAACCACCTCGTTGCGTAGTGGCTAGCATTCTTGGCTGTCACTGTGGAGGCCCAAGCTCGATTCCTCGTTCTTAGGGCTGGAAGGGGGTACACTTAGCCTCATGAGGCAAACCTGAGAAGAGGCAGGTTCGATTCCTACCTCATATATTCTGGAAGTGGTTTTACGAGGTTTCCCATTTCTACTCCAGGTAAATGCCGGGATGGTACCTAATTTAAGATCACGGCTGCTTCCTACCCAAATTTTACCTCAATTACAAATACACACACTATTACAGACATTTCAGTGACACAAGTTATCAGACAAATTCTAAACACACCCAAGAACATGGGGATACATGACCACGATGTTGCAACGCCGATAAAGAAACAATAACAACGAGCTGAACACCATAGCCTACCTATATAATGCCACGAGTGCTTGATAAAATTAGTAGTATCCAGAGTTAGTTAGTTAAGGAACGGGACAGTGAGGTCAACTGCCCCTCGGTATCCAGAGTCCATCTCCGGTAATGCCACTAATAAAATTCAAATACAGAGGCGGTCTCCGGTAACGTATGCCAGGTTTTGTTTCGCAGGAAGAAGTAACGGACGAAATGATATCAGTTACGCTGAGCAATCCAGGAATAGCACAAACATTAACTAGAATACTGTAGCCACATGTTGCTAAAAATCATATTTTACAGTGTGGAGTTAGTGATCATCGTGAGGAACTGAGCAGGATAAAATTGCAAATGTTTCTGCGCCCATCTGTCACCAATGACATGAGACTACGTATTGAGAAGAAAAACAAATCATGAGAAGAAAGAATCACAAAAATTAAGAAAGGTCGTTCCTTTTTACTGAAACCCTATGTTACGCTGGTAAAAATATTCAATTCAACCATCCACCTTACTCTTGCACATACCAGACAGTGTGCGTGCTATCTAATAAGGGAAATCCGCAGTTGAAACGAAGTCCTACTACTTAAAGATGAACATCTCTTATATTGTACTTCATTCTACTCAACAATGTGTGTTCATGTACTGTAAATATAGTGTATAGTCTACTGTACAGGTACTTTTTTGCTGGTTATAGCTTGCGATAGTAATGCTATCACAATCCTGTTAATGTTAGGTGGTAACTCAGCGCTGCAGTGGTCAATACCCTCACTGCTTGGAGGACAGTGTTGTTGCAGAGAACGCCACGATTGAGTAGGCTTTATATTGTTACGTGTTAGCCCTAGTAGCAAGTTCGTTAATTGAACTACAGTGGTTAAAAGCACAATGCAGTTTGGCCCTTTAAAGAAATATAAGTTTTATTGCAGGTCTAGCAAGTTACAGTACACCACACAATAAACAAATACAAGCAATTAGTATCTCACTCTAGTTTCCCTCTTGTTGGGGACACTTCCCTTTCACTTTCTCGAGTAGCTGTCCGTTCACTAACTAGGTGGACCCGTGCGCTGGCTAGAAATAAATGTACCCTTCTTCTTGTCAATAAGCCACAGTATGACACTCACTTGTTCTTGAGTTCACACTATCTCGCCGTGTGCAGGCTAGGAAAACAGTCCACTGCGTTTCGCAATCCATACGGCACTTCGCCTCGATACTGTCGCACAGGTAAAAGCACGCTCTCGCTCTGAACACAGTTCTCAAGAACTCGCTCCCCTCGCTGGCCAGGTCACTTATATAGCGGGGCAGGTGACTCAATGGATGTTTCCAGAGTAGGAGAGTTCACGGCTCCTCCCGAGAGTTCCATCACCAGGTGGGCCCGGAACATTCCAGACCATGTCTTTGTTCTCGCTATGCAAGTAGCCAGCCGATAGAGCCCAGAGGTAGCCTCAGGTGGCTGTGAGTCACGCGAGAGGGAATGAAGCAATCCCGCTCTCGTAACACCACCCCCTTCCTAAAAAGGCTGATCGTCCGGATCAGTCATTGGTCCGTCTGTGTCCCTTCGTAGGCCGCCAGGCGATCTCGATGCACGATCTTCATCTTCGCCCTCGGGCTCCGCTGGATCTTGTAGACGACATCGTTGATCCGTTTCACGACTCGGTACGGGCCCTCCAAGGACTTCTGCAGTTTGGGTGACAAGCCTTTCCTCCGTAATGGGTTGAAGAGCCAGACCAGGTCGTCCTCGTAGAATCCGCCGGCATCAGTCTGCTGGTCGTATCGGGTCTTCATTCGGTCGGCCTCGATCCGCAGTCTCCTCCTTGCCAACGCGTGCACGTCTTCCGGTCGGTCGACTAGTTCTTGACAAAACTGGCTTACCGGGACCGGATCGTTCCCAGGTCGGCCGAAGGCAAGGTCGACTGGTAGACGGAGTTCCCTCCCAAACATGGCCCGGGCTGGTGTGCACCCGGTGGCTTAATGCACGGCGGCGCGGTAGGCCAGGAGAAATACTGGAAGGTGTCTGTCCCAATCCCTCTGGTGCTCGCTGACGACTATCCGGAGATGGTTCTCGATGGTGCGATTGAATCGCTCTACCATTCCGTCGGACTGGGGTTGTAGCGGCGTCGTCCTTGTCTTTCGGATTCCCAGCAGCTGGCATAGGTTCTGGAACACCTGCGACTCGAAGTTCCTCCCTTGGTCGGAGTGCAGCTCCAAAGGTACTCCGTACCGGCTGACGAATTCCTTCACCAGGGTCTCTGCGATCGTCGCGGCTTCTTGGTTAGGGAGTGTATACGCCTCTGGCCATTTGGTGAAGTAGTCGCTGACGACCAATATGTAACGGTTCCCTGCCTCGCTCAACGGGAATGGCCTAGCAACGTCGATGGCCACTCTCTCCATGGGGCCGCCCACGTTGTAGGTTTTCAGTGGGCCCCGTCGTCTTCGTCCTGGGCCCTTGCTGGCTCCGCAATCGTGGCACCTCGCGCAGTGGATCTCCACGTCTGCTCGGCATCCGATCCAGTAGAACCACTCTCTCAGCTTCTCCAGGGTCTTCTTTATCCCTAGGTGTCCACGTGATGATCCTCCATGGACTTCCTTCAGGACTTCCTCCGTCATAGCCTTTGGAACGACGACTTATTCCCGAGATGTCTTCCTGTCGGTGCTCTCCCAGGTACGGCAGATGAGACCATCCCTTACAATCAGCGAGTCCCACTGCGCCCAGTAGGACTTGAACTTTGGATGGCAGTCACTCACAATGTTCCACGCGGGTCTGGGAACACAGGTCCTCTTCCATTCGGCTATCAGTCCCAGGTCATCATCTTCCGTGTGTGTCCGCGTGAAAGATTCGCGGCTCCAGCTCCCTTGAAGTTCCACGGTAGTCCTTCGGCACTCTATCTCGGTGTTCTCCTCCCTTCTGGCACAGAAGGTGCAGTCTTCGGGGCACGGTCTTCGTGACAGGGCGTCGGCGTTAGAATGCAGTTGGCCTTTTCTGTGATGGATCTCAAAGTTGTACTATTGGAGCCTCTCTAATCCCCGCGCGAGTTGACCTTCAGGCTGCTTGAAGTTCAGGAGCCACCGCATGGATGCATGGTCGGTCCTGATGAGACATTCTTGCCCGTTCAGGTACTTGTGGAAGTGTTCAATGGTCTTCACGATGGCGAGCAGTTCCTTCCTTGTGACGCAGTAGTTCCTCTCTGGCTTCGACAAGGCCTTGCTGAAATATGCCACTACTCTCTCCTCGCCGTCTACTACTTGCGACAGGACTCCCCCTATGCCAAAGTCTCTGGCATCAGTATCGACGATGAACCTTGTACCAGGTCTGGGGTAGGCCAGAATATGTGCGATGCACAGAGCCTGCTTGAGTTGTTCGAAGGCTTTGTGGCATTCCGCTGTCCACGTTAAGAGTTGGTACTTCTCGGTCAACCGATGCAGTGGTTTTGCGATGTCGGTGAATCCTCTCACGAAGCGACGGTAATATGTGCAGAGTCCCAGGAAGCTTCGTAGTTGGGACTTGTCCTTCGGAACTGGCCACTCCCTCACAGCTGCGGTTTTCTCTGGGTCGGTGCGCACCCCTTCCTCGGAGACGATATGCCAAAGGTACTGGACCTGCTTCTGGAAGAGCTGACACTTCTTGGGGCTCAACTTCAGCTGGGCAGCCCGTAGCGTCAACAATATCTCCTTCAGGTTGCTGTAGTGCTCCTCGAAGCTTCTCCCCATAACGATGACGTCGTCTAGGTAGACCAGGCAGGTCTTCCAGTGTAGTCCCCTCAGAATGGACTCCATTAGCCTTTCGAAGGTCGCAGAGGCGTTGCACAGACCGAATGGCATGACGGTAAACTGCCAGAGCCCGCTGCCCACAGAGAACGCAATTTTCTCGCGGTCCTTAGCGTGGACCTCCGCCTGCCAGTAGCCACTCTTCAAATCTAAGGTGGAGAACCATCTTGACCCTGATAGGGTGTCCAGGGTGTCGTCGATCCGGGGTAGAGGGTAGCTGTCCTTCTTCGTGACGTCATTAACCCGCCTATAGTCCACGCACAACCTGGCGGAGCCGTCCTTCTTCTTCACTAGCACGACCGGAGAATTCCAAGGACTATGTGATGGCTCGATCACCCTCTGCTCCTTCATTTCTCCCACCATCCGGTCGACTTCAGCTTGCTTTGCGAGCGGGACACGTCGGAACGGGGCCCTAATCGGTACTGGACCAACGTCGATTCTGTGCTGGACCAGGCTTGTCCTGCCGAAGTCATTGCTCCCCACGGAGAAAACATCCTGGAATTCGCGTAGCAGGTCCTGAAGTTGGCGTGATTGCTCCTCGTCTAGATGGTCCTGGGATCCTTGGTACAGGTTCTGTAGTTCTTCTGGCAGGGCGCGTCTTCTTCGGATGTCCGTCTGCAGGGGTCTGTCCGTCGTGTCTGTGATGCGGGCAATCCAGGTAACGGGCTCGCAGACTCCTAGGGTGGTGTCCCGGTGAACCGTAATGTCGTAGTCGTTCAGGTTGGACAGGCGGACCTACGGCCGAGACGTCGTGTTGATGAGGGTCTTGGCAATTAGCAATCCTTTCGTCTGGATGTCCTCATATTTTGGTGCGATGACAGCCGCCACTCCCTCAATAGTTCCGTGGACAATTACAGCAGCGCTGACCTTCGTCCAGGCGGGAACGATGACGTCCTCTCTCAGCCTTACTCGTCGTGCGGTGATGGCCTCGAGAGCTGGTTGCAGAGCAAGTTCTTCTCCTCCGTAGTGGAGAGTGTTGGTACTCAGGTCCAAGATGATGTTGTTTTGGTCCAGAAAGTCCAGTCCGATGATCACTTCGTTTGCTACATCAGCCACGAGTACTGGATGCTTCACCGCCCGTCGACCAATGACGAACTCCAGTGATGCTTCGCCATGTACCGGCGCGGTCTCTCCAGTCGCGGTTATTAGCTGGAGGTTCCTTTGTGTGGGTTGCACTCTCCACTTTGGGATCACGGTTGGATTGACGATGGTCCTTGATGCTCCCGTGTCGATCAGCATGGGCCAGCCCACTCCGTTGACGACTCCGTCGACCATCTGTCTGCTATTGTCCCTCCGTAACTTCGTCACATGGACTTGGACTGCCGGGGCTTGACAACTGTCACAAGCCAACCTTTTCCCCCCAAGGTTGGCTAATACTCGTTTCCCTGGATCGTGCGGTTTTCAGGCGACTGATTTCCCGTCGGATACCCTTGGCGGCGGTGATCATCGCAGTCCTTGCTCAGGTGGCCTTTCTTACCGCAGGTCCAGCAGGTCGGTAGTCCTCTTCAGGGTCGCCTCTCCAGGTGTCTTCCGGGTGAGTCATTGCTGGTGGTGCCGCGACTATCGAAGAAACGGTCTAGCGCCTCCATCAATTCATCGGCCAGGGGCTTGGTCTCATTGGTTTTGGCTGGTTCATCGACGTCCACTTGTCGCACCCGCACGTGCATTCTAGATGCCTGCTTTGCCGTCTCGAACTCAAGTGCGTGGCTCAGCGCAACTGCCAGGGTCTTATTGCGCGCGAGTCGCAGCGCCTGTTGAGTGTCCGAGTCCCGTAGCCCGTCGGTGGAGGTCTGCGTCGCAATCTGTTCTAGAATGTCGGCCGGCGCTTTTGGATATGAGAGCCTTACGAGGCGCGCGAGGCCCCTCTCGAACTCCTGCAGGGTTTCCGCGTTCTTTTGTACCCGGGTCCGGAGCTGCATCTGGCAGGCCTGTTGAAAATGGCTATCTCCATATCGGGACTCCATATGGGCGATTAGTGCAGCGTAGTCCTGAGATTCATTCGGGATGGCCTTAGGACGTTAAGGGCGTCCCCTCTGAGCGCTACAATGAGAGCTGTAGCCTCGAACTGACGTAAGTATGTGCTCCACGCGATCTTTCCATCGAAGGTCGGAGGCGTCACTCTGCTCTGTCCCGTTCCTGACGTTCCCGGCGTAACTGGGGATGGGCGTCGGCGCAGCTCGTCAACTTCCTCTTGTTGAGCGACGAACTTCTTTTCCACTGCCGTGACTTCCTCACGTAGGCCCTGGCAGACGGTGTTGACTTCCTCCCGCAGATCCTGTTCTAATTTCGTTTGACTTTCCTTTAATTTAGTCAGCAGACACTCTTCCAAATTTCTCTGGCCATCCAGAAATTTGGTAGTCAGGTCCTCGGCTAACTTATTCTGTCCGTCTTCCATCTTCTTCAGGTCCTATGCTAACTTCTTCTGGCCATTTTCCATCTTCTTCTGGTCGACCCCTAACTTATTCTGACCGTCTTCCAATTTGGAGGTTAGGTCCTCTGTTAATTTCTTCTGGCCATCCTCCATCTTGGTTTCCATGCCACTTAACTTTTCTAGCAGTGCTTGCGATTGCGCTTCCATTTTAGTTGTTCGTCTAGTAATGGGCATGCACTCACAGGAGAATTAGTGAACTGTGGTAAAATGACCTGCACGGGTTTTGAAACCAGAACCTTCAGGTGTTGTGCTTGGGTCCGTAATCCCACTTCTGACACCAGTTGTTACGTGTTAGCCCTAGTAGCACGTTCGTTAATTGGACTACAGTGGTTAAAAGCACAACACAGTTTGGCCCTTTAAATAAATATAAGTTTTATTGCAGGTCTAGCAAGTTACAGTACACCACACAATAAACAAATACAAGCAATTAGTATCTCACTCTAATTTCCCTCTTGTTGGGGACACTTCCCTTTCGCTTTCTCGAGCAGCTGTCCGTTCACTAATTAGGTAGACCCGTGCTCTGGCTAGAAATAACTGTACCCTTCCTCTTGTCAATAAGCCACAGTCTGACACTCACTTGTTCTTGAGTACACACTATCTCGCCGTGTGCAGGCTAGGAAAACAGTGCACTGCGTTTCGCAATCCACACGGCACTTCGCCTCGATACTGTCGCACAGGTAAAAGCACGCACTCGCTCTGAATACAGTTCTCAAAAACTCGCTCCCTTCGCTGGCCAGGTCGCTTATATAGCGGGGCTGGTGACTCAATGGATATTTACAGAGTAGGAGAGTTCACGGCTCCTCCCAAGAGTTCCATCACCAGGTGGGCCGGTAACATTCCAGACCATGTCTTTGTTCTCGCTCCGCAAGTAGCCGGCCGATAGAGCCCAGAGGTAGCCTCAGTTGGCTGTGAGTCACGCGAGAGGGAATGAAGAAACCCCGCTCTCCTAACAATATTATTGGACACGGCCGTGGTTATTGGAGGCTAAGCTCTAAGAGAGTTCTCAACTCCAAACACGACCGACTGCACGAAGCTATTGAGTGCGAATGCTGCCACACGTGGTAGCACTTCGCGTGCACGGAAATGACCAAAGGAGAATACGACATTGCAAAATGTAAGAAAGGCAAGCTAACTTGGATATGCGGTGACTGCAAACCAAAAATAACAACAGTTAATGAAATTGAAAAGAAAATATTAAGAACCTTAACTGATGCAATTTCGCATCTTTCGCGGTCATGTAGCCCCGTGTACTGTCTGATAACCGGGGTTAATTGTGATGGTTGTATTAGTGTGTGGTATCTGTTTTAAATCAAGTGAGGACTGCAAAGCAAAGTCAACTCCGTACAGGCCACGGAGGACCTGGGAGTAGTGGAAGGTAGAGGCTTCCACTTTTTGTGACATCGGCACTAGATGGGATGAAGTTGTCAGCTCCACGCCCGGCCGTCTTTGCTCCCAGGAATCACCCTAGTACTCATTTCTGGTGTAGACTGAGTGAACCCCAGGGCTATTTGAGTTTCCGAAAGTGGAAGTTTGTTTCTAAAATCCACTCACTACCTGGGTGGGGATCGAACCCAATCCCTTTCAGTGAGAAGCTCAGCGCCTCTACCGACTGAGCCACGCAGCCCCCTTAGTTAGGACTGCAGACGATCAATTTCAAGTATTTCCTACTTTTGCTACCAAATGCTACCGTCCATGAGACATAGCTGCAAACTTGGCTACTAGATGCCATCGCAATCAGCACCATGTGACGAACGTTGGAACTTAAGAGCATTAATCAAATCTAACCTACAAATTTTGCTTCACACAGTTGTAGTTAATGGAAGGTTATTTTACATGTCATAAATCTATGACATGGGCCCGCCGGCTTTACTTCCCCCCGAAGGAAGGATTACTGAGGAATTTTTAATGCTCTAAAGAAATCCGACGACTTCGGCCTGGTTTGACCTTGCGATCTTGGGCATAGAAGCTCAGCGTGCTACCAACTACGCCACCGAAGCCACTCTGACAGATTCTACACACCCCCCGCCCCCAAGTACATGGGACTGCATGACCGCGTTGTCACAGCCCCTAAACTGTGGAACCAACCAACCATCCATTCTCGTCGTCGAACCAAATTAGAAGTCGAACACCGTCCAATACTGTAAGTGTATCATAGATGAGCAGTAGGGTTCACAACACTTCGTCGGCGTAATGTAACCTTTCTTACGACACGCTAAAAAGAGAGTTTGGTCAGTGATTGTCCAAGCGTTGACCCTCCAACAGTATTGCCAACCCCTGTTCGACAAAACAATAATAAAAGAGTTGGCCACTCATAAGAACAGGAAATGATAAAGTAGATTTTATATTATTTCAATTAATTCCATAAATATTAATAGGAAATTGTTATCTATTTCCATAATATGTAATATTTTACTGTAGGCCTGCTAGAAAAAAGATCTCCATCGTTTCACTCACACAGCTGCATCCTGAAATTTTACAGTGATTTTTCATATAATACAATCACTACGCCTTTTTATAAGGAACTGAAACTGATGTAACTTCATAATGTATGCCACAGCCATAGAAGTAATGCGATTGACGGAAGAAGTCGGTATGGTGTAAAAGAGCATGTTGTCATGAATGAAAAAAATGATACCTGTGCCCTTCAAATTTTATTTCGTCTCATCAATCCAATATTTCACCAATATTCAATATCTCCGAAACTATTACCGATATCACCCTAAAATTTTGTACGGTGATAAAGTCACTACTAGAAGTTCACTTAATATGAGACTTTCAAAAACCTGGTAATTACAATACCAACATGGCGGCCAAGCAAAGTTGAGACGTTTAAATAGACTTTTCTCGCGATTTAATTATCCAAACGCAATGCAACTTGGTACAGCAAATGATTATACACATTGTAATGCACTGGCATCTAATTTAGTGCAATTGTTTACATAAGCTCAAGATGGCGGCTGTGCGAAATGTTTCACTGGCATTCTATATCTCCGAAACTATTACTAATATCACCCTGACATTTTGTACAGAGATAAAGGGCACTACTAAAAGTTTATTTATGTAACTTTCAAAATCCTGTAAGGTACAAAACGAACATGGCTGCCAAGCGATGTTGAAACATTTTAATAGACTTTTCTCGCAATAAAACCATCTGATCGCAGTGAAATATGGTACAGTAAATGTTTATACACATTGTAGTGCACTGGCATCTAATTTAGTTCAATTGTTTACATAACCTCAAGAGGGCGGCTGTGCGAAATTTTAAAATTAAGTTTTAATTTCTTGTGTCCTAATCATGGGATCGAAGTGAAAGTTTGAATAATGAACCTACGCCAAAGTCGTCATCTAATAGTATATTACTATATGGCCTACATATACAAAAATCCAACATGGTGACCATCGGAAATATGTAGACGGTTCTCAATATCTGACGGCCAGAAAAGTTTAGCAGAGGACCTGAAGGACGGCCAGAATAAGTTAGCAGAGGACCTAACCTCCAAATTTCTGGATGGCCAGAAAAATCTGAAAGAGTGTCTGCTGACGAAATTAGAGGAGAGCCAAAGGAAATTAGAACAGGGCCTACGTGAAGAAGTCCTCGCGATAAAACCACCTGATCGCAGTGAAATATGGTACAGTAAATGTTTATACACATTGTAGTGCACTGGCATCTAATTTACTTCAATTGTTTACATAACCTCAAGATGGCGGCTGTGCGAAATTTTAAAATTAAGTTTTAATTTCTTGTGTCCTAATCATGGGATCGAACTCGCCGCATGAGTCACAACTGCCCCAGGGCTGGGCTGTGCCCTGCCTCGTGTATTGCGTGCGCCTTATGCAACAGGGCTACTAGGACAAAGGGATAGTCCAGAATATTCGTGACCGGACCAGCGATGGAAACCTCGAGAAGCCGTGAACCCTGGATGGATCTAGAAGCATTTATTGAGTCACCGGCCTGCTATATAAGTGCGACCTGTCAAGCAGTTGTTGTGTTTTTATGAGCTAGTGCGAGTGTTTATCCTGAGCGACAGAAGTGTGGTGACTTGCGAAACCCCTAGTGAAGCTGATTCTCTTGACAGCGAGGAAGTGATTGTGGTGCATTGTGAAACGGTGTGTAGTACGGTGACAGGCTGAGTGCAGATATTTCCAGCCAACGCACGGGGCCACCTCATTACGAGGGATTAACTTCTGCGGCTTGTTGACAAGTGAAAGGGGGAAAGAACTCTCCAAAGGCAGAGACTTGAGGAAACTGGAGTAAGGTAATAATTGCTTGTATTTACTGATGAGTGCTGTATCTTCCTGCAAGCAATAAAGCTAACTTCTCTTTAAAGCAGTAATTGGTGTTGTGTTTTCTACCCACCGTAATCCAGTTAACAAAAGTGCCCCTAGGGGGGTGGCACGTAACAACTGGTGTCAGAAGCCGGATTACGAACTCAAGCACAAGCACAACACCTGTCGGTCCTGGTTTCAAAACCCGAGCAGGTCATTTTCTCTAACTTTCCTGTGAGTGCATGCCCTTTACAAGACAAACAACTAAAATGGAGGCACAATTGGCAGCATTGCTAGAAAAGTTAAGTGGCATGGAAGACGGCCAGAAGAAATTAGCCAAGGACCTGAAGGATGACCTGAAGAAGATGGGAGACGGCCAGAAAAGTTTAGCAGAGGACCTGAAGGACGGCCAGAATAAGTTAGCAGAGGACCTAACCGCCAAGTTTCTGGATGGCCAGAAAAATCTGGAAGAGAGTCTGCTGACGAAATTAGAGGAGAGCCAAAGGAAATTAGAACAGGGCCTACGTGAAGAAGTCGCAGCAGTGGAAAAGAAGTTCAACGCCCGCTGATGGGGGTGGATGAGAAATTCAACGCCTTGCAAGTGGAAGTTGCCGAGCTGTGCCAACGACCGCTGATGGGGGTGGAGGAGAAATTCAACGCCTTACAAGTGGAAGTTGCCGAGCTGTGCCAACGCCCGCTGATGGGGGTGGAGGAGAAATTCAACGCCTTACAAAAGGAAGTTGCCGAGCTGCGCCAACGCCCACTGACGGGGGTGGAAGAGAAATTCAACGCTCTACAAGAGGAAGTTGCCGAGCTGCGCCAACGCCAGCCCACCGTTACACCGGGAATATCAGGAACGGGACATAGCAGAGTGACGCCCCCAACCTTCGACGGAAAGGTCCCGTGGAGCACCTACTTACGTCAGTTCGAGGCGGCCTGTTCCATAAATAACTGGAACAACACAGAAAAGGCTACAGCTCTCATTGTAGCGCTGAGAGGTGACGCCCTTAACGTCCTTCAGGCCATCCCGACTGGATCCCAGGACTACGCTTCACTGATCGCCCATATGGAGTCCCGATATGGAGATAGCCACCTTCAGCAGGCCTACCAGATGCAGCTCCGGACCCGGGTACAGAAGAATGCGGAAACCCTGCAGGAGTTCGAGATGGACATCGCACGCCTCGTAAGGCTCGCCTACCCAACAGCGCCGGCCGATTTTCTGGAGCAGATAGCGACGCAGACTTTCACCGACGGGCTACGGGACTCGGGCACTCAACAGGCGCTGCGACTCGCGCGCAATAAGACCCTGACAGATGCGCCGAGCCACGCACTTGAGTTCGAGACGGCAAAACAGGCATCCAGAATGCACGCGCGGGTGCGTCAAGTGGATGTCGACGAACCAGTAAAAACCAACGAGACCAAGCCCCTGGCCGACGAATTAATGGAGGCGCTAAGCCGTTTCTTCGATAGTCGTGGCACCACCAGCAACGACACAGCCGGAAGGCAACCGGAGAGGCAGCCCGGAAGAGGACTACCGACCTGCTGGACCTGCGGTAAGAAAGGCCACCTGAGCAAGGACTGCGGTGATCGCCGCCGCCGAGGGTATCCGACGGGAAATCAGTCGTCTGAAAAACCGCGCGACCCAGGGAAACGAGTATTAGCCAGCCTTGGGGGGCAAAGTTTGGCTTGTGACAGTCGTCAAGCCCCGGCAGTCCAGGTTCGTGTGACGAAGTTACGGAGGGACAATAGCAGCCTGATGGTCGACGGAGTCGTCAACGGAGAGAGCTGGCCCATGCTAATCGACAAGGGAGCATCGAGGACCATCGTCAGTACCACCGTGATCCCGAAGTGGAGAGTGCAACCCACACAAAGGAACCTCCAGCTAATAACCGCGACCGGAGAGACCGCACCGGTACATGGCGAAGCATCACTGGAGTTCGTCATTGGTCGACGGGCGATAAAGCATCTAGTGCTTGTGGCTGACGTATCAAATGAAGTGATCATCGGACTGGACTTCCTGGACCAGAACAACATCATCTTGGATCTGAGTACCAACACTCTGCACTTCGGAGGTGAGGAACTCGCTTTGCAACCTGCGCACGAGTCCATCACCGCACGACGAGTAAGGCTGAGAGAAGACGTCATCGTTCCCGCCAGGACGGAGGTCAGCGCTGCCGTAATTGTCGACGGAACTGCTGAGGGAGTGGCGGCTGTCATCGAGCCAAAATATGAGGACATCCAGACAAAAGGATTGCTAGTTGCCAAGACCCTCATCAACACGGCGCCTCGGCCGTACGTCCGCCTGTCCAACCTGAACGACTACGATATTACGGTTCACCGGGACAGCAACCTAGGAGTCTGCGAGCCCGTTACCTGGATTGCCCGCATCACAGAAACGACGGACGGACACCTGCAGACGGACAACCAAAGAAGACGCGCCCTGCCAGAAGAACTACAGAAGCTGTACCAAGGATCCCAGGACCATTTAGACGAGGAGCAATCACGTCAACTTCAGGACCTGCTACGCGAATTCCAGGATGTATTCTCCGTGGGGAGCAAAGACTTCGGCAGGACAAGCTTGGTCCAGCACAGAATCGACGTTGGGGACAGCGCACCGATTAGGGCCCCATTCCGACGTGTCCCGCTCGCCAAGCAAGCCGAAGTTGACCGGATGGTAGAAGAGATGAAGGAGCAAGGGGTGATCGAGCCATCACATAGTCCTTGGAGTTCTCCGGTCGTGCTTCTGAAGAAGAAGGACGGTTCCACCAGGTTCTGCGTGGACTACAGGCGGGTGAACGACGTCACGAAGAAGGACAGCTACCCTCTACCCCGGATCGACGACACGCTGGACACCATATCAGGGTCAAGATGGTTCTCCACCTTGGATTTGATGAGTGGGTACTGGCAGGTGGAGGTCCACCCTAAGGACCGCGAGAAAACGGCGTTCTCTGTGGGCAGCGGGCTCTGGCAGTTCACCGTCATGCCATTCGGTCTGTACAACGCCCCTGCGTCCTTCGAAAGGCTAATGGAGTCCATTCTGAGGGGACTACACTGGAAGACCTGCCTGGTCTACCTAGACGACGTCATCGTTATGGGGAGAAGCTTCGAGGAGCACTACAGCAACCTGAAGGAGATCTTGTTGAAGCTACGGGCTGCCCAGCTGAAGTTGAGCCCCAAGAAGTGTCAGCTCTTCCAGAAGCGGGTCCAGTACCTTGGGCATATCGTCTCCGAGGAAGGGGTGCGCACCGACCCAGAGAAGACCGCAGCTGTGAGGGAGTGGCCAGTTCCGAAGGACAAGTCCCAACTACGAAGCTTCCTGGGACTCTGCACTTATTACCGTCGCTTCGTGAGAGGGTTCGCCGACATCGCCAAACCTTTACATCGACTGACTGAGAAGGACCAACTCTTCACGTGGACAGCAGAATGCCACAGTTCCTTCGAACAACTCAAGCAGGCTCTGTGCACCGCGCCTATTATGGCCTACCCCAGACCTGGAACAAGATTCATCGTCGATACCGATGCCAGCGACTTTGGCATAGGGGGAATCCTGTCGCAAGTAGTGGACGGCGAGGAGAGAGTAGTGGCCTACTTCAGCAAGGCCTTGTCAAAGCCAGAAAGGAACTACTGCGTCACCAGGAAGGAGCTGCTCGCCATCGTGAAGACCATTGAACACTTCCACAAGTACCTGTACGGGCAAGAATTTCTCATCAGGACTGACCATGCATCCCTGCGGTGGCTCCTGAACTTCAAGCAGCCCGAGGGTCAACTCGCGCGGTGGTTAGAGAGGCTTCCACAGTACAACTTTGAGATTCAGCACAGGAAAGGCCAACTGCATTCTAACGCCGACGCCCTGTCACGAAGACCGTGCCCCGAAGACTGCACCTTCTGTGCCCGAAGTTAGGAGAACACCGGGATACAGTGCCGAAGGACTACCGTGGAACTTCAAGGGAGCTGGAGCCGCGAATCTTTCAAGCGGGCACAAGCAGAAGATGATGACCTGGGACTGATAGCCGAATGGAAGAGGGCCTGTGTCCCCAGACCCGGGTGGAACATTGTGAGTGACTGCAGCCCAAAGTTTAAGTCCTACTGGGCACAGTGGAACTCGCTGATTGTGAGGGATGGCCTCATATGCCGTACCTGGGAGAGCATCGACGGGAAGACATCTCGGGAACAATTCATCGTTCCAAAGGCTATGACGGAGGAAGTACTGAAGGAAGTTCATGGAGGATCATCTGGTGGACACCTAGGGATAAAGAAGACCCTGGAGAAGCTGAGAGAGCGGTTCTACTGGATCGGATGCCGAACAGACGTGGAGAACCACTGCGCGAGGTGCCACGATTGCGCAGCCAGCAAGGGCCCAGGACGAAGACGACGGGGTCCACTGAAGACCTACAACGTGGGCGGCCCCATGGAGAGAGTGGCCATCGATGTTGCTGGGCCATTCCCGTTAAGCGAGGCAGGGAACCGCTACATATTAGTCGTCAGCGACTACTTTACCAAATGGCCGGAGGCGTATGAGCTCCCTAACCAAGAAGCCGCGACGATTGCAGAGACCCTGGTGAAGGAATTCGTCAGCCGGTACGGAGTACCCCAGGAGCTGCACTCCGATCAAGGGAGGAACTTCGAGTCGCAGGTGTTCCAGAACCTATGCCAGCTGCTGGGAATCCGGAAGACAACGACAACGCCGCTACACCCTCAGTCCGATGGGATATAGAGCGATTCAATCGCACCATCGAGAACCATCTCCGAATAGTCGTCATCGAGCACCAGAGGGATTGGGACAAACATCTTCCACTATTTCTCCTGGCCTACCGCGCCGCCGTGCTTGAAGCCACCGGGTGCACACCAGCCCGGGTCATGTTTGGGTGGGAGCTCCGTCTACCTGTCGATCTTGCCTTCGGCCGACCTGGGAATGATCCGATCCCGGTAAGCCTGTATTGTCAAGAACTGGTCGACCAACTGGAGGACGTGCACGCGTTCGCGAGGAGGAAACTGCGGATCGAGACCGACCGAATGAAGACCCGATACGACCAGCAGACGGATGCCGGCGGATTCCACGAGGACGACCTGGTCTGGCTCTTCAACCCATTACGGAAGAAAGGCCTGTCACCCAAACTGCAGAAGTCCTGGGTGGGCCCGTACCGAGTCGTGAAACGGATCAACGATGTCGTCAACAGGATCCAGCGGAGCCCGAGGGCGAAGATGAAGATCGTGCATCGAGATCGCCTGGCAGCCTACGGAGGGACACAGACGGACCAATGATTGATCGGTACGATCAGCCTTTTTAGGAAGGGGGTGGTGTTACGGCTGTGAGTTTGTGTCATCGCTCGCCGCATGAGTCACAACTGCCCCAGGGCTGGGCTGTGCCCTGCCTCGTGTATTGCGTGCGCCTTATGCAACAGGGCTACTAGGACAAAGGGGTAGTCCAGAATATTCGTGACCGGACCAGCGATGGAAACCTCGAGAAGCCGTGAACCCTGGATGGATCTAGAAGCATTTATTGAGTCACCGGCCTGCTATATAAGTGCGACCTGTAAAGCAGTTGTTGTTGTGTTTTTATGAGCTAGTGCGAGTGTTTATCCTGAGCGACAGAAGTGTGGTGACTTGCGAAACCCCTAGTGAAGCTGATTCTCTTGACAGCGAGGAAGTGATTGTGGTGCATTGTGAAACGGTGTGTAGTACGGTGACAGGCTGAGTGCAGATATCTCCAGCCAACGCACGGGGCCACCTCATTACGAGGGATTAACTTCTGCGGCTTGTCGACAAGTGAAAAGGGGCAAGAACTCTCCAAAGGCAGAGACTTGAGGAAACTGGAGTAAGGTAATAATTGCTTGTATTTACTGATGAGTGCTGTATCTTCCTGCAAGCAATAAAGCTAACTTCTCTTTAAAGCAGTAATTGGTGTTGTGTTTTCTACCCACCGTAATCCAGTTAACAAAAGTGCCCCTAGGGGGGTGGCACGTAACAATAGACTTTTCTCGCGATAAAACCATCTGATCGCAGTGAAATATGGTACAGTAAATGTTTATACACATTGTAGTGCACTGGCATCTAATTTACTTCAATTGTTTACATAACCTCAAGATGGCGGCTGTGCGAAATTTTAAAATTAAGTTTTAATTTCTTGTGTGCTAATCATGGGATCGAAGTGAAAGTTTGAATAATGAACTTACGCAAAAGTCGTCATCTAATAGTATATTACTATATGGCCTACATATACAAAAATCCAACATGGTGACCATCGGAAATATGTAGACGGTTCTCAATATCTACGAATTTTTTACAGCAATCAAACTGAAAATTTTTAAGTTCACCTATAGGACTTTCAATAATCTGGTGAGCACAAATCCAACATGGTGTTGACGCGAAGTATAAATATTTAAATGGACGTTTCTCGTGATTTTACCATCCGAGTACAGTGAAACTTGGTATGGTAAATGCTTATGCAAACGTTAATTCACTTGCATCTAATTTATTTCTGCCCTTGGATTGGTGTATCCAGTAGCTGATTACTGTGCGTCCACCTGGATGAATAGTGCTCATACCATGCTTGTTGATATTCAGCTCAACCAAACTATGTGCATCATCTTGGGAACAATTAGATGTACTCCGACATTTTGGCTGCCAGTGCTAAGTCACATTCCACCTCCAAGTATGAGACGAGAACATGGACTTATGAAGATGTACAGTGCCATCTGCAAAAATCCTCATCTTCCCATGCACCATGATTTTCCTGATATTAGCAGGAATAAACTTCGCTCACGCCACCCTCCTCTGACTACTGCACAAAGGCTCGTTGAAAGTGAGTTCAATGTGACTGCCCGTTGGAAGCAGTTCTGGTCGATCTCTGCCTCACCGGAACAACAAACTATGCCATGCATCACAACCAAGCCTCCAGGTTTTGAGCTTCCTAGAAGAATTTGGTCCACCCTAAACAGGATAAGAACAAATTGTGGCAGATGCGCGGACTCTCTTCACAGGTGGGGGAAAATTCTATCTCCGAAATGTACCTGCGGTGCTGATAGACAAACTATTCAGCATATCACACAAGATTGTCCACTAACTGCCTTCTCTGGGGATACAGTTGAGTTCCTGATGGCTACAAAAAATGCATTGACTACATAAAGGATGCAAATCTGACATTGTGACCCTTATCTGAGTTCAGCCTTGTATATAGTTATTTTCTTTCTGTTTCATGCTGTTTTAATTATCCTTATATTATATGTATTGTGATGTGTTTTGTACCATACGCTAAATAAATAAATATTTCAATTGAGGGGCTGAGAACAAAAAGCAGGTAAGTGACGGAAACCTAGTTTTGAGGAAATTGCAGTTAAAGTTATACATGGCTTACAATATTACAAAATAGTTTGGTTGAGTTTCCCAATTTATGTATCAATTAAATATATCTTAAGCATTAATACTGAGGTGAAATTAAGTTGTAGCATTCATTATAGAAATGGTAATAATTATCCCAAAATACTTAACTGATATTGATTAATTTTTAGCCTATTTTCAATTTTGAAAAAATAGGCTTATGAGATCACCTTTTGTCCGTGTGTGTGTGCGTGTATGTGTGTGTGTGTGTGTCCCCCCCTAATAAAATCTAAACGGCAGGAGCGATTTCAATGAAACTCGGAAAGTTCATAGCACTATTCCCGGCGACCTCGACCGTGCCCTTCAAATTTTGTTACGACTCACCAATCCAACATGGCGGCTGTGCGAAATATTTCACCAGCATTCAATATCTCCGAAACTATTACCGATATTATCCTGACATTTTCTATGGTCATAGAGGGAACTACTATAAGTTCACTTATGTGACTTTTGAAAACCTGGTAACTACAAAACCAACATGGCGGCCAAGCGAATTCGCTACTTTTCAATAGACGTTTCTCGCGATTTGACCAACCAAACGCATTGAAACTTGGTACAGTATATGTTTATATACATTGTAATGCACCGACATCTAACTTCGTTCAATTGTTTACATAATCACAAGATGGTGGATGTGCGAAATATTTCACCGGCATTCTATATCTCTGAAACTATTAGCGGTATCTCCCTAAAATTCTGTACGGAGATAAAGGGCACTACTGGAAGTCCATCTATAAGATTTTCAAAAACCGGTCAACTACAAAACGAACATGGCGGCCAAGCGAATTTGAACATTTTAAATAGACCTTTCTCGCGATTTAATGTTCCAAGCGCACTGAAACCTGGTACAGGAAATATTTATACACATTGTAATCCACTGGTATCTAATTTAGTTCAATTGTTTACATAACCTCAAGATGGCGGCAGTGCGAATTTTAAAATTAAGTTTTTATTTCTTGTGATGTAGGCATGCGATCGAAGTGAAAGTTTGAATAATGAACCTACGCAATAATTTTCCTTTAATGGTACATGACTCTATGGCCTATACATTTAACAATCCAACATGGCGACCATCCGAAATATTTAGAGGATACTGAATATCTACGAATCTATTTTAGCAATCAAACTAAATTTTTTAATGTTCATAGGGGCTATGAACTTAAGTTCACCTATAGGACTTTAAATAACCTGGTGATCACAAATCCAACATGGCGGTGACGCGAATTATAAATATTCACATGGACGTTTCTCGCAATTTAAGCATCCGCGTGCAGTGAAATTTGGTACAGTAAATCTTTATCCGAATGTTAATCCACTGGCATCTAATTTATTTCAATTGTTTCCTTAACCTCAAGATGGCAGCTGTGAAATTTTTTTAACTCTCCTTGTTTTTTCTTGTGTCCTAATTATGCGATTGAAGTTTGAATACTACACGTTCACAATAATCTGCATGTAACAGTACATAACTCTAGGACCTACATATATAAAATCCAACATGGCGACCATCCGAAATATTTAGTCGGTTCTCAATATCTACGAATCTATTACAGCAATCAAACTGAAATTATGTATGTTGATAGTGGCAATTATCATAAGTAGGATATATGAAAATAGGCTGTATAGTTCTTCACGGAACTACTTGTTTTTTATTTAATGCAACAACATGGTAAGTGACTTCAACACGATTTGTTCTTTATTTAGCGTATGGATTTTAGTGCCTGGAGTGTCCGAGGACATGCAGCTGCTTCAATGCGGAAACCCATGGAGTGAGCTAAAAGTTCATTTCAATTCTATTAGTTCCAACTTTCGCTACTAGATGTCAATGACACCTAGTAGCGAACATTGGAACTAACCTGCAAATTTAGTTTCACACTAGTTTATTTAGTGGAAGGCTTTTTACATGTCATAAATTCATGACATGGGACCGCCGGCTTTCCTTCCCCTCCGAAGGAAGGCATACTGAAGGATTTTAACCCTCTTAAAAAATCCGATGACTTCGGCCAGCTACTACTTTCATATACTTATCAGAGTCATTGGAAAGTTCACTGTTTTCTTCATTGTTTGGAACTTTTTCAGGGACCACGTCCTGAATTTCGGTGAGGGGACGTCCCCTTTGTCGAGTTTCTGGAACATTATGATGAGGCAGACTGCCAAAGAAAGTATGATGGACAGGAGATATCAGCGGTTTAAGTTCCTGGTGGTTCTTGTATTTTGCAGCCTTTATGGGTACATCTGCTGGATCGAGCTTTGAGAGCATTACTTCTGATGGTCTGCCGACCCCACGTTTTACTATATTCACTCATCTGAAGGGGATGTCTTCATTCTTCATGTTTCTTTGAAGAGCTCATCTACACGTATCCATCTTATTTTGTGCCATGACACAGTATTACCTCCTTCGTCTTTCGTGATGGTATTCTTTGTGAATTTGGCCATGGGCTGAACGGTGAAGAAATCTTCATTGTTCATTGGAATAACAGAAAAGTTTTTTGATGTTGCTTTCACAATGCTCATCCAATTCTCAGGAACAGAGACATTATGAACCACACGCCTACGTTTACAATCAGGCCAAGTCTTGATCGCATTCCATATAAGTATGGCCTGGCTCCAGGAACTTGTGATCGATGACTTGTATTGCAGATGTCTGCACGATGTACATCCAAAATTTGAGCGTGTTTTTGTTTTTGTTTTGACCACCGCAACAGTCACTGTAAGCAAGGATTCGTCTCACTTCCTGTAAACCTTCGCAATACTTCCTGAGACGGGAACCAATTTCTTGCGATCATCTTGAGACAGTTGTTTTCCCCACACAAACATTGTGGATTTTGCTGTTTTAATGTTATGGACACAAACATTATAATTCCAGAGAACTCTCAGGTGGTAAACTTTGTTGCTGGTGAGTGAAGGTGTAGGCAACGTTTTCTGTAGGTCGAAAGTAAAACAGTTTTGATTTTTCTTTGTCTATCCTCTTCTGCTCAGTTGCTTTTTGGGCTTCCCTCAGGTGCAGTTCTTGTTCCATTCTTAACTAAGCAAGCTGCTGCTCATCTTTCTCATGAGCGATTTTCATGGAAAATATATCACACTTATTACTAGTGTCACTATGTGGGCGATAAGTTGAAATGGGTGTTAAATATTTTACGATAACACCATTCTTTTACTAGGTCATACCCCTTTTCATTACACCATTCGCAATACAACTTGTACATTGTGTCCAAACTTAGATCCTGAGACAAGTATTTCTTGTCAGGGTTATAACGTCCGCTGTAATGACTGAATACTTGGGGAAGGCGTTAATGTGTTCTTTTGCTTGGTTCTCTAAAGTATCACTTATTTTATTCTTTGCTGCACCCGTTCCATGCATGTTCCTTGGTGAAACACCATTTCCACTCATTTTATCTGTAGCCAGGTCAAATCTGTTATGGGAGATTCCTAAGATTCTTCTAAAAAAACTTTGCACACACAGTGCCCTTTCAGATTTATAATTTTAGTGGAATGTTTGTGTATGGTTGCAGTCTTTATTCTTCTTTTCGGTACCTTCAAAGTTACACAGGATCACATATAAGCCGATTGAAGATTCTAGCATGAAAATCCCCAAAACTCTGCGAAAATGCTTTCCCCACATTCCTTATTGAGATTTTCTGTGCATTTAAAGCGACATGACCTATGATTTCCAACATCCTGCAAGACTGTGGCCATTTTCACAATGCCCCTGTGCCTGACATACTCCTTCCCTGGATTCCGTAAAAGGTTTTTCTCCATTGATTTCCTTGGTTCCCTCTGTCGCTTACACCCCCTAGACAGGACTGTAAGAAGAATCACAACATTACGATGTAACTAATCAACCACCGCCCATGAGATCACTTGCCTGGGTTTTGCTCTAAACAAGAAATACGTTTCAAAAAGAGTACCAGTGAATGGTGCCTGGGTGGCAGCACTGAGCAGTGCGATCACTTACCTGATTTTTGTCCTAAGCGATATGCTCTTCGGCTACCACAACCAGCATTTAACTAATTTTTTCATAAAATGTCACTTACCTGCTTTTTGTTCTCAGCCCCTCAATTGTTTTCATAACCACAAGATGGCAGCTGTGCGAAATTCTACGTTTTGAGTCCTAATCATGCGATTGAAGTTTGAATACTACAACTACACAATAATCTTCATGTAATAGTACATAACTCTAGTAAACGAAATTGATGCTTTTCAGTAGGTTAACACGATTGCACCTAATTGTAAAGGGTGTTATGCCCTAACTCTTAAAACAATACATGCGATTAGACTAATAATGAGATAAATAAATTAATGAAAAGCATCAATTTCAATTGAACTAAACAATATCTTCTTTTTATCTCAGTTTACTTTTAACTGCGTTCTTTGCATCCTAAGCTTGAAGATAGCAAGATGTAAAATGCGAGAAGAAAATGAAAAATATATTTCTTAAAAAGGAAATTGCACGCAGTAAGAAGATTGGCTAGGTTTATTAGCCATTTGAAGTAGAAAAGTAGACATGGCAACATTGGTCTCCAAGCCTGTGGATGTTGAGAGTACTACAGATTTAGTGGGTACCACTAGACATCACTGTGCAAGTATTGGTTATGTGACTTGGGAGAGTTTTCCTCCTTGCTGCTTTCACAAATATGCTATCAATAGCTTAGTTGCACTGGTACAGTCATGTGGTCAGAGCAAACTCTGATAGTGTCGCAAGGTGGGGGCACTCGCACTCAGTCTAGTTGGACGGAGACCCCCTGGTCAACCGAGGAAGTGATGGATGGACTGCTTGCGAGAGGACATGAGAGCTGTTGACGTCTGCTCCACTGCTGCTACAGACCGAGCAAAGTGGAGCACGAGATGTCGAAATACGTACCCTACGTTCTTGATGGCACTAACGCCATGAAGATGATGAAGAAGAAGATATCGTAAAGGGTGACGATATAAATACACTAATTCTTGCTGGATGATATGGTCAAGAGATTTACGATAATGTACCCACAAATCTAAATACGAGAGCAGATCAAAAAATAAGTTGCAATTCCCAGTTATGGCCATTTATTACACCACCTATACAACAGCAACACGCCTATAACGACATACAACGTAACGTCACTTTTCTACATAGTTTCCAAGAGACTCCAAACATTTCTGCGAATCCACAACCAACTTGTCGATGCCGGATGCATAGAAAGTTTCTTCAGCGTTCTGCAACCACACGGAGACAGCGGCCTTGACCTCCTCATTGGTCTGGAAACGTCGACCACTGAGCTCCGTTTTGAGCTTACTGAACAGATGAAAGTCACATGGTGCTAGGTCGGGACTGTAGGGTGGATTCTGCCAGACCTCCCACTTGAAACGCTGCAGCAGTTCGCTCGTTTGGCGGGCCTTGCTAGGTGGTGTTATCATGCAACAAAATCACACCGGCGCTCAATTTCCCCCGGCGCCGTTTGTCTTTGCCCCTTTTAACTACTGCGGCTTTTAGTGATGCTGGTGTGCCAGAATTTTGCCCCGAAGGTGATCTTTAACCTGTCAGTAAATGTACTAACACAGCTCCCTCTAATTTAGGCACCATCAAATGACAACTGACTGCGTCAAGATTTGATCCTGCAACCTAGGGCACAGAAGGCGAATACGTCAGTCACGGGAGAGAGAGCCACCCAGCAGCAGCAGAAGTAGCCACCTGACGTCACCCGCAGTGACCTCCTACGCCTCATCGGAGGGGTATGTCTAGGATAGACACGCACTACCCGGCAACTAGATCTGACAGATTTCGAGCCCGTAAAGCCAAACAACAAGCATCAGTCAACACGGCTACCACTAGTAGTGCCGAACAAACGTCCACGACGTCAGATTTGTCCAACATCTCGAATATCTCAACAGCATCCACGACTTCAGTCATATCTCCGGAAGACATGGGTGAGCTACGACAGGCACTGACGGAGATCCGCACCCGCCTCTCTTTTTAGAGGACGGTGGGGAGGAACTAGACCGAGGAGAGCAGGACGACAACGATCCCGCCGTTCACCAAGCACCGCCGACCCCGTCGAGAGTGTTACACCCAGTCTCGATGACCAAGGGAATAGACACTCCGTCACAACAACGCGTCTACAATCTGGCTCTCGGCCTCAAGCACATCCTGATGACCATTCCGACCGGCAGAGACCATCACGACGCCGCCACCACCCTCTGCCTGCTGTCGCTATGGCCGCACATGGATCACGTACAACGAAAGTACGCCTTCAACAGGGCCACCAGCGCCTACCTCTCACTTAACATGATAATAATTCGATATGTTCCTATTAACATAATGTTACTTATTTGTTTTGCTTGAGGGACCTCACCCAAGTGGTTGAAGATCCTTATTGAGACTTGAGCAACCGAGCACGATCCTTTTGTTTATGGCATTAACATGTAGATCTTTTCCTTATTTCTGATGGGCTGCTCAAAAAACTATTATATTTTCTTTAACTAGCAACCCGGTCCGGCTTTGCGCGGGAACAGTTGTGAATGCATTACGTGATAAGCGCTTCTTTACGATGTCAATGATCTACAATATAAGGACACTCGTCCAACTGATACCCCCGAGATTGAGGAGGACATTGATACAGAGATATTTACAACTGAGGAAGTAGAGGCTGCTATTATCAGCTCGAAGAATAATAAAGCTTGTGGACCAGACAATATATGTAACGAGCACCTTAAAATTGCTCTCCCAGTGCTAAAAGAAGCAATAACATCTCTCCTGAATGAATGCCTCAGGCAAGGAAATATCCCGCATAGCTGGAGAAGGTCCACAGTAAAACTGCTGTATAAAGGAAAGGGATGCACCGAGGACCCAAACTCCTACCGAGGTATTGCACTGGAATGTGCGTTATTCAAAATTCTAACAAAACTTTTATGCCAACGCCTTATTAGAGAAATCGATCCTAAGCTCCCGGAGGAACAATTTGGTTTCAGAAAAGGAAGATCTACAACACAGGCTATCCAATGCCTTCTAAATGATATTGAGACAGCTCTGACAGTCCCAAAAGGAAAGCTATATGCCATATTTATAGACTTCTCCAAAGCTTTCGACATGGTCAATAGGAAGATCATCATAGAGAAGCTAGGAAATCAAATGAGAAGTAACAGCTATACAAAACGGCTTATCACAAGCATCCTGGCCTCAAATTACATAGAGATAAGCGACGGAATCACAACATCAAACCCAATAGATCAAACAACCGGTGTATTGCAAGGGGACCCTCTAAGCCCATTACTGTTCATAATCGCGACGGCGGATATCGCACAGGTAGTCTCGGAGAGAGTAATTCTCTATATGTACACTGACGATATTGTGCTGGCCTCGAGATCGCAAGAGGATCTACAATCTGCATTTGATCTGCTGTTGGAATGGGCGGAAGAGAATGAACTCAGCCTAAACGAAAACAAGACTATATCAATGACTTTCCGCAAAGGGGGAAAACCAGCAGTTTTTCACACACATAGAAAACCCCTGGAGAGCGTTTCTAACTTTAAATATCTAGGCGTGACACTTCAGACAACGGGCAACGTCTTTACGCTTCACGTTAACGATAGGATCTGTGCGGCTACGAGGGCCATAAATGATATCAGACAGTTGAGAAAACTCTCCGTCAAAACAGCCTTGAAACTCTTCCAGCTCAAGGTTACACCCGTTGTAACATATGGATTAGAGAATATCTGGACACATCTCAAATTGAAACACCTGGAAAAGTTGGAGAAACTAAAAGCGACTTTCTTAAAGAAGGTTCTGTGTGTTTCAAAATACACGCCTTCAAGACTAGTCTATGAATTAACACGTGAATTATATTATGTGGAAGAGCTCCGCCTCCAACTGTCGCTACCGTCTACACCAGCATACGTGCAACTCATGGAGAACCTGAAATCGAAGAAGAGAGACATATGGTGGGATTTCTACATCACTGACGCAATGACCTGCAATGATTGGAAACGGGGAGGCTACGAACTAAGACATACTGTTACACGCTTTGCCATACATGGCTTTCACCATAAGCTGTGCAAGTTAAAGAAGTTTCACCAGCCAGACGCAGACTGTGTATGTGAACGTTGCGGCAAATGTTGCGAAAGATATCATGCGATGTACTGTACATATAGACTTGAATCTCTGACGTCCTTCTGTTGTAATGAATAGTTTATTCCTATGTATGTTTCATTTTGTCTGTATCATTCCTTTGGCTATTAGCTGCAATAAATATTTTATTATATCTGTTTTACGTTTCGGCATGATGGGTTAAAATCACTGACTGGACTATTAACTATATTATCATGGAGATGCATGTGCAACAAATTCTTGTCAGACGTAATTCAAGAATGGCGAGGTGCATGAAACACAAATACCCCTTCCGTCCAATCTAAAAACACTTTTAGTGGACGATATATTGTGCCCTTGCGAACAATTAATACGTAATCATACTTCCGTAGCTCAGTAGTTTCGGGGCGTAGTACATTCATTCCCACCATATGATACACGTATTTTGGATCAAAAGCATTAGGTCAACACTTGAAATAAACCGATAATCACAATAAAAACATAATTTAATTATAGGCACTACAAAAACTCAAAAATAACATAAAAACACTCAAAAACATATTAATATTTCACATTTTGTTCTCTAACAACAAGGGATCACTTAAATCATCTAACAAAATCAATAGATGAGGTTCCACTGAACCTTTCATGCAGGTTTCATTTCCATAATGTATCTAAGAATGATTATTTAACTGAGCTCCTGACGGCTCCATTAGTACTGTATAACTTTACTTATTACTTTCAACATGATTATATTCTCTAACTTGGTCATTGTTTAATGTGTATTCATATTTGTTTATAACAATAATAACAACAATTTCTTTTCATAGGATCCACGTGGGTTTAAATCTTATCTCTCTTTCTCTTTATCGTACATGCTTTATATTGGCGGGAAGTTCGTTTCACCATGTGTGCCAAAAACTACTGAAAGAATCAAGTTAAACAATACTCCCGGATTGCCTAAGATTTCAGATACTCAATAACCCATTATTTGGATTTGTCACACAATGAGATTTTCTTACAAATGTTTACCGCATTTCCCTTAATTCACGAGATCTGAACAACCTTTGCAACATATAACCACATGTTAATTTAACTACGGTTACACCTCCCGTCTTATTTATAAAAGAAACATCTTGTTAGTGCAATACCACTCGGGCTGTTTACAATCTGTCTCGCAGGTCCCCCAAGGCAATTAGTGGTTCCTTGACCTACCCTTGGCACTTTAACTAATATTTATGACCTGTCAACCTAGAGTCTGACTCTCACTGGGTTGGATTCTCTCTGCAGCGGTAAGTCCAGCTGTCCTCACAGCAGAATATGGAAGACTTAAAATGAAATCTTATTCATTTCCACTCTTAAACGTGGCACGTTGAAGCCGGTAATTACTTCACAAGACATGATGTTAATTGGTGATCATCCACATTGTCTGAGTCAATATGCGGAAAACATAACTTAAGGGGCTCATCACACACATCCAATATATGACACTTCAGTGTCTACAATAGTCAACTTCCTAGGTTAAATCCATCTTTAGAAGAGATCAATATTACTTGCGCCAGTGAGGCGGTATATTGACCAGGCCCCCACGTGCTTTTACAATTTCTAGAGTGGGAATCGAACCCGGTTCTCTAGTATCCACAATACCTCCCTTTATTACTTTACTTAGATCCGTCTTTTATCAAACTCATCACAACTACGATCACAATTAAACGGTCTTGGATAATAGATATGACAATCTATCAACAAACTTTTTATAATGCGTAACCTCGCATACATAACAATATTTAAGTTTTCCGTAATTCTTTTTATCTTTGAAATCCAATATTATTACCCATAATTATTCCTTAATTCGACTTTATATGACTTAGACACGGTCATTAACGAATTTTATAATACACTTCAACATGAACACTAAGGTCTCTTATTATTTCATTTCTAAAGAGCTCAACCTTTGAATTATTATTATTCATTTCTTTACTTGATACAACTTATTTGCGGTATGTTATGATCCGTATTTCATTTTCTGCAATATTACACATATTCACTCACCATCTCATTTTAGTGCGCTCTTTCCCTATTTTAAGGTTTTCACGAACTTCCCCCAAAATTTATACACTCATGATTGAAAGTTTGTTCTTACATCTTATCTGGCGGATCTCGAACTTCATGGTTGGACCTTTTCGCCCATATTCTGGGTTAGTATTCACCCATAACACTCATTTCTATCTAAATTGCATTTTGTAAATATTGTCAATTCAAATAACAGTACAGTAAGTATGTAGTTAGTTTTAGTTGTAAGTAAGTAGTTAGTTTGTCTATTAGATATATGTCATTGTTCTATTAGACTGTGTTGTGTGAGTGTGTCTGGTAGCAATTGCATTGTTTATTAGTTATAGTTCATTGTTTCAGTAGACTGTGATGTGTGAGGGTGCATGAGAGTGAGCCTGGTGACAGACTGTTTTAGTGGTAGTATTTGTTGTTGATGGAACTTTGGTATTTTTTTGTTAGTAAAATTTTGGTATTTAATTGTTAGTACGGTAGAAGGTTAGTATTTTTGTTAGTAGAATTGCTCTTTACTTATTCTGAAAGGGAGTAGCAGCCTTTCAGAATAAATCAGTTCTTTACTAGTCTTATAGACGGTTAAGATATTGATAATATAAGCCAAATAATGGCTACACTGCGTCCTGCTGCACGGCTGGAAGCAACGGGAAACTACAGCCGTATGCTATTCCCGAGGATATGCACCTCTCTATGCATTATTACATGTGATGATGGCCTCCTCCCTTGTAAAATTTCAATCCGGGGGTAAACTAGTCCCCCGTTCGGATCTCCGGGTGGGGACTACTCGAGAGGGGGTTAACATCGCTGAAGTGACAAAGAGGAAATCTGACATTCTACGGATCGGAGCGTGGAATGTTAGAAGTCTGCTAGGAAGTGGAAGGTTAGAAAACGTAGAAAGGGAAATGGATAGGTTGAGGTTGGATTTAGTTGGGATTAGTGAAATGCGCTGGCAGGAAGAACAGGACTTTTGGTCAGGAGACTATAGGGGTCATTAGCAGTAAATCAAACAATGGCCAAGCAGGGGTTGGCCTCATATTGAGTAGGAAACTTGGGCAGCGGGTGGAATATTATGAGCAATATAGTGAACGGATTATTGTAGCAAAATCAATACTAAACCTACCTGCACCACAGTGGTACAAGTCTATATGCCTACCAGTCAAGCTGATGATGAGGATGTTGAAAAGGTCTACGAAGAAATAGACGGAATTCTGAGGTATATCAAGGGTGATGAAAATGTTATAGTAATGGGAGATTGGAATGCTGTGGTAGGAAAAGCGAGAGATGGGAAGATAGTAGGAGATTTCGGATTAGGTGAAAGGAATGATCGAGGAAGCAGGCTGGTAGAATTCTGCACCGAGCATGATTTGGTCATAGCTAATACCATATTCAATAACCACAATAGAGGAATATACACATGGATGAGACCAGGAGATACAGGGCGTTACCAAATCGACTTTATTATGGTCAAGCAGAGGTTTCTAAACCAGATTTTGGATTGTAAAACATATCCCGGTGCTGACATAAACTCTGACCACAATCTGGTTGTAATGAAATGCAGATTAAAGTTGAAGAAACTGAAGAAAAGTCAAAAGCCAAAAAGGTGGGCAATAGACAGACTGAAAGAGAAGGATGTAAACGAAAGATTCAAGAAGAGTATTAAGGAAGGACTAATGAAAAACCCTAAACAAACTTCAATTGCAGACGAATGGGCACTTTTGAAGAATGAAATAACAAAATCCGCAGAAGAAACCATTGGTAGGAAAGAAAGAATAGGGAGAAAACCGTGGATCACTCAGTATATACTAGAATTGATGGATGAAAGGCGGAAACACAAGAATGTAAGAGATGAAAAGGGGAAAGCAGAATACAGACGTCTGAGAAACGAGGTTAACAAGAAGTGCAAGGAAGCGAAAGAAGAATGTTTGAAAGAGAAATGTGCAGGTATAGAAAATTGTCTGAAATTAGGAAAAGTAGACACAGCTTATCGAGGGATTAAGAATACATTTGGGGAAAAGAAGACTAAGTGCTGTAATATTAAGGACACAAATGGAAAACCTATAACAGATAGGGAAGAAAAGGTTGAGAGATGGAAAGCTTACATAGAGAGTTTGTACTAGGGAAAGGAGATTGAGAATCATGCAATGGAAAGGGAGGAGGAAATTGATGAGGATGCGAAAGGAGATTTAATATTGCAATCAGAATTTGATAGAGCTTTGGAAGACTTAAGCAGGAACAAAGCACCAGGCATAGATGATATACCGATTGAGTTGCTACGCTGCATAGGAGATGAAGGTCTGATCAGGTTATTTCACTTGGTGTGTAGGATTTATGAGACAGGTGAGTTACCCCCCCCCCCGATTTCAAGAAGAATGTAATCATCCCTATACCAAAGAAAGTGGGAGCTGACATATGTGAAGACTACCGTACAATCAGCTTGATTACTCATGCTTCAAAGATCCTGTCTAGAATAATTTACAAGAGGGTTGAAAGCCAGATAGAAACGGAGTTGGGTGAAGACCAGTTTGGTTTCAGGAGAAATGTAGGAACAAGGGAAGCTGTACTAAGTCTTAGGCTGATTTTGGAAGGTAGAATAAGGAAAGATAAGAGAACGTTCATGGCTTTTGTAGACTTAGAAAAGGCTTTTGATAACGTTGGACTAAATTGTTTGACATTTTGAAATCGATTGGAATAAAGTACAGGGATAGGAGGGTGATATACAATCTGTACAGAAACCAGACAGCAGTCATTCGAGTTGAAGGACATGAGAGAGAAGCTGGTATTCAGAAAGGTGTAAGGCAAGGCTGCAACTTATCACCCATACTTTTCAATCTTTACATTGAACAAGCAATGAAGGAAATTAGAGAAAAAATTAAAGTGGGAGTGAAGATTCAAGGAGAAATAATTTCAACTCTGAGATTTGCTGATGACATCGTCATCTTGGCCGACAAGCCTGAGGATTTGAATGAGTTTTTGAATGGTGTGGACTCCGTCTTACGGAAAGAATTCATGATGAAAATAAATAAATGTAGAACAAAAATACTGGAATGCAGCCGAAATAAATCAGAAACCTCTATGGAGATCAAATTGGCAGGTGAAAAGCTGAAGGAAGTAGGAGGCTTTTGTTACTTAGGAAGCAGAATAACCAGTGATGGACGAAGCAAATAGGATATAAAAAGTAGGTTGGCTCAGGCAAAGAAAGCATTTCTACAAAAAAGGAATCTGCTGACATCGAATATAGATTTAGGTATTAGGAAGTCATTTTTGAAAGCCTTTGTCTGGAGCGTGGCGTTCTATGGAAGTGCAACTTGGACTATTGGTGCAGCAGAAAAGAGGAGAATTGAAGCATTTGAAATGTGGTGTTACAGGAGAATGATGAAGATCAGATGGGTAGATAGGGTTACAAACAAAGAGGTATTAAGACGAGTGGGGAGGAGAGATGTTTCTGGCGACTGCTAATGAAGAGAACAGATAGGTTAGTAGGACACATACTAAGACACCCAGGAATAGCAAGCTTAGTTATGGAAGGAAGGGTCGAGGACAAAAACTGTAGGGGTAGACCAAGGTTAGAATATGTTAAACAGATTGCGTCGGATGTAGGGTGTCGGAGCTATGTAGAGATGAAACGACTAGCTCAGGACAGGGAGGCATGGAGAGCTGCATCAAACCAGTCAAAAGACTGAAGACTCAAACAACAACATGCCTCCTCCTACAATGACGTAGTGCTGACATTGTGCTTCTTTCCAGTACGTTAATTACTTAAATTTTCTCTCGGATAAATCCTTATTTACAAAATAATTCATATTGCCGTGCTTCTTTTTTTTAAGATTTTGCATGGATCCAGATTTCGCACAGATTTCACCATACTGTGTACTCTTCCGGTTGCAACAACGTTAGTTAAACTGCTAACATGGCGAGGCCAGGGGAATTCCCTTCATTCCTCTTGCCTCCTAAATCACAGTCTTCTTGCTGGGTATGACGCATAGGGATCACGTGCATGTTGCTCATATTATGCCTCATCATTGCAGATGCTTAATTACGTTTCGTTGCGACATCTGGTCTCTCTCCCACTGGAGATCTTGTCATGTAGTGTAATTCCTTCTAAATGTATATCTTTTCTTCCCTAAAATCAAGGATTCGTACTTGTACCGATCCCAATCAGGGTACAATATTGAATATCGAGATGTGCTCTCGCGTACGTTTTTGTAGAACTTTTCATGCCGAACAATTCTTATACTCATTGTATATCGATATTTTAATGGTTTGCCGAGCGTAAGCTTAAAAAGCGCACGGACGCCAGGATTTTTTTTCTACCTTTTCTCTGAAAACGTTACTGCTTGGCTTCCTTTGATTATAAATTAATTATTATTTTCAACAGAAACTTTCCTCGAGGTATCCTTTACAGAATGGTGAAAACCGCATCACAATCCATGCAGTGGTTCTCGAGATCACCCGTGACATCCAAGAATCGGGTACTTTGTTTTATACTAAGTAGTGATTATACGCCAATCAGTATAATATAATATAATATAATATAATATAATATAATATAATATAATATAATATAATATAATATAATATAATATAATATAATATAATATAACATAATATAACATAATATAATATAATATAATATAATATAATATAATATAATATAATATAATATAATATAATATAATATAATATAATATAATACAATACAATATGATATAATACAATACAATACAATACAATACAATATAATATAATATAGTATAGTATAATATAATATAATATAATATAATATAATATAATATAATATAATATAATATAATATAATATAATATAATATAATATAATATAATATAATATAATATAATTCCCCTTCCACCCCAATCTTAAATTGACTGTGAATTTTGCGGAACGAAAAATTCACAGGCGAAATGAGAGTTGCACTTCCAGGGAATGGCGAGGTGAATGAAACTCAAATCCCCCTACCGTCCAATCTTAACTTGACTGTGTTTCACAGGCGAAATGAAGATAACCCGAGTTGCACTTCCAGGGAAACCCCGAACACAACCACCTTTCTCAGAAGTCTTAACTCAACACGACTCAACGGTTTGCTGCTGGCTGTATCTGGGGCAATAGGTTCGCCCGCTAGCTAGGCTGTAACAGGGATGATAGAGTCGCCCTTAGCTAGCTCGTATACTGTCGCCTCAGTGGTTGAATGGACATAGTTGGAAGAACTTAAAACGTAAAAACTCTTATAGTGGGCGATGTGTTGCAGATAGACATATTATGCTCTCGCAGACTTTTTTTGTAGAACTTTTCATGCTGAACAATTCTTACACTCATAGTATTTAGATATTTTTAACTGTTTGGCCAGCGTAAGCTTTCAAAGCGCTCGGACGCCAGTTTTTTTGGACTTTTCCACTGAAATCGTTACTGCTCGGCTTCCTTTGATCATAAATAAATTATTTTCTACAGAAATCATCCTCGAGATATCCTTTACAGAGTGGAGAAAACCACATCAAAATCCATCCAGTGCTTCTCGAGTTTACCCGTAACATCCAAGAATCGGGGACTTTGTTTTATACTAAGTCGAGATAGAGTTATAGTATTTTTTCCAATGGATCACGTTATTTAAACGCTATTGTATATGTGGTTATGGATTTGTATTGATACTCAGGATCAAGAGGGGAAAGGTTCGAAAGTTTATAAAAGTATACAGACAAGGGTACACGGGATATAGGCCTACAGTAAATATAGCCTACATACATTAAATACTTTTCTAAAATTGTACAGGGCATACAGAAAAGTATATAATTAATCATGTAATATTTGCAGGCTATCATGAATGAGTAGATAAGTTCTACTCCTTGACCAATCTAATTGGGCACACAGAAAACAATACTTTCATTTGATGCAACACTGAAAAAATACTTAATTTTTATAATACTATTTATTCATTCGAGTCAGAAGCACTACAATATACAAAAGAGGGATGATACACAATATTACAAAGGAATAATATAATAATATATACACCAATGTCTCGAATTAGGTTTTCTTCGCCCAGAAACGGGCCATTGTCACACCACTTTCATGACCTTCCATTAACTCCTGCATTGTGCATGAGCACGGGCACAGTTCACAGGAACACAGGTGTACCATGTTCTGTACTATACTTCTGCAAAGAATTGTGTTGGGAGGGTGGCTGGGTGCTGACGCTGTTTCCATGTCTGCACTGTATCCAAGTACTGGGTAGTGTTGACAGAGGGGTTGTGGCAGTTTCCATGCCAGCACTGTACCCAAGCATTGGGTAGTGTCGGCAGAGGGGTTGTGTCAGTTTCCATGTGAGCACTGTACCCAAGCACTGGGTAGTGTCGACAGAGGGGTTGTGGCAGTTTCCATGTGAGTACTGTACCCAAGCACTGGGTAGTGTCGACAGAGGGGTTGTGGCAGTTTCCATGTGAGCACTGTACCCAAGCACTGGGTAGTGTCGACAGAGGGGTTGTGGCAGTTTCCATGTGAGCACTGTACCCAAGCACTGGGTAGTGTCGACAGAGGGGTTGTGTCAGTTTCCATGTGAGCACTGTACCCAAGCACTGGGTAATGTCGACAGAGGGGTTGGCTTGTGGGTAATGCGGCAGGGACGGTGCTGTAAATTGTGTGGCTGGCTCGGCGTCGTCGTTGCCTCTCCGTTCAAGAAGGAGTATTAACTTTGATTGGGTCTGGTTACAAAGCTATTATTAGGTGAATGCTAGAAGCATCTCCTCATCAATTAATCACAGATTATTATTATTATTATTATTATTATTGAGTTTCTAATACATAGAAGGAACTCCATTCTGCCTAGCGTATTAGGGTTATAGTTCGACAATTATAGAATATTTACTACTTGTATTACATTATAATAAGCGGCTTCGGTGGCATAGTTGGTAGCATGCTGAGCTTCTATGCCCAAGATCGCGGGTTCAAACCCGGACGAAGTCGTCGGATTTTTTAAGAACGTTAAAAATCCCTCAGTATGTCTTCCTTCGGAGGGGAAGTAAAGCCGGTGGTCCCATGTCTCAGATTTATGGCATGTTAAAGAACCTTCCACTAATCACACCTGTGTGAAGCTAAATTATATATAGGTTAAACATTTGACTAACGTTCTTAGGTTCCTACGTTCGTCGTCAAGAGCTGACTGCGGTGGCATCTGGTAACTAAGTTCTGAACTAGTTGGTCGTGAATGGTGGCGTTTGGCGGCAAAAGTAGGAACTACTTGAAAAAATTCAATGTCTGCAGTCCTTACTTGAATTAAACCAGATACACACACTAATACAGCCATCACATTATTAACACCGGTTATCAGACAGATTCTACACACACCCAAAGTACACGGGGCTACATGACCGCGTTGTAGCAACCCCTAAACTGAGGAACCAACCAAACAACATTATAATAACTTATGGAAGATATGATGGATGAATTGAAGAAAATGAGAATAACAAAATAATTTTTAGCCTATTTTCATTTTATGAAAAAAAAAAAAAAAAAGAGGCTTATGAGCTCACATTTCGTCCGTGTGTCTGTCTGTGTGTGCGTGTGTGTGTCCCCCTAATAAATTCTAAACGGCTGGAGCAATTTCAATGAAACTCGTAAAGGTCATAGCACCATTTCGGTTGATCCCGACCGTGCCCTGCAAATTGTATTACATCATACCAATCCAACATGGCGGCTGTGCGAAATATTTCACCAGCATTAAATATCTCCGAAATTATTACCGATATCACCCTGAAATTTTGTACGGAGATCAAGGGAACTACTAGAAGTTCACCTATCAGACCTTCGTAAACCTGATATGTACAAAACCAATATGGCGGCCAAGCGAATTTGCGACTTTAAAATAGACGTTTCACGCAATTTAACCAACCAAACGCAATGAAACTTGGTACAGTATATGTTCATACGCATTGTAATGCACCGACATCTAATTTCTTTCAATTGTTTACTTAACCTCAAGATGGCGGCTGTGCGAAATATTTCACTGGCATTCTATATCTCCGATACTATTACTGATATCACCCTGACATTTTGTACAAAGATAAAGGGCACTATTATAAGTTCATCTGTGAGACTTTCAAAAACCTGTTAACTACAAAACGAACATGGCGGCCAAGTGAATTTGAAAATTGAAATATAAATTTCTCGCGATGTAATCATCCAAACGCAATGAAACTTGGTACAGCAAATGTTTATACACATTGTAATGCACTGGCATCTAATTTAGTTCAATTGTTTACATATCCTCAAGATGGCGGCTGTGCGAAATTTTAAAATTAAGTTTTTGTTTCTTGTGTCGTAATTATGCGATCAAAGTGAAAGGTTGAATAATGAAGCTACGCAATAATTTTTCTTTATGGTACATAACTATATGGCCTATACATACAAGAATCCAAAATGGCGACCATCCTAAATATTTAGAAATTTCTCAGTATCTACGAATCATTTACAGTAATCAAACTGTTTTTTTTAAATGTTCATAAAGGCTATGAACATAAGTTCATCTATAGGACTTTCAATAACCTGGTGAGTACAAATGCAACATGGCGGCGACGCGAAATATAAATATTTAAGTGGACGTTTCTCGCGATTTAAGCCACCGAGTGCAGAGGAACTTTGTACAGTAAATGCTTATACAAATGTTTATCCACTGGCATCTAGTTTATTTCAATTGTTTTCATAACCACAAGATGGCAGCTGTGCGAAATTTTAAAATCTCGATTTTACTTCATGTGTCCTAATCATGCGATTGATGTTTGAGTACCACACGTACACAATAATCTTCATGTAATAGTACATAAATAAAAGTCCAACATGGCGACCATCTGAAATATTTAGACGGTTCTCAATATCTACGAATCTATTACAACAATCAAACTGAAATTTTGTATGTTGATAGAGGCAATTGACATGAATAGGATATATGAAAGTAGGCTTTATAGTTCTTCACGGAACTACTTGTTAAAATATAGGATACAGAGGTTTCGTCAGTACATTATTGCAGTAACTCAGGTGAAATTTTATTATATTTCTATTTCAAAAGCAGGTGAAGTACAGTTTGGGAGGATCCACAAAGGCATATATAGTCATTTAGAATAGTGGTATGAAATAACTCCAAGTACAACTTGAATTTCCTATATCCAGAAAAGCACAATGTTCGGAACAAGTATTTTACTTTGAAGTCAATGCTGTAACGGAGCTCTTTCAGGTCACGGAGAGAATCCGTCATTTTGTGTAGGGTAAGGATAGGTCATACAAGATCCACCCACTCGTACCTAATGAGAAGGGAAGACCCCCCACTTTGTACCTGTGGAGCCGTTTTCACCGTGGCCCACATTTTAACCGAGTGTGTGGATCTTGCTGACTTACGAAGAAACCTTGTTTTGCAGATGACACTCAAACTTATATTAGCCGATGACGCGGTGGCTGCTGATCGCGTCATCCGCTTTATAAGCGAGAGTGGGTTAGGGCCAGTAATCTAAATTTTCCAGTGAACATTAACTCAATGACTTGTTGGTTATTGAATGTTTTTTTGTTTTTCCGTAATTTTTGTTTATTCTTATAATTATTATTTGTATTTATTTTTTTGTTTTATTAATTTTAGGTCTTTTCAAATTTAGGTGTCCACCTCTAAATTTTAAATTCAATTCCAAATTTGTATTCTTTAATCTGTGTTAAGAGAGGCAGATGACCTCGTAGATCCGCCCCTTAAAACAACAATAACGAACTAACTGAAGTCAATGCTGAATGTCAGGAAAAATATTTTTTCGTAACAGATCCTTTCGAAGTTGAGGTCCAAATGTTATTCCACTGGTGAGTTATGTAGTCATTTATCTTTCTTTTCAGGTGACATATTGGAGTTCTGTCATGTGAAACGTCCATTGTTGATTTTGCAGTCCTTTTAGCTACATCTGCTCTTTCATTTACAATCGTCCCAATTGCTGAGTTATTGACCTTATGTCAGCAACTATTGGGTTCAAGTTGTACTTGTCATTTATTGAGTTGAGTGCTGCCTGTGAATCATTGTATAATTTTGCATTTTTAGCCTATTTTCAATTTTGAAAAAATAGGCTTATGCGATCACCTTTTGTCCGTGTGTCTGTGTGTGCGTGTGCGTGTGCGCGCGCGTGTGTGTGTGTGTGAGGTGTGTGTCCCCCCCAATAACTTATATACGGCTAGAGCTATTTCAATGAAACTCGGTAAGTTCATAGCACTACTCCGGGCGACCCCGAACGTGCCCTTCAAACGTTGTTACGTCTCACCAATCCAACATGGCGGCTGTGCGAAATATTTCACCAGCACTCAATATCTCCGAAACCATTCCAGATATCACCCTGGATTTTTTTGCGGTGATAAATGGAACTACTAGAAGTTCACCTATGTTACTATTGAAAAACTGGTAACTACAAAACTAACATGGCGGCCACGCGAATTGGCGACTTTTAAATAGACGTTTCACGCGATTTAACCAACCAAACGCAATAAAACTTGGTACAGTATTGTGCCCAATTCTAGGAATGGGTACTCCAAGATTCAGACACCTAGGTATCAAGGGAAAGGCTACAGCCGCTTTTGAAAGTTGAGATATTTGAATATCGCGCTCCTTTCCTTCTAGATTGAAATGGAAACTTTATGCAGCCAAGAAGATGTTAAGTGACGTGGCAAATAGTAGCAGAGGTCGAGACTATTTGGTGATTAAATACTTAGCCATGGAGTAGAGACTCGATACTTGGATCAGATTACTGGCACGGCCAAATGAAAGAGGATGCACTTAGTCTCAAGTGAATCAGACCAGAGACACCGGAGATATGAGGATTTACAGATTTCAGCGTGATCCAGCGTGGAGCCGACCGTTTTGTATAAAAGCCGCTCGGCCCAAGCATAAGCAGCTCACTTCAAACCAAGCTCTTGTAGGACAAGGTGCTGCTGCTACGTCGAGCCCAGGCACATGGTTGCCGAATCTACGCAGAAGATATCTTTGAATTGTGATAGTCATAAAAGTGCTACGATACGTGGGGAACGTAGTAAGTTTCCGGTAGAGGGAATCACTAAGGTGATTGTTATTTTCTACGGACATTGGTGAAACACTTTGTTTCTATATGGACAAATGCTAGACTTTGTCTAGATATTATTCTGTCACAGTCCAGTAACAATAATTCAATACTTGGATATTTTAATCCAACTTGTCAGTTTCACAAATTGTAACTAAATAACCACTCAGATCTTTCAGTATATTGAAGGCCAGTCTATCATGGTGTTGTTCATTAGCCGACAAAGCGAAACTATATGTTGCTTCGCGCATGATAGATGGTGTGAAGCCATGCCCAGGGAACGATCTTCAGAACAGCCGTTGATTGTTTTAGACTATCAGTGTTTTCCTGTACTGAAGAGATTACCGTGAGTTATGTTACAACTGACGCTTTTGAGAAGAGATCATTTGGATCTGACCCCATTTAAGCAAACTGCTATGGATTTAATTGAAGTCAATATTAAAATGGATCAGCAGTTACTTCAAACTTCAAGAAATATTTCCACTCTGTCGTGCTAGACAGATTGTGGGTATATAATGGCGGCCGATACAAGGATTAGACGTGCGTGTCCAATAGGGCATGTATCTGGATAAATCTGGTACAGACCAGGTTCACTACGCTTCAAGACCAACGAGAAATGTAAGCCACATTTGACTTTTATATTATGCCTAGCTAATTGGAACAAACTCATTTTCTGCAGATGACCAACACATTTATTTCTCTTCGTATTTAAATCTTGCATTGATTTACGCAAGACACATTAGGGTTATTCTGAGTATTTTAAGCACTCAGAACAGTTTAGGATCGATGACCGAGCATACCGAGCATTTATTTGAATGTTCATTTTGTTTGAGAATCACGGTAATCAGCCGATATAACTGTAGAAGTTAATATTTATTTTTGTTGAGGAATGGATATTTTGTCCATATTCGAAGAGTCGAACGTGTGTTTTTTTTTCACATAAGGAAATAATAATTAAACATATTTAAGGAAATAATAACAATAATAATCCAATAATAATAATAATAATTTTCATAATTTTTCTAAATAATTATTGGATCTTACATTTTCTAATAATCACAATCGTTGAGAGAGAGCTTAAGGATTAGTTTAATCATTCCTAGTTTGGAACGGGTGATTTTCCGAAAGCTAGTGGATAGCGCAAGCCCGTATTCCACCAACATTATAGTTCTGGTTGAACAGTTAATATTTGCATTGAGCAAAGTATATTTTTCAGATAACACGGAAAGGCATGAAACAGGAAGCCAATGATATTTGTATCAATTAGGATTTTTTTTTCTGTTTATATAAAATCATGACGTAGGCACACATTCGAAAGTGAAATAGAGAATATCACAAGTGTGGTAACTTCACGGTTTGAACTGAATGGTAAAATAAAATAAACTTGTAAGTTTATAGATCTTCCAGTTTTGATAACAAGCAGAGGCTTGCTTTATTGTATAAATTTTGGGAAGAAAATGTATGTGTGTGGAGTAGTTGAAATGCCATTCCCAGGTGCGCATGTTTAAGTCGCAGGAATGAGGAGGTTTTTTTTTGAGCATCAATCAAATAGCAGGTTCGATGGCTCAGGTTTATAGGAGGAGTATTGGAACCACACATTTCGTCGAAAGAATGACCAAACCATCAGTAATTATTTCAAACTTGTTTACGTATTCCATTAATACTTTGGATTTGCTAGAACCCGGTTTTGTCATGATAAAATTTTATTCTTCTTCAGAGGAAGACCTTTGCCGTTGTTGTTGGGATATTGTGTTCTTACACAAATAATTGAATGGGCCACTGCCAATAAAAAAAAGCAATAATTCTGTATCCACGAATTACTTAAAGGATGTTTTCAATCCTATTGTCATGAACTAAATGAATTTATTATAAAGCTACAATTCTTATTTCCGCATTCTGTTCAAGAATTACAAGTTGTGAAAGTTACTAAAATAGCAACAAATATAAATATTTTTCTTAATAATAATTCCAAGTGGAAAATCGAATAGTTGAATGGTTCAACAATTTTTTATGATGAAGCTGATGATTCAGAAATCATATTCCTTTGGAATTTGAAGTTCATAATCGAGTCACTTCTCGAAATGTTTAATTTTGGAAGAATAATAATTTTTTTTGTGCTTCGCACAGTTCTTCGATGCTATGCTCAAGGGTCAAATACTTTTCAGATGTTGTTATTAATATGTGTACATAATTAGTGTTGGGTCAAAGATAATATTTTTGACAATATTTTTGAAACTGGAAAAATAAGTGGAAGTTAAACAATTCTATAAACAATTATAAACAGTGAGAATTTCTACGAGTGTTAATATCATGTTAGAAATTCAACCAGTGAACTACAATATTTCCAGTAAAGACAATTAAATTTGAACTGGATTTCATCGTAAATAATTGATATAATTTTGGAACACAGTCTACAGGACTGATAATCAGACTTGTGTCTCCAAGGACAATTGTTCAATGTGTTGGAAAATTTCTGTACATTGTGTAAATAGTAGTGTGTGCCGTCGCACTGGAATGATGGTACCTTGAGCATCATTTAGCAGTCAATTTTAAAATTTGGAATAAAATGAGATAATTTTACATGTCGTGTTATGCCCAGTTGAATCTCCTTCTATCCTTATTGTTGCATTGAGCCAAAAATCAGTAAAGCATTTTTTTTATTTGATGTCTTTTTTGCGATTAGCTTTAACCCATCTGGCGCCCCGGGATATTTTGACTCTCGTGCTGACTGATTCTTGGTAAAATGTATATGTGGTCGTGCGGACTCCGGTCTAAACGGGCACATAAAATAAGAAAGAGAGAGAAAATGGCGCCCAACGGGGGCACGAGTTAGACACGGTCAATCGCATGCCGATTTAAATTGTGATAATTTTTTTATAGATATTTTGGGAGTTGAGAGATGTCTGGTTTGGATGAATAAATTAGTAGGAAACCCAATTAGTGGGGAAAATTAAAAATTAACTGGGTTAATAATTAGAATGTGTTTGATTATTTTGATAATGGATTAACCATTAGGGCGTCAAGTAAATTCAGTAGTAAACGTTCGATGACTGGACATACGCATTAGTAGAATACAGGTGGAGGATATTTGAGGACTTGCATATTTTTCTTGTGATATTGTGGTAAATTTAATTCGTAAAAGTAGAGAAGTTTTTTTTCCATCGCGTCGACATTAGGACAAATCTCATTTTATTAGAGTGTTCCAATTAGCTATTCATATTTCTTGTTCTAGTTATAATCTTGTGTCTGCCAACATTTATACCCCTAAGTTTTGACTAATACTGAAAATTATGGAAGAGATGATGAGGATGATGAGGAGTTTGGAAGAGAGTTCCAAAGAAGCTGGACTGCGCGTAGCAGCCATCATGAAAGAAAATACAGAGGCTTTGGAAAAGAAACTTAAAGAAAATTCCGATATGTTAGAAAGCAGGTTAAAAGATAACTTAAAAGATAGTTTGAATAGTAAATTTAATTCTATGGAAAATAAATTTAAAGAGAATTCCGAAATCTTGAAAATGTCACTTGAGGGTAAAATGACTAAATTGTGCGAAAAAACACATGAGCTCGAAACTTCATTAGCAAGTTTAATGGACGATAAATTTCGCGATGCCGATCTAAGATCCCAAAGCTTAGCTGATAGGATAGAAAGTGGTCTTAGGAAAGTTGGTGAAGACATGGTCAACCTAGAAGTCAGAGTGGAGAAAGAGAGCAATGAGATGGCAACTCTAGTTGTTCAACGTTTGACAGACCAATTCAAAGAACTCGTAGTGGGAGAAATAAGAGAAGGTGTGATTAATGAATTACAAACTGAAATTAAAACCACAGTTATCGATGAGATTAAAAACACACTCAAGCTGGAGAACCAAAATGAAGTCAAGGAGATTAGAGAATCTTTGTCATCCCATATTCAAGTAATTTCCAAAGATATTCAAGCGACTCAGAATGACATATCAGATATGACAGGGTCATTGAAGAGTCACGAGGCTGTTATGAACCAGATATCCACTGATGTCAAGGAGAACTATAAGGAAACAGAAGAAATAAAGAAGGAAACCGAAGGAATTAGAAAAAAGGCCGAAGAAAACCATAAGGCAATTGAGGCTATGAAAACCCAAGTTAAGGACGAGAAACAGGCTGACCATCTGTTGAAAATGCCAAGTATAAGAGGAGAAGAACAGATACAGGTAAACCTAGGAGCAGCTAGAGGAAATGATAGTCAAAGACAGGATGAGGCCAGGAGAGTATTTCAATCCAACCCCATAACTGTGTTCAAGAATGTGGAGGATAAGCCTTCTAAATTTTCAGGGCGAGATTCTGTGACACCCGTAGAATTCTTGAGAGAGGCAGGTGATTACCTTAAAGATTCCAAAATCCCTAAGGAAAGACAAATCCGAGTGATAGGGAAATTTTTGGAAGGGTTTAGAGCATTCAGGTCCACTCTCACCAATTTTGAGGAGTTTTCCCGTGGGTTATTGAAAAAGTTTTGGTCCCCGGAAACCCAACAGCAAGTCAGAGCAGAATTATATTCGAAGAGATTTTCGACGTCACAACCTACTCGATACTCTTCGTACTTTTCTGGACAGCTTTCTAAACTTCAACATTTAGATCCGCCGATGCCAGATAATGAATTAATTACTGCATTAATACGTCAGTTTCCAGCAGAAGTCCAAAGAACTTTGATCGCTGCTGACATTTATAATATGGAGCAATTTGACGAGGTATTGCAGAAACTTGATCACACGAACGCTCAATTCTTCCATCAGAAGGGAGGAAAGAATGGCAACGCTGTGTACACTGTTATGGCCGACAGTTATTCCCAAACACCTCGAGAGATTCGAGAGGGGCGAGAAGAGAAAACGCCGAGGGAAGAGCCTGATAAAAGAGGATGGAATCAGAACACTAATAGATACAGTTACAAGCCTTATGAGAGACTAAAGGGTGGATATCGATATGACAATCGAAGGAGAGAGCCAAGGAATAATCAAGGAAGATACCAGGAAAGAAGGTACTATGGTAGAAACAATAACTACAATAACAGAGGGAATGAGAACACTCGTCAGTCCAATGAAGACTTCAATAAGGAGATGAGGAAGATCTTGGAAGAAAGACACCAAGAAAACTCGCAGTTCTTGGAACAGAAGTCCAATGAACCAGGTCCATCGGGAACACAGCAATCCCGGGGGAATGAAAAAAAAAACTTCGAATTCACAGTAGGAGATCGAATTTTAAACATTTTCACTTCCAGGATTATTAAATGGCAAACAGAGGATGATGACTTAATTCAACATAATGACGAACGGAAAGAAATGGGTACAAGAATTAAACTGCCAATCATATCATGCGAAGTATTCGGCATGCCTGTCGATACTTTAATTGATGCTGGGGCTATGCTTTGTCTTGTGAGCGAGAAGCTTTATAGTCTGTGGAAGCTCAAAGAGAATTTAGAAGAGATTCCAGTATCAGGAATTAAAATCCAAGGAATAATACCCAACAAAATATCGCTGTGTAAAACACAATTATACTTATGTGTTACTATTGGAGGACATGATTTCCGACATGTGTTTGTAGTAATGAAGGACATGGCTTTTGACATGATCTTGGGAGCGGATTTCATCCAAAAATATCGAGCCGTGATAGACATGAAGACAGAGACAGTCAGATTCCAGTATACCGAAGAGATAAATTTCGAGGGAAAGGAAGAGGAAGACATCGAGGGAGACGCTCAATGGTCTCTGATTTTTCGGGAAGCTGAAGGAAAAGAGGTCTATACTGAGAAGGGGTCCCCAGAGCTAGGGAAAATTTTGGAAGAGTACCATGATATTTTTGATATTAAACCTGGTGAAATTAAAGATTTTGAATATCGAATTCGTGTAACTGATGATGCAGCTTTCCATGCTAAATTGTATCCGGTAGCGGAAAAGCATCGAGAAAAGGTAAAAGTGCTTATCAAAGAGATGGAAGGTAACAATGTGATTGAAAAATACACTACCTCTTATGTCATTCCATTAGCAGTAGTGTCTAAGCCGGATGGAAGCCTGAGACTGTGTTTAGACGCGCGAAATTTGAATTCAAGACTACTGCCAGAGTATGACAGACCACCAATCATTAGGGAACTGTTAAGAAAATTCCAGGGCAAGATCTGGTTCTCTAACATTGATCTCACTTCGTCCTACCACCACATTAGGCTTAGTGAAGATTCCAAAAAGGTTTACAGGGTTTATGTTTGACCAACAGACATACGTATTCCGCCGTCTACCATTTGGGATCAAAACATCTGGATCTGTTTTGATCAGAGCACTGGAAGAAAATTTGAGTCCTGAAGTAAAAGAGATAGTGATTCGTTACATAGACGATATCCTAATCGCATCTGAGACTAAGGAGGAACATTTGATACATCTTCAGATGTTATTCGCAGATGTAAGAAAAGCGAACTTTAAAGTAAACCTTCGAAAATGTCAGTTCTTTCAGAAGGAAATAAAATTTTTGGGCCATATTTTAGATGGTGAAGGATACCGTCCCAATGAGACAAAGATACAAGTGATTGCGAATTTCCCTAGACCTACTAGGGTGAAGAATGTCCGCAGTTTTCTCGGAACATGCCAATTCTTTGCAGGGCATTGTCCAAGCTTCACCAAGACAGTTGCTCCCTTGCAGGAATTATTAAAAAAGGGAAACAAATGGAAATGGAATGAAGATTGCGAAAAATCATTTCAAGATGCCAAGAGGTTATTGGTAAACAGTGTGAAATTAGGGTATCCGGACTTCACCAAGAATTTCATCATAGAATCCGATGCATCCACCGTAGGGATTGGAGCTATTCTTCTTCAAGAAGATGACGATCACAGGAGATATTACCTGGCTTTCATAAGCAGGAAACTTCGTCCATCAGAAAGGAACTATTACACCACAGAGTTAGAAGCCCTTGCTGTAATCTTCGCGTTTGAATCCTGGAAGAAAATGTTAATTGGACATTCAGTAATTGTGAGGACTGATCACCATGCATTGGAGTTTATCTTAAGAACAAACTTTGCCAGTGATAGAATAACTAGATGGTCACTTTTTATTCAACAATTCAACCTAGTTATCGAACACACTCCTGGAAAGTTGAACATTGGGGCCGATTTATTGAGTAGAGCAGTGGAGTCTACATCCAAGGTTTTTCAAGTTAACCTGACGCATGAGGATGAGGATACCTTAAGAAGGTTAAGATTGTTACATTTATCCCAGAGGAGAGACCGACGTCTTAGTAACATTTTTCGTTTTCTACAGGGAGATATGGATCCCAATGACGATGATTTTGTGGAAACTGAAAGAATTTCAAGAGATTATTTGATGTTAGATGGTCTAGTCTACAGGTTTGCAGATCCCGACCATGCGAAGCTGAGGGTAGTGGTACCTCCACGAATGCAAACACCCATTATTTGGATGGCGCATCGAATTGCAGGTCATGCTGGAGTAGATAAGACAGTCAACTTGATACAAGAGAAATTTTCATGGGAGCGAATGCGACAAACTGTCAGGAACACTATTCGGGAGTGCGACTTATGCCAAAGGAGTAAATATAATTCTAAATTATTGAGAGAATTACCAAGGCCTATTATTCCTTCTAAGCCTTGTGAAATCTTTGCGACTGATCTTTATGGTTCTCTCCCAAAGTCTAAAAGAGGTAACCGATATATTCTGGTGACCATAGATGTTTTCAGCAAATACACTATGTTACACCCAATTCAGAAGGCAAACGCAAAATATTGTCCAAAGAGAATTCGAGACAGCGTGATTCCGGAAGCAGGCAAACCGGAATTCCTTTTATCAGATCACGGACCCCAATGTACATCTTTAGAATTCAGGGATTAGACAATTGCTTTGTTCTATCAGACATCCTGAAAGCAATCCAGCAGAACGCGTGATGGCTGAAATATCTAAATTTTGCCGCCTCTATTGTCCAAACGAGCATTGGAAATGGATGGATGTTCTCTCTTTAGCATCCGAATCCATCAACTCTACGATTCATGAGAGTACTGGACAGATTCCCATGTTGCATCATCATGGAATTAAACCAACAAGATTATGGGCTCGAATCATCTCTATTCCACCCGAGATTGAACCTAGTCGTCAGAGGAGGGAGACTCTAGCTTTAGACAAGTTGAGGAGCCAAGCTGAGAAAGAGAGCGCAGAGTGAGAGGAAAGAGTTTTCGCAGATCCTTGCGCGTAGGAACTCTTGTTTTAGTAAAAAAAACCTACACCCTCCGACGTGCAAAATCGAGTGTACTCGAAGTTTGCAAGCCTTTACGATGGACCCTATCGTGTTGTGGAAGTAAACAACAATGGAGGATATAAAATCGCCAATACACGAACTGGTAACATCGTGGAAATTTATAATGCAGCGAATTTGAAGATTTATTATTCAAGAACCCAATGACTTAATGAGTAGATAGGAAAAATAAAATTTTTTCTATTTTTATTTTTTTGCTAGGGGTGGGGTGGATGTGCCCAATTCAAGGAATGGGTATTCCAAGATTCAGACACCTAGGTATCAAGGGAAAGGCTACAGCCGCTTTTGAAAGTTGAGATATTTGAATATCGTGCTCCTTTCCTTCTAGATTGAAATGGAAACTTTATGCAGCCAAGAAGATGTTAAGTGACGTGGCAAATAGTAGCAGAGGTCGAGACTATTTGGTGATTAAATACTTAGCCATGGAGTAGAGACTTGATACTTGGATCAGATTACTGGCACGGCCAAATGAAAGAGGATGCACTTAGTCTCAAGTGAATCAGACCAGAGACACCGGAGATATGAGGATTTACAGATTTCAGCGTGATCCAGCGTGGAGCCGACCGTTTTGTATAAAAGCCGCTCGGCCCAAGCATAAGCAGCTCACTTCAAACCAAGCTCTTGTAGGACAAGGTGCTGCTGCTACGTCGAGCCAAGGCACATGGTTGCCGAATCTACGCAGAAGATATCTTTGAATTGTGATAGTCACAAAAGTGCTACGATACGTGGGGAACGTAGTAAGTTTCCGGTAGAGGGAATCACTAAGGTGATTGTTATTTTCTACGGACATTGGTGAAACACTTTGTTTCTATATGGACAAATGCTAGACTTTGTCTAGATATTATTCTGTCACAGTCCAGTAACAATAATTCAATACTTGGATATTTTAATCCAACTTGTCAGTTTCACAAATTGTAACTAAATAACCACTCAGATCTTTCAGTGTATTGAAGGCCAGTCTATCACGGTGTTGTTCATTAGCCGACAAAGGGAAACTATATGTTGCTTCGCGCATGATAGATGGTGTGAAGCCATGCCCAGGGAACGATCTTCAGAACAGCCGTTGATTGTTTTAGACTATCAGTGTTTTCCTGTACTGAAAAGATTACCGTGAGTTATGTTACAACTGCCGCTTTTGAGAAGAGATCATTTGGATCTGACCCCATTTAAGCAAACTGCTATGGATTTAATTGAAGTCAATATTAAAATGGATCAGCAGTTACTTCAAACTTCAAGAAATATTTCCACTCTGTCGTGCTAGACAGATTGTGGGTATATAATGGCGGCCGATACTAGGATTAGACGTGCGTGTCCAATAGGGCATGTATCTGGATAAATCTGGTACAGACCAGGTTCACTACGCTTCAAGACCAACGAGAAATGTAAGCCACATTTGACTTTTATATTATGCCTAGCTAATTGGAACAAACTCATTTTCTGCAGATGACCAACACATTTATTTTTCTTCGTGCATTGATATACGCAAGACACATTAGGGTTATTCTGAGTATTTTCAGCACTCAGGACAGTTTAGGATAGATGACCGAGCATACCGAGCATTTATTTGAATGTTCATTTTGTTTGAGAATCACGGTAATCAGCCGATATAACTGTAGAAGTTAATATTTATTTTTGTTGAGGAATGGATATTTTGTCCATATTCGAAGAGTCGAACGTGTGGTTTTTTCACATAAGGAAATAATAATTAAACATATTTAAGGAAATAATAACAATAATAATCCAATAATAATAATAATAATAATTTTCATAATTTTTCTAAATAATTATTGGATCTTACATTTTCTAATAATCACATTCGTTGAGAGAGAGCTTAAGGATTAGTTTAATTATTCCTAGTTTGGAACGGGTGATTTTCCGAAAGCTCGTGGATAGCGCCAAGCCCGTATTCCACCAACATTATAGTTCTGGTTGAACAGTTAATATTTGCATTGAGCAAAGTATATTTTTCAGATAACACGGAAAGGCATGAAACAGGAAGCCAATGATATTTGTATCAATTAGGATTTTTTTGGTGTTTATATAAAATCATGAAGTAGGCACACATTCGAAAGTGAAATAGAGAATATCACAAGTGTGGTAACTTCACGGTTTGAACTGAATGGTAAAATAAAATAAACTTGTAAGTTTATAGATCTTCCAGTTTTGATAACAAGCAGAGGCTTGATTTATTGTATAAATTTTGGGAAGAAAATTTATGTGTGTGGAGTAGTTGAAATGCCATTCCCAGGTGCGCATGTTTAAGTCGCAGGAATGAGGAGGTTTTTTTGAGCATCAATCAAATAGCAGGTTCGATGGCTCAGGTTTATAGGAGGAGTATTGGAACCACACATTTCGTCGAATGAATGACCAAACCATCAGTAATTATTTCAAACTTGTTTACGTATTCCATTAATACTTTGGATTTGCTAGAACCCGGTTTTGTCATGATAAAATTTTATTCTTCTTCAGAGGAAGACCTTTGCCGTTGTTGTTGGGATATTGTGTTCTTACACAAATAATTGAATGGGCCACTGCCAATAAAAAATAAAAGCAATAATTCTGTATCCACGAATTACTTAAAGGATGTTTTCAATCCTATTGTCATGAACTAAATGAATTTATTATAAAGCTACAATTCTTATTTCCGCATTCTGTTCAAGAATTGCAAGTTGTGAAAGTTACTAAAATAGCAACAAATATAAATATTTTTCTTAATAATAATTCCAAGTGGAAAATCGAATAGTTGAATGGTTCAACAATTTTTTATGATGAAGCTGATGATTCAGAAATCATATTCCTTTGGAATTTGTAGTTCATAATCGAGTCACTTCTCGAAATGTTTAATTTTGGAAGAATAATAATTTTTTTTGTGCTTCGCACAGTTCTTCGATGCTATGCTCAAGGGTCAAATACTTTTCAGATGTTGTTATTAATATGTGTACATAATTAGTGTTGGGTCATAGATAATATTTTTGACAATATTTTTGAAACTGGAAAAATAAGTGGAAGTTAAACAATTCTATAAACAATTATAAACAGTGAGAATTTCTACGAGTGTTAATATCATGTTAGAAATTCAACCAGTGAACTACAATATTTCCAGTAAAGACAATTAAATTTGAACTGGATTTCATCGTAAATAATTGATATAATTTTGGAGCACAGTCTACAGGACTGATAATCAGACTTGTGTCTCCAAGGACAATTGTTCAATGTGTTGGAAAATTTCTGTACATTGTGTAAATAGTAGTGTGTGCCGTCGCACTGGAATGATGTTACCTTGAGCATCATTTAGCAGTCAATTTTAAAATTTGGAATAAAATGAGATAATTTTACATGTCGTGTTATGCCCAGTTGAATCTCCTTCTATCCTTATTGTTGCATTGAGCCAAAACTCAGTAAAGCATTTTTTTTATTTGATGTCGTTTTTTTGCGATTAGCTTTAACCCATCTGGCGCCCCGGGATATTTTGACTCTCGTGCTGACTGATTCTTGGTAAAATGCATATGTGGTCGTGCGGACTCCGGTCTAAACGGGCACAGTATATGTTTATACACATTGTAATGCACCGACATCAAACTTCGTTCAATTGTTTACATAACCACAAGATGGCGGATGTGCGAAATATTTTACCGGCATTCTATATCTCTGAAACTATTAGCGGTATCACCCTGAAATTTTGTACGGAGATAAAGGGCACTACCGGAAGTTCACCTAAAAGACTTTCAAAAACCGGTTAACTACAAAACGAACATGGCGGCCAAGCGAATTAAAAATTTTAATAGACCTTTCTCGCGATTTAATGCTCCAAACGCAATGAAATCTGGTACAGGAAATGTTTATACACATTGTAATGCACTGGTATCCAATTTAGTTCAATTGTTTACATAACCTCAAAATGGCGGCTGTGCGAATTTTAAAATTAAGTTTTTTTTCTTGTGTCGTAATCATGCGCTCGAAGTGAAAGTTTGTGTAATGAACCTACGCAATAATTTTCCTTTAATGGTACATGACTCTATGGCCTATACATTTAACAATCCAACATGGCGACCATCCGAAATATTTAGACGGCTCTGAATATCTACGAATCTATTGTAGCAATCAAACTGGTTTTCTTTATGTTCATAGGGGCTATAAACATAAGTTCACCTATAGGACTTTAAATAACCTGGTGATCACAAATCCAACATAGCGGTGACGCGAAGTATAAATATTCACATGGACGTTTCTCGCAATTTAACCATCCTAGTGCAGTGAAACTTGGTACAGTAAATCCTTATACGAATGTTAATCCACTGGCATCTAATTTATTTCAATTGTTTCCATAACCACAAGATGGCAGCTGTGCGAAATTTTAAAATCTCCTTGTTACTTCTTATGTCCTAATCATGCTATTGAAATTTGAATGCTACATGTACACAATAATCTTCATGTAACAGTACTTAACTCTAGGACCTACATATATAAAATCCAACATGGCGACCATCCGAAATATGTAGTCGGTTCTCAATATCTACGAATCTATTACAGCAATCAAACGGAAATTTTGTATGTTCATAGTGGCAGTTAACATAAGTAGGATATATGAAAATAGGCTGTATAATTCTTCACGGAACTACTTGTTTTTTTTTCTACACCACTGTAGTGCTGTCTTTACGATCTAGAGTTCTGCTTTTAAAACCAAACAGTGTAACGAGTGCATGTACTGAATAAGGACTCAAGTTGTATTGGTATCGAAAAGTATTGGTCAGTCGTATTTTTTCTTTCATGAACGTATCACGAAAAGAAAAAACACAGATAGAAATCTTAATATATTACCATTCCTAGTCCGCCTTTGTAGTCTCAGGGTACATATTGAGACTATGGTCCTAGAGATCCTATATTAAAAATCCGACTCCACAGGGATATTTAATCCTGGTCTGAGTGTTGACACGGAGCTCACTCAGCCTCATGATATACTGTAAAGCTGAAAAGAGGAGGGTTGATTCCCTCCTTATCCATCCAAGTGGTTTGCCGTGTTTTCTAACTTCTACTCCAGGCAAAATTGGGTAAATTTTATTTCTTAAAGCCATGGCCACCACCATCTCATTCTTCATCTGGATTACAAATGCACACATATCTATAGACATTACAATACCACAGGTTATCTCAAGAATTCTACACCCACCCAAGTAGGCCTACGTGGGGCTAAATAGTCACCATGTCCAAAGATATCAAAAGAATCCACAACAACAACCATATTTGTGGGGAACAATTCTCGTATGTACGGGTCGATCATGGAACGGGTAGGAGTCCTTAGTTTGTAAGGTGGATGGAAAGGAGAAGTCAAGTGCCACTCGTTTCATAAATAGATACTCGCTCACATGCGTGAGCTGTATAATTTCCTGTCACCACAATCATAAGGAACATTTTTCATCTTGAACTGAATAATAATAATAATAATAATAATAATAATAATAATAATAATAATAATAATAATAATAATAATAATAATAATAATAATAATCCAATGAAGAAAGGATCTCAAAATTACATAAAGCATACAGACTTACATGGAACCACTACTACAAAAAGTAAAAAGTCCTCTCGGCACGCCGGAAGGCGGAGGTAGATTTCACCGGACTAACTTGGAGATAGGCGAAAATAGGCAGAATATGCAGGTTTTCGTAGAAGGATCAGACCTCATTTATCGCGTGAAAGTATTTTATAATTGGAGATTAATTAACTTGGTTTTTCTTCATTTTAAACATATTTTAAACATTTTATTGTCTTACGGGGACGGTAACCTTCTTGTCATTTGGAGTCCATTTTTAGCCTATTTTCAATTTTGAAAAAAATAGGCTTATGAGATCACCTTTTGTCCGTGTGTGTGTGCGTGTGTGTGTGTGAGGTGTGTGTGTGTGTCCCCCTAATAAAATCTAAACGGCTGGAGCGATTTCAGTGAAACTCGGTAAGTTCATAGCACTATTCCCGGTGACGTCGACCGTGCCCATCGAATTTTGTTACGTCTCACCAATCCAAAATGGCGGCTGTGCGAAATATTTCACTAGCATTCAGTATCTCCGAAACTATAACGGATATCGCCCTGAAATTGTGTACGGTGATAAAGGGTACTACTAGAAGTTCACCTATGAAACTTTCAAAAACCTGGTTACTACATAACCAACATGGCGGCCAAGCGAAGTGGAGACTTTTAAATAGACTTTTCTCGCGATTTAACTATCCAAACGTAATGAAACTTGGTACAGCAAATATTTATACACATTGCAATGCACTGGAGTCTAATTTAGTTCAATTGTTTACATAACCTCAAAATGGCGGCTGTGCGAAATATTTCACTGACATTCTATATCCCCGAAACTATCACAGATACTATCACCCTGCAATTTTGTACGGTGATAAAGGGTACTGATACAAGTTTACCTATGTATAATTCATAAACCTGTAAAGTACAAAACGAACATGGCGACCAAGCGAATTTGAAATATTTTAATAGACTTTTCTCGTGAGTTAACTCTTTGAGCGCAGTGAAATGTGGTACAGTAAATGATTTTGCAGATTGTAATGTACTGCCATCTAATGTAATTCAATTGTTTACATAACCTCAAGATGGCGGCTGTGCGAAATTTTAAAATTAAGTTTTTATTTCTTGTGTCGTAATCATACGATCGAAGTGAAAGTTTGAATAATGAACCTAGGCAATAAGTGACCTTGAATGGTTCATAACTCTATGGCCTATACATATAACAATCCTAAATGGCAAGCTTCCGTAATATTTAGACGGTTCTCAATATATATGAATCTTTTACAGCAACCAAACTGAAATTTTTATGTTCATAGAGACTATGAACATATGTTCACCTATAGGACTTTCAGTAACCTGGTGAGCACGAATCCAACATGGCGGCGACGCGAAGTATAAATATTTAAATGGACGTTTCTCGCGAATTAACTATCCGAGTGCCGTGAAACGTTGCACGTTTTAAATGCTTACACAAATGTTGATCCACTGGCATCTAATTTATTTCAATTGTTTGCATAATCACAAGATGGCTGCTGTGCGTAATTTTAAAATCTCGTTTTTACTTCTTGTGTTCTAATCATGCGATTGAAGTTTGAATACCACACTTACACAATAATCTTAATATAATAGTACAAAAATAAAAATCCAACCTGGCGACCATCTGAAATATTTAGACGGTTCTCAATATCTTCGAATCTGTTACAGCAATTAAACTGAAATTTTGTATGTTGATAGAGGCAATTAACATGAGCAGGATATATGAAAATAGGCTGTACAGTTCTTCACGGAACTACTTGTTATACTTGTGGTCACACTGTCCTTATGCAAGGTTTCGACACTGATGTGTAACTATGTAACGGTCTGTTACTTCTTCACGCAAAATTATATCTCCCGCAGAGATGTTGGTTGGTTCCTCAGTTTAGGGGCTGCGACAACGCGGTCATATAACCCCGTGTACTTTGGGTGAGTGTAGAATCTGTCTGATAAACGGTGTGAATTGTGATGGCTGTATTAGTCTGTAATTCAGGTAAGGAATGCAGACGCTAAATTTCAAGCAGTAGTTCCTAATGTTGCTACCAGATACTAACGTCAACGCCACCCAGCTGTGAACTTGGCTACTAGATGCCACCTCAATCAGCAACTCGCAACGAACGTTGGAACTTCCCCTCCAAAGGAAAGCTTACTGAGGGATATTTAGCGCTCTTAGAAAATCCGACGACTTTGGCCGGCTTTGAACCCGCGACCTTGGGCATAGAAGTTCAGCATGCTACCAGTTACGTCACCGAAGCCGCTTCACACTTAGTCAGATGGAAATCTGAATCTGATCTCGCGCAAGTGCGTTGTCATGGCAACGTCTGATGGCTCATCCCTCATCAAATTAGTAGTGTTGCCATGTCAACCACTGATAGTTCTTGGCATTTTCTTATAATTCCGAAATCATTTTTCTCATCCCTTGGCGCAATGGTGGCTCATATCAAAAATTCTTTCATACAAACGTTTTAGGTAATTAATAGGGGAATATTGTCCATTTTGTACGGTTTTGATATTGTGCCTATTAACAGAGATATGATTAATGTTTCCCGAAAAAAAAAACACTTTTTCCCACCCCTTTGGTCAATGGTTGGTGCTATCAAAAAACGTTTCAAACATAAATTTCTGAGCTTTATCCGACACATAGTATGAACTTTGAACGGATTCGATATTTCACATATTAAGAGAGTTATAGCAATATTTCATTTTTTCGAAAAAAAAAGTCCCCCATTTTCATCCCCTTCGACCGATTTAGCCCAGTAACGAACTCGTCCGAGATTTTATGGGTATACATATTCGGTAAAAAATTCAAAGTGATTGGTGAAAAATTACGGCAGTTATCCTGTCCACAAGAAACTGATATACATATATACATATATTACATAAATTATATATAAACTTTTGAACTGACGGTGGTTTTGGGGTCTGGGGGATGTGAAACGCGAAGATATGTGGAAATTTTCCGGAAATCAAAACATGGTACCCATTGCAATAGTTAGCTTTCTAATGAAATCTACCTAAAATACTGCCGTCAACGACACCTAGCTGTGAACTTGGCTACTAGATGCCACCTCAATCAGCAACTCGCAACGAACGTTGGAACTTCCCCTCCGAAGGAAAGCAAACTCAGTTTTTTTAGCGCTCTTAGTAAATCCGACGACTTCAGCCGTGTTTGAACCCGCGACCATGGGCATAGAAGTTCAGCATGCTACCAGTTCCGATACCGAAGTCGCTTCCCACTGACATATGAAAACTGAATGTGATCTCGTGCAGTGGCGTTGTCATAGCAACTGCTGATGGTCATCCCTTATTAATTAAAAGTAAAGTTGTCATGGCAACCTCTCTTGGCACTTGGCATTTTCTTATAATTTAAATCATTTTGTTCACCCCGTGGCGTAATGGTGGGTCATATCAAAAATTCTTTCAGACAAAAGTTTTAGGTAATTATTGGAGGAATATTGTCCATTTTGTGCGGTTTTGATATTGTGCCTATTAACAGAGATATGATTAATGTTTCCCGAAAAACCCACTTTTTCCCACCCCTTTGGTCAATGGTTGGTGCTATCAAAAAACGTATTTGATATAAATTTTTGGCACTTATCCGACACATATTATGAACTTTGAAGGGATTCGATATTTCATGTATTAAGAGAGTTATAGCAATATTTCACTTTTTCGAAAAAAGCCCGCCATTTTTACCCCCTTTGACCGATTTTGCCCATTAACGAACTCGACCGAGATTTTATAGGGATACATATTATGTAAAAAATTCAAAGTGATTGGTGCAAAATTACGGCAGTTATCGTGTCCACAAGAAACTGATATATATATATATATATATACATATATACATAAATTATATATAAACTTTTGAACTGACGGTGGTTTTGGGGTCTGGGGGATGTGAAACGCGAAGATATGTCGAAATTTTCCGGAAGTCGAAACATGGGACCCATTGCAATAGTTAGCTTTCTAAAGAAATCTACCTAATATCCATCAATGCGAATCTACGACACTATAATACAGTAGTCTTACCAGAAGCGTTATTCGCTTCAGATACGACAGTAAGCAAGGGAAGAACAAAAATCAAGGAACTAGAAAAACAAGGGAGAAAAATACTGAGAAAGATCTACGGGCCAGTTCAGAAAGAGGGAATATGGATAAAGAGACCGACAATAGAACGATACAAACATACAGAGACGATTATAAACAACATCAGGAAAAGAAGGGCAAATATTTATGTACACATTGTACCCGATACCTAGTTTAGGCTATCGGCTACGCCAGCAGACATTAAGCTGTAGTTGAGGTTCTGAGAAGAATTAGGAAAAGATAGCGCACCGATCGCATCAAGAAGAATGCCAAGATGACGTAGGAGGTCTAGAATCAAGGAGGCATTGAAATCTGTAAGAAGATAGAATTATGGATAGAGATGTGAAGCTTTATTGAGATATATAAGGAATTATAGTAATTAAACATTTTAGAAGAGGATATATAACATGCAGTATATGTGGAAATAATTTTATGGAAGTCAGATAACCCTTAAGTTATTTTATAACGGAATAGCCGAGATGATCTGGGTTCGAGACTATGATCGTGACGCAAGAGCACTGTGGTGGGGGACTACACCACGTGCCTGCGCCAAGCACATAAGCAAGAAGACAGTGCCAGCAGATCCAGTTGAGCTCAGTTAGACGAGCAGGTAGGAGGAGCTCTATAGCGCAAGCGAGACGCACAGTGAAGGTTACGTAACATACCGAAACTGTCACGGCAAGAGTGTAGGCGACAGTTCCTGCATCGCCGAGCAGCGAAGGCCGAGCGGGTCATTGATCCAGGCGGGCTGGCCGAGGAAGCGATTACAGACGGCCGGGATATGTCAGAACCGCACTGCTAGTAGTTGAAGACTTTATTACAAGCTACATTTCGACATAGTTGGAACATAGGTTTTATGAATAACTTTATGACTATGCTGTTCTATAACGCATTCAAAGCTACTTTAACTATTTCAAGTAAACGGAATGTTGTTAGCATAGGCACCGATGAACATTAGATCGTGCATTAATAAGATTTATTTCTTATGCAGTTTTGATGAATTACCTAATACAGACAACTACAGGGTGTTTCGCAATTTTGAACACTCTCAAGTAAAATTTTATTTTACAAATGTGAGACTTAGCAGTCATTTGAGATTGAACCTACAATACTCAAACTGAACATTTAACGGAACAGTGGCGTATCTTAGAAGAGGAGTAGGGGGTCCGCTGTTTCCATGAACTTTTTCGAGAGGAGTTGGACAATATCCGCTATGGGTAATCCGAAGTTCAACATGTCCGAGTAGACACTGATAGAGACAAGATGGCACCGCAGAGCGATGGATTCGATTCCTGACGAGAGGAGTCCACCAGCTGATTCACTTGGGATTTCGAAGGCAATCGTCATTTCATGGATGGAATGATATTCACGCCGATCTTTCGAGAAATTCTTTATGTAGGGAAAATCGACGATCTTGGAAATTTAATTACAGCTGATTATGAAAGGTACTGTAAGAGTCATAACTACCTGATGCGATTATTTTCATGAATACTGGGCACACATGTATATTTTTCTAATAGGAGTGATACGATTATTAAGACATGATTTGAATTTATATACTTCGAATTTGCTAGAATATGGAGTGACCATATGATATGGCAGGCATCATTATACGAAATTCTCACCATTGATTGGCTTTATTAAGCAGATGTTTGGTCTTTTAGACATTTTTCCAGCTAGGATATTTTTCATGAATAGTTTTTTTTTGTGTAACGAGTATTTCGAACTCGTGATCTGCAATTGATTATCAGAATTTACTTCGTCAGTTCATTGCATACTAGCGAGTGTGTATTATTCATCAGTAGGGATTTTTTCCATTGGATTGTTTGGAGATATTAAGAAGTTATTCACTTTAGTGAATGAACATCGCTTTTATATGACAACTAGAAACTTGTTGATTCCTATCTGGTACATTCACTCATATAGTCTACGAGGTGGGGTCCTTCGTATTTATACGATTGTATGGTGGCTACTCATCTTACCCATCGTTCAGGGAAATATCATCCAAGTCGACGGGGCGAGGTCTTTCGTATTTATACGACTGTACGGTGGTTACACATCTTACTCGCCATTGAGGGACTCATTTTTATCATCCGAATGTACACGAGATGTAAGTGAATCAAACAAGGAACTACTAGTCACATATCAGTCGAAAATTTTGTTAAATAAAGTAACGATAAATGTCAACAGGATTGCATTTAGTAATTCTTGTTTGCCAATCCAATATTTTGTTGCTATACTCTTTTGAGAGTAATTTCAGTTTAACAGCTGTTACAGCTGATGCTTTGATGATTTTTATAATTGTGTTTGATACCTTTGAGAAGGATTTAAAGTAATTGAATCTTGTAAGATTAATCATTAATGGTCAGATTTACTTCAAGGCTGATCATTATTGCAGATTTTGATATGAGATTATAGCACATTGGTGTTTTTCTACGATGTGAGTTATGAAAATTTATAAGAGAATTTATGCTATTTGAAAACAGATCTTAAATTACTGAAGTAATATTTTTCCAATTGTTTAAGAAGTTGTCTAGATGTGATCAGAGTAATTACAGTTATTGGAGATTGTGTGCGTTGATAATTTGAAGCCAGTTATATATTTTTTGTAGATCATGCAACATGGTTAAGTGGAGTTTGTGATAGGAATTTTGTGGAAGTTGCCATGTGATAGTTGCAACGTTGATAATGTATTTTGAAGCAGACATGAGGTCGTCGTACCCAGTCTAGCGTAATTGTTGAGATTCATGCTGTATGTGCTGAATATTTATGGAGTTTTGTGGAGTAATTGTTGTATTCAAATGTGATATTTGAAGTATTGAAGAAATGTAATGTCGTTGTGGATAGTTGGATCCAACGTGATGTCGTGGAGGCAATAATATTTTTTGGCATGATAAATTAGATACGAGATATAACTTGGAAGTAATAAAACTGTAAGACAACGTTCTATAAACCATATTAAACAATTTGTTAGGAAATTAAACAAATAAATGAAGTTGATAATACAAGATTTTCTGAAAATAATAATTAATGAAATAATAATCTGAGATTTAAGCATAGTAACGATCTGACCTAATGAAATAAAAATCATAATGACTAGATGAAATAATGAAAAACTAAATAACCAGATGATTGAAATTTAAATAAGTTGATAAATTAAATTTTTGAATAGATGGATGAATTAAATAAATGGATGAATTAAAGATTGAATAAATAAACTGATTGAAATAAATTAATAGACGATTGTAATGATGATGAATAACTGAATTAGAAGGTGATAATTAACTAAAGAAGCTGATGATTAATGAATTTATATGGAATTAAATAAATTTAATTGAGAGATAATGTGAAGGAATTGCAACTTGAGTTGAGAATTTAAATGATGTAATGGTGATGAATTAAGGATTCTGACAGGAACATGTAGAATTTTGAAGTGAGAATTAATGTGAGAAATATTTAATTTTGATGATGACGATAATGATGACCAATGAGAATTTGAATTTTCTGTAATTCACAGATAAGAGATTGGTAATGACGATGTAAATAGTGTAAATTAATTATTCGATGTTTAGGAGCATTTGATTAACATGTTCAACATTCAAATTATGCCATGCAAACCATAAATTTACGTGATATTTAATATGTGTGATTATTATATGTGTATGTTTAGACAGATTAATAACATTATTAAATCCACATTGATGTTAAATTAAAGAGATTAGGTCTCAGGTTTCACAAATGTCAGTGACGAAAGACATAGTGCTACAGTGATCCTGAGAACCCAAGAGAACTTTATAAATTTTTCTTGTTATGTGGATAAAAATAATTTTGGATTAGAAAAGAGATGGTTCGATTTTTGGACAATGACAATTTAACTTTGGCATTCGACCATACTCTTAGGTAGGAGTTATATTTAAAATGTCTGTCTGACTATCAAAGTAAAATAAATTTGTTTTTATCTTAGTTGTGATCTGATGATGGTGTGATGTTCCTTTTTCTTTCCTTGTCTTGAGTAAGGCTTATCCGGAAAGGAAGTGGTTTGCTAGGAATTCAGTTGATGGCGCCCATTTATATTTGCATTATTTTTATTAAACTTAAGCCCGTAACGACCCTAGAGATACTTTGTCTCGTGATACCCACTGCTTTTTCGATAACTCAGCTGAATTTCCGACACATTCCTTATTTGACTAGAGGTTCATTTAACTCCGCTCTGTCCTGGAACTCCAGGAATGCGATGTTATAGCAGATGGGTCATCGCATCCCCAGGACGAACGGGTACAGAGAGAGAGGGAGAATTGGCTTTATCCAACTAGTGGGGCTTTTCGATTTTGTTTATTCTATGGAATCACATCAGATTTAGATTACTGAGAGATTGATCTCAAGTTCATTTAAGTGTGTTACAAAATTTATTAAACTTAGTCAGACAATGTACTTGTGTGCCCAATCTAGTGTTCATGTTAATCGTATTAGTAATATCATGTTAGTTATAAGACATTTTTTCCTATACCCAAGTGAATGCAGGAATTGAGACATTGTGATGTGTTGTTGTCTAACGTCTCTATATAAAACCTATATTGAAAACATAATTATGTTGCCGGAAGATTTAGCTAAGGTGTTAGGAGAGTTACAGACGGGTATGTCTGGTATTGCAGAAACTATTTCTAAGATGGAAACGGAAGTTAAAGAACAAATTAATAATTCAGAAGCTAGATTAGAAGCTAAATGTAAAGAGAATGTACAAGCATTACAAACTAGTACTGAAGAAAATTTAAAATCATTACAGATTAGTAACGAAGCTAATGTAAAATTATTGCAGTCAACTAGTGAAGATAATTTAAAGTCATTAGAAGAAAGATTACAATCAAATACTGAAAGTCATTTAAAAGCTAGTGAAGCTAACTTGAAAGATAACTTTAAGTCATTGGAAGAAAAATTACAGTCTCGTAGTGAAGAAACTAACACTGAATTAGAAAATAAGTTAACTAGATTAGAGAATAGCTTAACTTTAAAGAATAATGAAATGCTGAAGACTTTACAATTAGACATAATTGCAGTAAACATGAAAGGAGAGGAAAATGTTCAAATATTAAAAAAAAATATTATTGAATTAGAAAGTAGAGGAGAAGAAAATATTTTTACTTTAAGAACAGACGTTATGTCCATACAGAAAGACATTAAGTCAGATGTATCGAAGTTGAGATTCGACATCGATGGTTTAGTGGCAGATGTAGGCAAAATTCAAGATTGGTCTACCGAAGTATCTTTCGAGACTAAGATTAAAGGTCTAGAAACGAATCTAGGTAACGAAATTAAAGATTTAAAGACAGTAATTGGGACCATTAAAGAGGAAGTCTTGGGAGAGGTCAATTCTAATTTAAAATCATTAGAAAATCAATTGCAGAAAGATATTAGGAAGATAGACGACGATATAGAGCAAAAGGTTAATGAAAACTTAGCTTTGTTCAAAAATAGAGTCGGTGCAATCGTGGAAGAACGGTATAGTGAGGTCGATGCCGAAGCAAAAGAGAAACGTGAAGGGTTAGATGAAAAATTAATCGCAGGTATGGCAAACTTAGAAGCGAGGTTTACGGAAAACAAGGAAGCGATGAAGATAGATTCAACTCTATTTAGAACAGATGTTGATCTGTTAAAAGAACAAGTCGCGTCAGTAAAGAACACGTGCGAAGGAAAAATTGACAAGTTAAGAAACGACTTAGACGAGAGTAACAAAACGCAGGATGTTACATCGTTAGATGAATTGAAGACGCAGGTCAAGACCGTGGAGAAATTAGCAGAAGACAGGATGACTAAACTAGAATCCATGTTTAACAGTTTCACCAGTCAGAATGTAACATCAGGGGAAACATTGATAAATCAGACAGCGATAGACCGCAGTATGACTAATCAAGAAGCGAGCATGGGAGACGACCGTCAAATGCAACCGAATGTGACATTCGAAAGGGCTAGTTCAACCCCTCAGGATAATCCAAGTTCGAACAGGAGTACGTTGGGTCCAAGCGAACGATACTCAGGTCCAGTCACCATTATTAGGAACCTGGATGACAAGCCGAGAAAGTTTTCGGGAAATACAGGAGTTACACCAGTAGAATTTCTGCGAGATATTCGAGACTACATGGCGGAACACAGGGTAGCCAAAGAAAGAGAGCTAAGGATAGTCGAACGCGCCTTAGATGGATCTGCGCTTACGTGGTTTAGAGCATTCAGAAGCAATTTTGCGAACATGGAGCAATTTGCCATAGCTTTCTTGAGAAGATTTTGGAGTGCCGAGGATCAACTTAACGTAAGAGCGGAGATGTACTCAAAGCGCTATTCTACGTCACATCCGACGCATTATGCCAACTATTTCACGTCACAGCTGGCTAAATTACAGTTCCTTATTCCTCCATTGCCAGAAGAAGAGCTTTTGCAAGCTATAGCGAGACAGTTACCGATTGAGGTACAGCGATCACTGATAGCGTCGGGAGCCAATACACTGGAGCACTATGACGACATTTTACGGCGATTGGACTATACAAGCGCTCAAGTCACGCCTAGAAGTAACAGAAACGACAACAGAAACACGCAAGAAGTGAATGCGGTAGTCGTAGACAATGCAGCTCAAACGGACAGAAGGGATTCCTGGGAAAACCGACGGAACGAAGGGAATCGAGGAAACATCCGTAACGCTCGAGGAAATGATCGATATAGAGGACCATATGAGAGGCCATACGATCAAGAAGCGAGAGATAGCCGATATAGGAATTATAACCAGAATTCCAGATATCAAGACAGGAATAGATATAACAATAGATATCGGGGCAGGAATAACTGGAGCCAAGGTCAACAGTATAATGGGAACGACAGGCAGGATGGCCGAAGAAACGATCCTAACGACAGACGGGATAATCGTGGACATGAGAGGTCGAGGCAAGAAGATAGACAGCCTAGTGCACCACTCGAAGAGACAGTGAGAGATGTCAATCGAGCGAGCACGAGTGGCGAAGGAAGAAATAAACGTCAGAATAACACGGAATCAAGATGCTAATCATTGGAAGTCAATCATCATTATTGAGAGTCAGAAAGTACCATCATGCTGAGTAAGGGAATTGTAGAGCTATCGTGTACATGTATTATATATAGAATGCCTGAGAGTGTATTTTTTTCTCAATCCTGATAAAAAAAGGAGATGTACGGGAGAGATGTACCCGATACCTAGTTTAGGCTATCGGCTACGCCAGCAGACATTAAGCTGTAGTTGAGGTTCTGAGAAGAATTAGGAAAAGATAGCGCACCGATCGCGTCAAGAAGAGTGCCAAGATGACGTAGGAGGTCTAGAATCAAGGAGGCATTGAAATCTGTAAGAAGATAGAATTATGGATAGAGATGTGAAGCTTTATTGAGATATATAAGGAATTATAGTAATTAAACATTTTAGAAGAGGATATATAACATGCAGTATATGTGGAAATAATTTTATGGAAGTCAGATAACCCTTAAGTTATTTTATAACGGAATAGCCGAGATGATCTGGGTTCGAGACTATGATCGTGACGCAAGAGCACTGTGGTGGGGGACTACACCACGTGCCTGCGCCAAGCACATAAGCAAGAAGACAGTGCCAGCAGATCCAGTTGAGCTCAGTTAGACGAGCAGGTAGGAGCAGCTCTGTAGCGCAAGCGAGACGCACAGTGAAGGTTACGTAACATACCGAAACTGTCACGGCAAGAGTGTAGGCGACAGTTCCTGCATCGCCGAGCAGCGAAGGCCGAGCGGGTCATTGATCCAGGCGGGCTGGCCGAGGAAGCGATTACAGACGGCCGGGATATGTCAGAACCGCACTGCTGGTAGTTGAAGACTTTATTACAAGCTACATTTCGACATAGTTGGAACATAGGTTTTATGAATAACTTTATGACTATGCTGTTCTATAACGCATTCAAAGCTACTTTAACTATTTCAAGTAAACGGAATGTTGTTAGCATAGGCACCGATGAACATTAGATCGTGCATTAATAAGATTTATTTCTTATGCAGTTTTGATGAATTACCTAATACAGACAACTACAGGGTGTTTCGCAATTTTGAACACTCTCAAGTAAAATTTTATTTTACAAATGTGAGACTTAGCAGTCATTTGAGATTGAACCTACAATACTCAAACTGAACATTTAACGGAACAGTGGCGTATCTTAGAAGAGGAGTAGGGGGTCCGCTGTTTCCATGAACTTTTTCGAGAGGAGTTGGACAATATCCGCTATGGGTAATCCGAAGTTCAACATGTCCGAGTAGACACTGATAGAGACAAGATGGCACCGCAGAGCGATGGATTCGATTCCTGACGAGAGTAGTCCACCAGCTGATTCACTTGGGATTTCGAAGGCAATCGTCATTTCATGGATGGAATGATATTCACGCCGATCTTTCGAGAAATTCTTTATGTAGGGAAAATCGACGATCTTGGAAATTTAATTACAGCTGATTATGAAAGGTACTGTAAGAGTCATAACTACCTGATGCGATTATTTTCATGAATACTGGGCACACATGTATATTTTTCTAATAGGAGTGATACGATTATTAAGACATGATTTGAATTTATATACTTCGAATTTGCTAGAATATGGAGTGACCATATGATATGGCAGGCATCATTATACGAAATTCTCACCATTGATTGGCTTTATTAAGCAGATGTTTGGTCTTTTAGACATTTTTCCAGCTAGGATATTTTTCATGAATAGTTTTTTTTGTGTAACGAGTATTTCGAACTCGAGATCTGCAATTGATTATCAGAATTTACTTCGTCAGTTCATTGCATACTAGCGAGTGTGTATTATTCATCAGTAGGGATTTTTTCCATTGGATTGTTTGGAGATATTAAGAAGTTATTCACTTTAGTGAATGAACATCGCTTTTATATGACAACTAGAAACTTGTTGATTCCTATCTGGTACATTCACTCATATAGTCTACGAGGTGGGGTCCTTCGTATTTATACGATTGTATGGTGGCTACTCATCTTACCCATCGTTCAGGGAAATATCATCCAAGTCGACGGGGCGAGGTCTTTCGTATTTATACGACTGTACGGTGGTTACACATCTTACTCGCCATTGAGGGACTCATTTTTATCATCCGAATGTACACGAGATGTAAGTGAATCAAACAAGGAACTACTAGTCACATATCAGTCGAAAATTTTGTTAAATAAAGTAACGATAAATGTCAACAGGATTGCATTTAGTAATTCTTGTTTGCCAATCCAATATTTTGTTGCTATACTCTTTTGAGAGTAATTTCAGTTTAACAGCTGTTACAGCTGATGCTTTGATGATTTTTATAATTGTGTTTGATACCTTTGAGAAGGATTTAAAGTAATTGAATCTTGTAAGATTAATCATTAATGGTCAGATTTACTTCAAGGCTGATCATTATTGCAGATTTTGATATGAGATTATAGCACATTGGTGTTTTTCTACGATGTGCGTTATGAAAATTTATAAGAGAATTTATGCTTTTTGAAAACAGATCTTAAATTACTGAAGTAATATTTTTCCAATTGTTTAAGAAGTTGTCTAGATGTGATCAGAGTAATTACAGTTATTGGAGATTGTGTGCGTTGATAATTTGAAGCCAGTTATATATTTTTTGTAGATCATGCAACATGGTTAAGTGGAGTTTGTGATAGGAATTTTGTGGAAGTTGCCATGTGATAGTTGCAACGTTGATAATGTATTTTGAAGCAGACATGAGGTCGTCGTACCCAGTCTAGCGTAATTGTTGAGATTCATGCTGTATGTGCTGAATATTTATGGAGTTTTGTGGAGTAATTGTTGTATTCAAATGTGATATTTGAAGTATTGAAGAAATGTAATGTCGTTGTGGATAGTTGGATCCAACGTGATGTCGTGGAGGCAATAATATTTTTTGGCATGATAAATTAGATACGAGATATAACTTGGAAGTAATAAAACTGTAAGACAACGTTCTATAAACCATATTAAACAATTTGTTAGGAAATTAAACAAATAAATGAAGTTGATAATACAAGATTTTCTGAAAATAATAATTAATGAAATAATAATCTGAGATTTAAGCATAGTAACGATCTGACCTAATGAAATAAAAATCATAATGACTAGATGAAATAATGAAAAACTAAATAACCAGATGATTGAAATTTAAATAAGTTGATAAATTAAATTTTTGAATAGATGGATGAATTAAATAAATGGATGAATTAAAGATTGAATAAATAAACTGATTGAAATAAATTAATAGACGATTGTAATGATGATGAATAACTGAATTAGAAGGTGATAATTAACTAAAGAAGCTGATGATTAATGAATTTATATGGAATTAAATAAATTTAATTGAGAGATAATGTGAAGGAATTGCAACTTGAGTTGAGAATTTAAATGATGTAATGGTGATGAATTAAGGATTCTGACAGGAACATGTAGAATTTTGAAGTGAGAATTAATGTGAGAAATATTTAATTTTGATGATGACGATAATGATGACCAATGAGAATTTGAATTTTCTGTAATTCACAGATAAGAGATTGGTAATGACGATGTAAATAGTGTAAATTAATTATTCGATGTTTAGGAGCATTTGATTAACATGTTCAACATTCAAATTATGCCATGCAAACCATAAATTTACGTGATATTTAATATGTGTGATTATTATATGTGTATGTTTAGACAGATTAATAACATTATTAAATCCACATTGATGTTAAATTAAAGAGATTAGGTCTCAGGTTTCACAAATGTCAGTGACGAAAGACATAGTGCTACAGTGATCCTGAGAACCCAAGAGAACTTTATAAATTTTTCTTGTTATGTGGATAAAAATAATTTTGGATTAGAAAAGAGATGGTTCGATTTTTGGACAATGACAATTTAACTTTGGCATTCGACCATACTCTTAGGTAGGAGTTATATTTAAAATGTCTGTCTGACTATCAAAGTAAAATAAATTTGTTTTTATCTTAGTTGTGATCTGATGATGGTGTGATGTTCCTTTTTCTTTCCTTGTCTTGAGTAAGGCTTATCCGGAAAGGAAGTGGTTTGCTAGGAATTCAGTTGATGGCGCCCATTTATATTTGCATTATTTTTATTAAACTTAAGCCCGTAACGACCCTAGAGATACTTTGTCTCGTGATACCCACTGCTTTTTCGATAACTCAGCTGAATTTCCGACACATTCCTTATTTGACTAGAGGTTCATTTAACTCCGCTCTGTCCTGGAACTCCAGGAATGCGATGTTATAGCAGATGGGTCATCGCATCCCCAGGACGAACGGGTACAACATACAGTACGTAGGATGAACGAAGACAGATTGACTAAGAAGATTTTTAATATAGTTATGAATACTGTACTGAAAACTAATTGGGAAAAAGAAACCGCAGAAGACCTCAAGAAACTAAACATCTCTACAGAAGACATGGCAGACAGGAAAATACAGTATACAGAGAAAAAACAAGATGTTCAGTAAAGAACATATAGCCTACTTTCTCCTAAATGCATGGGTATTGTTATAACTCTTTGTCCTTTTCAAGGAGTATGATTGAATGTCGGTTGTAGTAGCTTGTTGAAATACAACGTGCTATAGGGATATTAAACATGAATATGAGGTGCCCTTTGCTAGTGCTACCTCTGTACCAAATTTCGTTCAATTCGGTTTCACCGTGTTTGAATTGATAGGGGGAATCGATTTGCACACATACTTGGCCACCATCTGCAAACTATTGGGCTGATGTTCTTGCAGTTTGGTCTTAATATGTTTCCCACATAAAGATATGGTGTTGCAAAATTTGGTAGACTAGATTATTAGGTTGGTCGTAATTACATTTTAGCTTTTAACATTTGGGTGGCCGCGATTACGTTTCCGTCAAGATAGCGGTGATATAAAACATGACACTGAGGTGCCCTTTGCTAGTGCTACCTCTGTACCAAATTTCGTTCCATTCGGTTTCACCGTGTTCGAATTGATAAGGGAAATCGATTTTCACACAAAGATGGCCGCCATCCGCAAAATATTAGGCTGATGGCCTATTCGTTTGGTCAAAGGATGCTCCCTCCATAAGAGTATGTTGTTGCTAAATTTGGTAGAGATCGGATGATTAGGCTAATCGTAATTTGATTTAAGCTTTGAACATTTGTGTGGCCACCATTACGTTTCCGTCAAGATGGCGGCGATATAAAACATGACACTGAGGTGCCCTTTGCTAGTGCTACCTCTGTACCAATTTCGTTCATTCGGTTCCACCGTGTTCGAATTAATAGGGGGAATCAATATTGACATAAAGATGGCCGCCATCCGCAAACTATTAGGCTAATGGCCTATTAGATTGGTCAAAGGATGCTCCCTCCATAAAGGTATGTTTTTGCAAAGTTTGGTAGAGATCGGATGGTTATGTTAGTCGTAATTTGATTTAAGCTTTAAACATTTGTGTGGCCGCCATTACGTTTTTGTCAATATGGCTGCGATATAAATCATGACACTGAGATGCCCTTTGCTAGTGGTATCTCTGTACCAAATTTCGTTCCATTCGCATTCACCGTGTTCGAAATAATAAGGGGGGGGGGGCAGACATTCAGAGTACACACACTCACACACACACAGACACACACACACACACACACAGACTCACACACACACATACACACACACACACACACACACAGACTCACACACACACATACATACAGACACACTTTTTTCGCCCTGTGTTGATCTCATAAGTCTACTTTCATTTTTTGCAAAAATCGAAAGTAGGCTAAAAATCAGAAATCAGAAATTTGAGCAAAAGCCCAAAGAGAGAGAGTGAGAGAGAGAGAGAGAGAGAGAGAGAGAGAGAGAGGGGGAAAAATAAAGAAAAACAAGAAAGAAGTGGACACAAGAGTGAAAGAGGAAGTATAGTGAATATAGGCTATGAGAGCTTTTTGGGAAGAAATAAGAAAGGGACAGAAAAAAAACATGAAAATTGGATGTTTTTTAACGCTCTCGTTGTGGGGGAATTAACAAAAATAATATAATAATAATCCTCCCCCACGAGGACGGGCATCCGGCCGCAAAATCCATCCTCCACATAGAATTTCATCGTATCTCTTCCCCGACCCCGTTGGAAACGGGATTAATAAGGGGTAGACATACAATATATATACATATATATTTTTTACGAGGGAAGTGGAAAAATCTTGCATAAGACCTTGAGAAGGGTCCGCACTTCTCAAGAGTGTGGGATTCTTACCCACTAAAAAACCATACCCTGTCCTATTGACAAAATCCATCCCGGGACCACTTTCGTATTACTTCAGGATGGTGCCATTTTCTTTGCTTCACAAGCACCATCTTACTTCTCAATTCATAGTCCGCGGATCGCAGACTTAATCAACTAAATCGAGCAAGTCCCCATCCGACTTCTTCTGACGAAGGACCATCTCCACAAAGAAAGCGACCGTATCCCAGCTGAGCTCGTTCCTCAGCATAAGTCCAACTATATTGTCCGGCGTTATTGGACCAACCTTAGCTTCAAGTCGTTGTTTTTCCGCTGCCCAACGATCGCAGACGAAGAACGAATGATATACGTCATCTCGTTCGTTCTCGCAGTAAATATAAACTGGACTCCTTACTTTGGCCATGCGATGAAGGTAACACCGAAAGTAGCCATGACCTGTCAACATCTGAGTCAGAAAGTAATTAGTTTCTCCATGTTTTCTACTCGTCCACTCGATCAGACTCTGTATCAGCCGAGCTGTCCATCTTCCTCTGAGATCGTCATTCCACCTCTGCTGCCAAAGCTCCATCTTGCGTGCTACGCCTTCCTTCCGGGCTTGAGCCTTGTCCAGTTCTACTCGTCGGAAGTATACGTCTTTACGTTCTTGCGCGAGTAAGTCTATTGGCGCAACACCTGAGACAACCAGAACTGCAGGTTCCGAAACTGTACGGTAAGCACGCGCCACCCTCAGAGCTCCTCTCCTCTGAATTGCAGCTAGGCGTTTCCTATACTTCTCTATCCTCAGCGAATCAGACCAAATCTCAGCTCCAAACAGGAGAATAGACTGCGCTGTGGACAACAGTAGTCGACGCTTGCTTTGTCTAGGACCATGCACATTAGCCATGAGACATACCATAATAATAATAATAATAATAATAATAATAATAATAATAATAATAATAATAATAATACGAGGGTTGGGGCAAAAGTCATGGTAACTATTTTTTTTTCATGAAGATACCAGTCCGGTTGAAAAATGTGACATATACAGACGAAAGGACAAGGTGTTAAATGCATTTGTGGACAATGAATAGAACCGAAATATTGTAACACACCAATTTAATTTATTACGGTAGTATACAGGGCAATATGGCCTTCACGGTGCAAAAGAATGATAAAACTGTACACATACAGTTGACATTACAAACCTGGGCCTAAAGATCCTCAAAGTAGTCCCCAGCTACTGTCACCACACGCTGCCAACGATGTGGGAGGCGCTGAATACCATCTGCCTCAGCATTTGCCGCACCATGTGTGAATCGGGTCACCTGTTGGCGTACAGCATTAGCAATGTCCTCTCGTGTTGCAAACCGCCTACCACGTAGTAGTTCCATAATCTTTCGAAAGAGATCAAAGACACAGGGCGAAATGTCGGTAAAGTACGGTGGGTGCTCCAGTTCTTCCCATCCCCAACGTCGCAGTAGCTGCCCTACATAACCTGCTTTATGTGGTCTTGCATTGTCGTGCCGGATTATTGCACTGTCCACAAAATCCGGACGTTTCTCCCGAACGCCACGTCGAACCTGTCGCACCAGGAAGTCCCTGTAGTACTGTGCGGTCACTGTTCTGTCATGTGGAGCAAAGTGGCAAACAACGACACCCTTGACGTCATACACGATTATCACCATCAATTTGACTGGGGAAGGATTCTGACGGAACTTCTGCCCCCTTGGTTATCCAGCATGTCGCCACTCCGCGGACTGACGTTTCAGTTCTGGTTCGTATGCCCTGGACCAAAATTCATTGATGGCGATTATTCGTGACAAGAATTGATCGCCGTCCTGTTGCAAAGTGGTCGGGGCATATTGCATAGCGCACCGACCATTGCACTTCCGTCAGTGCATGCGGTACCCACCGCGATGCGATTTTGCGTAGTTGCAGCTCATTACGCAATATCCTGTGGACGGTGCGTTTCTCGATAGCACTTGCCCACTCTACCTCCAGTAGCGTCCATCGTCTGTCTTCATCCAGGAGCTGCTCGATGACGGCACGTGCCACGTCGGTCCGCACACTGACAGGTCGTCCCGAACGTTGCTCATCACTGGTTGACACACGTCCTTCCTTGAAACATTACTACCCACCGTGCTACTGTGCGGTATGGTAGGGCATTATTCCCAATTCACTGTGACATTCCATCGCATTTCTCCCTCGGAGAACGGCTATTTTGATGTAAGCGCGCTGCTCAACACGGGTTACTTCCATCTCGCACGACATTCACCAACTGACTGATTTCACAGCCCTCGCTGCACTACTACCAGCTATCACCGAGCCATCTGCTGTTCTGCATACACAATATGCCTGCATAACTTCCACACGACACATATTCATTTGTGATCCGTTCACATATCTACAAGACAAAACATAGTTGCCATGACTTTTGCCCCAACCCTCGTAATAATAATAATAATAATAATAATAATAATAATAATAATAATAATAATAATAATAATAATAATAATAATAATAATAATAATAATAGGCGTATGGATGTGGCGACCCCATCGCCCAGTGGGAAACCACTGCAATCAGCCACCCGAGTATTGGCGAGAAAACCATAACTATTCGGGTTAGGAGGAAATGCCTGCCCACCGCCGGATAACATCTTGAGGCCCTCCAAGGCTAACAACCTTGGTTGCATTCATTATGAGCAATTTGCTCCAAGCTAAACTAAAGCTTCTTAAGCATGATGGTAAAACAAATACAGGAGATTAATACCCCAGGTGGCAACTTTTCGAAGAAATCCACCGTCGCCCACGAGCGACGCATGCATCCCATTCGGACTCTGGGGGGGGGGGGGGGGATTGCAACGTCATGCTAAAGACGAGTCGGAGCGTCTTGGAAATCCTGAACAGTCACGAAAGCTGAAACCCAAATCTAAGAGTTTTGTGGCAACGTTCAACATCAACTCTCTTATACAAACTGGTAAGATGAAACAGCTGACCCTTGCCCTTCACGAAAACAAAATCGCAATAATGGCCTTGCAAGAAACTCGCTTCACTGACCAAGATACGTTTGAGTCTAATGGGTATCGGTTCTTCAAGAGCAAATCGCGCAAGAGGGTAATGAAGAACACCCCTATCTTTGGTACAGCCTTTGCTGTCAACACCAGAATCCTTAGGTCAGTCTCGAATTTTGAAGCTATTAACGATAGGTTATGCCTTCTATCTCTGCGCTGTGCAAACAAAACATACACGCTAGTCAATGTACATGCTCCAACTAATGAGCAAAACAAAAAAGAGTTGGAAGACACTGATAGATTTTGGAACCTCTTGGATGCTAGATTGGCAAAAATCCCGAAACACCACGTCCAGATCCTAATGGGTGATTTCAACGCACAGGTAGGACGTGAACGGAAATACAGGAATGTCGTTGGGCTCTTTCCAGCACACAATAGAACGAACAAGAATGGAGAACGCCTCATTGAACTATGTAATAACCATAACCTCCAGCTGTTGTTAACACGCTTTCGTCACCTACCTAGAAAACAGACTACATGGAGATGCCCCAACAAAACATTAGGAGAGTTCCAAATAGACCATGTTGCGATATCTCGAAGATCTAGTCCGGAAATCATGAACGTTACCGTAAAAAAGGGAATGAACATAGACTCAGATCACTATGTATCGGTAATAAAGTTCCGGCCCATTCCACTAAACAAAAAGAAAAACAAACCTACCATAATCCGCTTCGACACAAACATGCTCAGAGATAGGGAGAATGAATTCAAAGAACTTGCCCAACCAGTGGAAAAAGACTTCAACAGCACGAGAAAGCAGAAGATAAACGCTGCAAAAGAAGTAGCAGAAACCAAGAAGAGGAAGAAACACACATGGTGGAACAATAACTGCGAGAAGACCTTAAAGGATCGTCTAAATGCTTGGAAAAAGTACTACACCACCAAAGAGGAAGAAGATTGGAACATCTATAGAGACCAACGAGCACAAACAGCAAAAATAATACGCAGCGAGAAACGCAAGTATGAAAAAGAACAAATGGACAAAATTGAACAAAACTTTCACAGAAATGAGACCCGTGAATACTACAGGGATTTTAAAAAGAATATACAAGGATACAAGGCACCTTCCCTTTGTTTTCTAAGAAAAGATGGAACTCTAGCAACATCCAACGAGGAAAACTGCGAAATTTTAGCCGGGTATTTTAACGACCTCCTAAATTGTGAAAAACCATCCAACCCCAACAGAACAAACAAACAAATGAACCACAATTTGCCATCTTCTCCACCAAATCGCGATGAAATCAAACGCCACATAAAGATGTTGAGAAATAACAAGGCTCCTGGTGAAGACTCCATGATTGCAGAACTGTGGAAACATGCCCCAGAAGAAGCAATTGACATCCTACACCAAACCATTGTAGATACTGTATATGGGAGACAGAACAACTCCCAGAGGACTGGAAGATAGCTTTGATCCATCCTTTACACAAGAAAGGAAATATAAGAGATGTGAACAACTACCGTGGTATTTCTCTTCTGTCAGTAGCTTACAAGATCCTGTCACTTTCCATCCTTGAAAGACTGGAACAGCAAGTTGAACACAAACTCGGAGAATACCAAGGGGTTTTTAGGAAAGGCCAATCGACTGCAGAACAAATCTTTAACCTAAAAACCATAATTAGGTACTATGTGTTGAGAGGTCGAACGTATGTATTGAACCCATGTACCATTGATTCATAGGGGTTCGAATCCATGTATTTTTGTAAAAGGAAGGAAAGAAATATACAGTCTTTAATGGAACATAGAAAGATTTCAAGCAAGGATGCTAGCATAACGTTGGGTAAGAAGTTGGACCCAGGTGGCCAGGAAATGAGATCATGCCTGACTCATGGATAAGGAGCCGGTCACGAAAATAAATAGAAGCAGTGGAAATTTCCAGGCGTGTGACAAGGAGCACGTTTCGGAAATCGTCCTTACCTTGCATTAAAACGGCAACAGCGCAACTGTGCCAGAAGAAGAATAATTAAATTTAACCCATTTGCAAGAATAAAAGTAAGTAAATAAATACAGTATTGTGAATCATTTCGGATTAGAGATTTTTGTGTAGAGAAAAAGCTTTTAATAATTGCCCAGGAGAGAAGTGCAAACGTAGCATACGTCATCGGGGATTTAGTGAGACCCGAGGAGTGGGGAATTTAAAAATCAACAGCAACACCCACACAGCTGAAGACTAAAAATTATTTAATATCTCAGAAATGCACGATCGATTTTCATGTGCAGTGAGGTCATTTTACGTTTAGAAAACGAGCTTTCTGGAGATATAATTTTTATAAATGTGCGACAATTATTTCAAAAGTTGGTCACGAAAAGGACTAGGATTTTATCTTTTTTTGACTAAATAGTATAAAAGTCCAGGCCAAGCCAGACCAATCATGCAGTATTATTCCGTCCAGGGGACGTGAAGCTACATCACGCCGTATTCAAACGTATGAACCACAGGGGAGGTCATACCGTACAACAAGTATAAGCAGTAAATGCAGTTCACGACAGACTCCTTGAGGGGAGATGCTACATCACCGAATACAGTATACAAGCTTTCCTTGAGGGGAAACGCTGTATCACATCGTATAGACAGTATCCGACAGCCAAGAGCGTCGCGGTATCGATAACCAACGGGCATCCGTAAGGAGTAGCCAAGAAGTATTATTACAGTATTGCCGTGTGGAGAATTAGGAAAATCCTAGTTACAGGATTTAGTTCCGACAGTACAAAGTTTACAGTGAAAATTTCAGTAATTACAGTCAAAGCAGGCTGCGAACTTAGAGCCAGGGCGATAGGTCTTAAATTAAACGACCAAAAGTATCATAACGTATTGAAGTACCGTAACAGCGAGATAAACATTCTATCAACTTTAAAGAACCCGAGTAGGGACGGACAGAATAAGGTTCGCAAAGTATTCTGGAAAGATAGGAATTCGAGAACCGAATAAGCGGAAAGGAGAAGGAAACTCTAGACATTGTTTCAAGGAAACATATGAACTATTAAAAGCACTAAGTTACGAGGAGTATTAGTTGCTAGAAATCAATAGGTCACCGATAGATTATCTGGGGGACCGTGGACAGAACAGACTTTCGCTAGACCAACCAATAGGGTGTAGAAAGGAGCCGTTCGAGTTAATAATAATAGCTGATCGTCAGGAAACGGGATTTGAAGGATTACTATTCCAGGGAGGAGGTAGATGGTTCGAGACTTTCACATTCTGGCAAGATAGGAAGCCAACATTTACTAAATTTCACCCTTGGAGACGGGATGTCAAGAAATCAAGTGTGAAAGGCTTAATAGCAGCCTAAGTGATTAGAATCTGTGAAGTGTAAATATATAAAATTTGTGTTAAAAAGTGATATTTTCAGTGTTTTTATCGTGTATTATAAACGAATACACCAGTGTATTTTAAAATGTTATCAGTGTTAAATGTATTTGAGTTAAATGTGTGTCAAGATATGTCAGTACATGAAATGAATTTGTACAAGATGGTGTAATCACAAAATAGTGGGCAAACATGAAACATCGCAAGAAAAGGAAGGTCAGGGACCGACTTATAACATGTGAGTAAATATTTTCATTATGTTTTGTGTTGGGGAAGTGTGTGTACAATCCACCGGAGTTTGAGGTAGAGGGATGTTTCTGAATAACAAATAACAGAATAAGAACAAATAAAATTTGAAAAATTATAAATAATTATGTGAAAAGAATAAATCCTGTAGAGGAAAAGTATGGAATAAAATGTCAGTGTATTTGACGAATGTTACAAAAGCAAGTGTAATAAATAATAATAATAATAAAAGAAATATAAATAAAGATTAAATTGAATGATATGAAAGTAAGAGCGTTTGAGATCTAATAAAAGTATAAAGGCATGGTGTTAATGCATGTTCTTAAAATATAGCAATTATCGTCACGGGAGAGGATAAATATAAGAAATGGAGATGTAGATCAAATGTTGATTTTTGAATTTACCAGTTCTTTGGAAGACGCTAGGCTTTAAAGTAACGTGTAGCGCATTGTCGCGTATTAAAGTAATTTATCACGCTAGGAAGGCGTTGAATCTAAATATACTTGGCAAATTAATTTTGAGGGACAGTTGATTGCGGTAATTGAGCTATGTGGTAAGTCCTCCAGTATGGGATTAGTTCCCGAGGCCATGTGTGTTATATTGTATTAAATAATAGGGAGCGTATTTGTTGTATTGATGAGCGCAGGTTAGACTGAGGTCGCCTTAAACGCTGAATTGTTGTAAGTCCTCCAGTATGGGAATGGTTCCCGAGGCAGTTAAGAGAGTCGATCCCAGACTCGTATAGTGTGGAAGCCCCTAAATATCGTCGTTGTATTGAATTATCCTTGCCCATCAATGATGACACTTCATAATTAATAAATGCCAAGGTTACGAAAGTGGTTTATGAACCTAATAATGTTGTTATAAAGGAATGAAAGAAACGCCAGGTCTATCCAAAGAACTGTGGTAAGGAAATAGCTGGTTTAAAAGCATGAATGTAGCGGTCTCGAGGCGAGACATACAGCCTTCCCTCCCGGGCCATAAATCAAGTCAAGTGTACAGTCAGACCCCTTGTGGTAGTAGGGTCGGAGAGAACCGTCTGAGAGAAGTAATAATACACCGTGAGTGTTTAGAAGTTGTTAATGACCCGGGATTTGAACCGAGGTCCTTGTAGATGAAAGTACCGCTTGCCAGTTCAGATCGTAGCTTTCTTATGTAATAATGGTCTTTTAAGACAAATAAATAAAATCCCTAATGTAATGTTGTATGGATGTAGGATTCCATGAGTTCAATGAAGATAACTAGATTCCGGGAGTAATCATAGTTTTTGACTTTGTCAAGTAATCTTCGGTAACTCTGGAGTACACAAGTATTTTCCCGATCACTGTAGTGAATTTGTTAAACTTGAGAGAGATGGTAATGTTGAGAACAGTGTTGAATGCCCAAACATTTAAGTAGAGAAGTAACATGTACTTTGAATATGATTATATATTGTTTGATGATAAGAAACTCATAAAATAGTTCTTGAGGTGTATGAAAGAATGACACCGTTATTATTGGAAAGTATCGAGCCATTAGAGCTCGTGATTATATTGAATTGTAAGATAGATACTTTATGGAAGTGAAAATAATTATGAGTTGTTGGCTTGATGGAAACCATTTATTTTAATATAATGTTTGTTTAATTTTTATATCTTCCTTGTTCACTTTGAACAAGTTTAGAAGGATTAGGTCAATAGTTTATTTGTTTTATCCGTTTTCCAACGTGGGGCCTGTATGATTATATCATACACGTAGCAAAATCATCGATTTTTGGCGCCCAGTACGCAGGGATGAGTTTTCCTAGGGGAAACCCGAGTTTTCTCGAAAAATCAAAATTTTCATTTTTTTGAAAAAAAAAATGGTTTTTCGAAATTTTGAATTTTGAAATACTTCCATAAAGGTTTCTGAGATTGAATAAAGATATCAAAAGGGTACGTTTTAGTAAACACCCGGGCCAAAGTAAATTTTTTTTGGAAATTGGGACACAATGGTTCAGATTACCACTTCTCAAGCATGTACCAGCGATGTGGCATGAGTAGCCCACTGTATTCCAATAAGATGGCATTAAGTGAGGAAATGCAGAGGTTGTTGGCGGCTATGAAAGCAGAGAGTAGGGAAGAGAGGCAGGAGTTTTTGGACGCTTTAAAAGCTGATAGTAATGAAAAGTTGGAGGCTTTAAAAGCCGATAGCAAGGAAAAGTTGGCGGCTATAAACAATAAATTGGACAGCCAACAGAGTACAAATAAAGAAGAGTTCGAATCCATAAATCACAATTTAGGATCTTTAAAAACTAATAGTGATAACATGGGAATTAAATTAGAAGCTATCGAGGCCGACTGTATAACAATGAATAATGAACTGAAGGCTGAGATAGAAAAGATAAAAACAGAAAATGGGGATAACATTAAAGAACAGTTGAAAGTGGTAAAAGATGAGACGTTAGAGTCTATAAAAGCTTACAGTAAAGCAAATAACGAGGTACTGAAGGCTGAGATAGAAAGCAAATTGAATAGTATAAAAACAGAAAATTCAAACCATTTTTCAACACAATCCAAGGTTTTAGAAGAAACAATGAATAACAAATTTCAAGGTTTTGACACTGAGTTTGGGAAGAAGTTAACTGAGTTAAAAGGGGAAATCACAAAGAAAATTAAAGAGGAAAATGAGGCACTTCAGTCAGGATTGCAAGCCCAAATAAAGACTTTAGAGGATAGTACGGTAAAATCCCAAACTGAATGTCAAGAAAATTTTGGAATTTTAAATAATAAATTTGGTTCTATGGAGATTAAATTAAGTAATAAGGAGAAAAATGTAAATGCATGTGAAAAGAAACTTGTAACCCAGATCCAAGGTGTGCAGGCAAAGTTAGAAGCTCAGATACAATCTAACAGTAAGATTTGTGAAACATCCCGGGATGAGATAAAAGAACGTTTTAAGGAATTAGGAGACACATTTAAGGGGGTGAAAGACCAAGTAGGAAAACGCGAGGGAAAAGTCGATGGAGTTCAGGCCGAAGTAATTGAGATGAAAAATCAAAATCAGAAGGATGTGAGAGCATGAAAAATCAATTTGAGCAGTTTACCGGGCAGGTAGATGATAACTTGAGGACGTACGAAGCGGAAATAAATAAAAAATTAAGTACATACGAAGAGCATCTCCAGATAGAAAGAAAACAACGAAATGAAGAAAATAAGGAAAATACCCATAAGATAGATGAAATAAGTAAGGGTATTAATGATGTTCAGGAAACCACAGGAACATTAAAGGAACAAGTAGGAAAAACCAATACTGAAGTAAACCAGGTCCAAGATGAATTAATGAGGGTATATAAGAGTCAAGGGAAAACTGAGGAAAAGCTTGAAGGAATTAAGGGAGATATGGTCAAAGGACAAAAAGAAATGGAGAAGAAAATAAAGGAGATACGAGAGGACTTAGATACCATAGGTGACGTTAAACCAGAAATTATAAAAGAACAGGTCATGGTCATCAAGAAAGAGGTAGAAGAACACTTAAATGAAATAAAGGATAGCTTCAGGGACGAGAAATTCCAACTCAAACTAGAACTGGAAACCAGTAAGAACAAGTAGTTCCGTGAAGAATTATACAGCCTATTTTCATATATCCTACTTATGTTAATTGCCACTATTTAACATACACAATTTCAGTTTGATTGCTGTAATAGATTCGTAGATATTGAGAACCGACTAAATATTTCGGATGGTCGCCATGTTGGATTTTATATATGTAGGTCCTAGAGTTAAGTACTGTTACATGCATATTATTGTGAACGTGTAGTATTCAAACTTCAATCGCATAATTAGGACACAAGAAAAAACAAGGAGATTAATTTTTTTTTCACAGCTGCCATCTTGAGGTTATGGAAACAATTGAAATAAATTAGATGCCAGTGGATTAACATTCGGATAAAGATTTACTGTACCAAGTTTCACTGCACGCGGATGGTTAAATTGCGAGAAACGTCCATGTGAATATTTATAATTCGCGTCACCGCCATGTTGGATTTGTGATCACCAGGTTATTTAAAGTCCTATAGGTGAACTTAAGTTCATAGCCCCCTATGAACATTAAAAAATGCAGTTTGATTGCTAAAATAGATTCGTAGATATTCAGTATCGTCTAAATATTTCGGATGGTCGCCATGTTGGATTGTTAAATGTATAGGCCATAGAGTCATGTATCATTAAAGGAAAATTATTGCGTAGGTTCATTATTCAAACTTTCACTTCGATCGCATGCCTACATCACAAGAAATAAAAACTTAATTTTAAAATTCGCACTGCCGCCATCTTGAGGTTATGTAAACAATTGAACTAAATTAGATACCAGTGGATTACAATGTGTATAAATATTTCCTGTACCAGGTTTCAGTGCGCTTGGAACATTAAATCGCGAGAAAGGTCTATTTAAAATGTTCAAATTCGCTTGGCCGCCATGTTCGTTTTGTAGTTAACCGGTTTTTGAAAGTCTTATAGATGGACTTCCAGTAGTGCCCTTTATCTCCGTACAAAATTTTAGGGAGATACCGCTAATAGTTTCAGAGATATAGAATGCCGGTGAAATATTTCGCACATCCGCCATCTTGTGATTATGTAAACAATTGAACGAAGTTAGATGTCGGTGCATTACAATGTATATAAACATATACTGTACCAAGTTTCATTGCGTTTGGTTGGTCAAATCGCGAGAAACGTCTATTTAAAAGTCGCAAATTCGCTTGGCCGCCATGTTCGTTTTGTAGTTACCAGGTTTTCAAAAGTCACGTAAGTGAACTTATAGTAGTTCCCTCTATCACCATAGAAAATGTCAGGGTAATATCGGTAATAGTTTCGGAGATATTGAATGCTGGTGAAATATTTCGCACAGCCGCCATGTTGGATTGGTGAGTCGTAACAAAATTTGAAGGGCACGGTCGAGGTCGCCGGGAATTGTGCTATGAACTTTCTGAGTTTCATTGAAATCGCTCCTGCCGTTTAGATTTTATTGGGGGGGGGGACACACACACGAATCACACACATACACACACACACACACGCACACACACACGGACAAAAGGTGATCTCATAAGCCTATTTTTTCATAATTGAAAATAGGCTAAAAAACAGGAAAGAATTCAAAATGAATTAGGATCCCGGTTGGAAAGGACTGAACATAAGAACAGTCAAATGGAAATTCAACTCATGGCTAATGAAGAAAGTGCCTGAAGAGAAAGGAAGTTAGAATTTGAGAGTCATGATGAGTTTCCAAAGACAGGATGGGTAGATACCCATGAACGAGGCAGAGATCAAGATAGGCACTTAGGAGGGGAGAGCCCTTATAAGAACCCAGGATATCCGATGGCGATGTCAACCCCGTACATGAACCAAACAAATGGTCAGATAATAAATATCATCAAGTCGAATGAGGACAGACCGGTGAAGTTTACGGGTAATAATATGTCAATTACTCCTAAATACTGGTTAAAGGAAGTCGTACTTGAATGAAATGAAGGTTCCTCAGGATCGGAGACTGAGAGCAATTGAGAAGCTGTTGGCAGGTGATTGTCTCACCTGGTTCAGGAGTTTCAGGTACACCTTTGACACGGTGGAAGGTTTTAGAGAAGCCTTTCTGAAACGATATTGGGCAGCAGATGTCCAAGAGAATTTGAGATTAGATCTGTACTCTAGGTAGTATAGCACAAATGCCCCAACTAAGTACTCAGAATTTTTCACCGCTCAGCTGTGTAAATTCCGGGAACTTTACATTGCTCCCGCTGAGAACGACCTGTGTGCCGCCATTGCAAGACAACTTCCATATGAGATCCAGAGGCTGTTAATCTCGTCTAAAGCCAGAAGTGCTGTGGAAGTGGAGAGCGTATTACGTCAATTAGATATGACGACTTCCCACGTTACTCCCAGGCATCAAAGACAGACTGAACAGGTACATATGGCCAGCAGTCAAGAAAATAGAGAGAAACCATCGACCAGAAATCAGTCCACTAGTACTGATACTCAGGGACTGGGTCGAGAGTATGGACATCAAGAGCCTAGAGGAATACAACCATACTATAGAGGAGGATATCGAGGAAGAAATCCTAGGAATACGGGTTATAGGCAACAAGAGAACCGACCCTATAACAATAACAATCAGAGGCAAGATAACCGAAAGAGATGGGAAAATTATCCCAGAAGAAACGTAAGGCCAGAGGATAGGGATGATGAATATCGGGCCGAAATAGAAGAGAGATATCAGGAAAGTCTTAGTTACATGAGTGAACGACCAGACGAACCTGAAAGGCAAAAAGTCCGTTGGAGTGAGGCAATAAAGAACCGAAAATCACCCGACAGATTAGACGGAGCTCAAAGCTTGGAGCTACAGGCTCACTTGAAGAATGAGGGGAAAGGAAGCCCTCAGGATAAACAAAAAACTTCAAATTTAAATCATCAAAAGTGGAAACATACCAGGAGCTGGGAGGAGATAGAGATTGTGAATTGGATAGCAAGACCAGATGAGCTAATTAACGAGGATGTGGAAGGAATCCCACCTATTAGAAGAGAACTACCTATCATCATGCTAAGGATAGAAGGATTACTGGTCAGGGCATTAATTGATACTGGATCAACTATAAGTTTAATTACGCAAACCCTTCTAAATGAATTGGAAACAAGAGGCCGCGTATTGAAAATTCCCACATAAAGTGTGAAGATTAAGGGAATTATTCCTGAAAAATCTTTAACATGTAAATTTCAGGTATACATCGATCTGATCATGGGTAACGCTGAAATTTCGCAATGCTTTTTGCTGGTAAATCAATTACCATATAATGTCATATTAGGTATTGATTTTATCCGTGAGAACAAGGTCATCATAGACCTAGCGCAAAATTGCATTAGGATTCAAAGAGAGGATGTGGACGAACAAAACATTAACCTACAGGAACAGGATGCGAAAATAGGAGAACAGGTATGGCATGTGGAAGAAATAACTGAGGAAGGTTGTAAGGACATAGAAAAGATATTTGAAGTCCTAAACATAGAACTCGAAGATAGTTTGGAAACTGAGTTCGAAACCAACCTGTCAGGAAAAATAGAGGAAGCCAAAGTAAGCCTCGAAAATAAGGAACAATTAAAGGAATTACTAGTAAATTTCAGTGACGTATTTGATTCCAAGCTAGGGAAGATTGAAAATTTTAAATACGCGTTCCAAGTCAATGATAGGGCACCGTTCAGACAAAAACCATACCCGGTTGCGGAAAAACATTACCCACAAACGAAGAAAACACTGCAGGAGATGATGAATGCAGGTGTTATAGAAAAGATGGCGACACCGTATGTTAGTCCATTAGTGATTGTGAGTAAACCGGATGGCTCAGTAAGGGTGTGTTTGGATGCCAGAAATTTGAATGCAAAAATCATACCGGAAAATGATTCGGCACCACCCATAAAAGAAATACTGAGGAAATTCAAAGGCAAGAAGATTTTCACAAATATTGACATGACTTCTTCGTATCATCATCTCGAACTGGAAGAGAAAACCAGTCTTTTAACTGGATTTCAGTTCGAGCAACAAACATACTGCTTCAGGAGATGTCCGTTTGGATTGAAGTCCGCGGGATCTGCCTTAATAAGAGCGCTTGATCGAAACCTGTCAGAGGAAGTGAAAGATTGCACTATTCGTTATGTGGATGACATTTTGCTTACCTCAGAAAACATTGAGGAACATTTGGAAAAGTTAAAGAAATTATTGGAAGATTTAAGAAAGGCTAACTTTAAGATTAATTTGAAGAAATCAATTTTTTGTCAGAGACAAGTAACATTTTTGGGGCATGTGATTGATAAGGATGGTGTTAAACCAAATCCATGCAAATTAGAATCAATAAGAGATTTTCCAAGGCCTTTGAAGGTGAAAAACGTTCGCCAGTTTTTGGGATTGATTGGATTTTTCTCAGGACATTGTCCGTCATACACCAAAACTGTTGCACCACTACAGGACCTTCTGAAGAAGGGGGGCAAGTGGAAATGGACGGAGGACACAGAAAAAGCATTTATAGAGGCCAAAGAAATGCTCTTAAACTATGTGAAGCTAGGATATCCTGATTTTAATCAGAGATTTATCATACAAACAGATGCATCCCAGATTGGAATAGGGGCAATGCTATATCAGGAAAACCCGGATAATCCTGATAAGAAAAATTATCTAGCTTTCACAAGTCGGAGACTGTAACTACACGAGAAAAATTATACAATCAGCGAAATCGAGCTGTTAGCGATATTGCACGCGCTGCAATATTGGCGAAATATCGTATATGGGTTTCAAGTCACATTAAGGACGGATCATAAAGCCTTAACCTTTTTGATGAAGACTGATCTATCCAGTCAAAGATTGATGCGGTGGGCTTTATACATTCAACAGTTTGACGTACATATAGAGTATTGCCCAGGGAAAGAAAATATAGTTCCAGATTATTTAAGTAGACAGCCAGAGTCCACAGAGGAGGAAGTAATGGCTATTGATTTGGAAGACAGGGATCAGCCTACTCTAAATGAGTTAAGAAGCATTGGTCAACGACAACGTGAGGATCCATGGATGAACATGCTCATATCTTTCCTTGAAGGAAGTTTGATAAGGGGAACACCGGCGTACACGGAAGCTAATAAGATAGCTCAAGATTACACATTCTATAATGGATTGTTATATAAGTTTGTGGACTCTAACCATACACGATTAAGGATCGTCGTACCTGCGATTTTGCAGAGAAAGATGGTATGGTTAGCCCATAGATCGTTCGGACATATGGGAGTCGACAAAACAGTCTCGATGCTGAAAGAAGCATTTGTATGGCCGGGACTGAGAGAAACTGTAAGGGATACGCTAAAGACATGTGATCTATGTCAAAGGATTAAACCAAATGCATTTTTGATGAGACAAAAGCCTATACCATTGTTGCCCGAGAGGCCAGGTCAAATTATTTCAATTGACAATTTCGGACCTTTGCCAAAGGCTAGGCGAGGAAATCGACACATAATGGTGGCTATGGATGTGTTCACAAAAATAGTTGTCCTTGCTCCCATACAGAAGACTAGTACCAAACAGGTGTTAAAACGACTCAAAGAAAAAGTGATACCGATTCTGGGAAAACCCGAGAATTTGTTGTCGGATCACGGTAGTTGTTTTACAAGTGTAGAGTTCAGACAGGAATTAGAAAGACTTGGAATACGTCAGATTTTGTCAAGTATTCGCCATCCTGAGGCAAATCCTGTGGAAAGAGTGATGAGGGAGACGGCCAAGTATTGTAGAATATACTGTGCCGATGAAAATTGGAAATGGATAGATATCCTGGATATTATCGAATTTTGTATATACAATACAATCCACGAATCTACGGGAGAGATACCAATAACGTTACATCGGAATGAGCAACCAGAGAGACCTTGGAGTCTGGTAATTCCTAGGCCAGCAGACGCTCAGCCTGGAAGAGATGTACGTATTAGAAGAGCCTTTGAGCATCTAAAAGCTCAAGCCGATAGAAGGCAAAGAAGAAACAGGCACAAGAGGTATCATCGACCACTATTAGCAGGAGAAATGGTGCTAGTGAAAAGACCAGCCATTTCGGATCCAGGGAACCGCGTGTACAAAAAGTTCCAGAAAATGTACCACGGACCGTATCAAATAATAAGGGATTTGAGAAATAATGCCTATAGAATTCGGCACTGTGAAACGAATCACGAAGTGACCATGAACTAAGCGAACTTAAAAATATATTACCCTTCCGAAGACTTCGATGACGCAAATGAACAAGCCCTGGCCATGGAACAATTTAGAGATGATGAATCCACTTTTGATACAAACGATAGTAAGGTAGAAAAAGGAAACAGAGTTCAACCATTCGAGTGCGAATGCGAATTGGAGAAACTGTATTGGGAAATAAGAGAAATAATTGATTTGGTTGAAGAAGAAAATTTCAATTTAAGAAAAGAGAATGATGAAATAAAGAAACGGGTAGGGTTAGACCACACCCGTAACGAAGAATGATGTTCTGGAAACTTGTAGTCCAGACAAAGAAGAAAGAAAGAAAGAAAGGGTAGGGACAGATCGTACCCAACCTACACAATTACCGGATATGACTTAAAAGGAGGAAAAACAAAATATCGTGGGATTTTAAAGGAATAAAGATCAGAAGGTACGGATAAACGTTATGATGGTTTCGACAACTAAAGAAAAATAAGATTTTTATGAATAATTGAAATAAATTTCCTAAAAATTTTTCGAAAATTTATTTACCTAAGGAGGGGAGAGATGAACCCATGTACCATTGGTTCATAGGGGTTCGAATCCATGTATTTTTGTAAAAGGAAGGAAAGAAATATACAGTCTTTAATGGAACATAGAAAGATTTCAAGCAAGGATGCTAGCATAACGTTGGGTAAGAAGTTGGACCCAGGTTGCCAGGAAATGAGATCATGCCTGACTCATGGATAAGGAGCCGGTCACGAATATAAATAGAAGCAGTGGAAATTTCCAGGCGTGTGACAAGGAGCACGTTTCGGAAATCGTCCTTACCTTGCATTAAAACGGCAACAGCGCAACTGTGCCAGAAGAAGAATAATTAAATTTAACCCATTTGCAAGAATAAAAGTGAGTAAATAAATACAGTATTGTGAATCATTTCGGAATAGAGATTTTTGTGTAGAGAAAAAGCTTTTAATAATTGCCCAGGAGAGAAGTGCAAACGTAGCATACGTCATCGGGGATTTAGTGAGACCCGAGGAGTGGGGAATTTAAAAATCAACAGCAACACCCACACAGCTGAAGACTAAAAATTATTTAATATCTCAGAAATGCACGATCGATTTTCATGTGCAGTGAGATCATTTTACGTTTAGAAAACGAGCTTTCTGGAGATATAATTTTTATAAATGTGCGACAATTATTTCAAAAGTTGGTCACGAAAAGGACTAGGATTTTATCTTTTTTGACTAAATAGTATAAAAGTCCAGGCCAAGCCAGACCAATCATGCAGTATTATTCCGTCCAGGGGACGTGAATCTACATCACGCCGTATTCAAACGTATGAACCACAGGGGAGGTCATACCGTACAACAAGTATAAGCAGTAAATGCAGTTCACGACAGACTCCTTGAGGGGAGATGCTACATCACCGAATACAGTATACAAGCTTTCCTTGAGGGGAAACGCTGTATCATATCGTATAGACAGTATCCGACAGCCAAGAGCGTCGCGGTATCGATAACCAACGAGCATCCGTAAGGAGTAGCCAAGAAGTATTATTACAGTATCGCCGTGTGGAGAATTAGGAAAATCCTAGTTACAGGATTTAGTTCCGTTAGTACAAAGTTTACAGTGAAAATTTCAGTAATTACAGTCAAAGCAGGCTGCGAACTTAGAGCCAGGGCGATAGGTCTTAAATTAAACGACCAAAAGTATCATAACGTATTGAAGTACCGTAACAGCGAGATAAACATTCTATCAACTTTAAAGAACCCGAGTAGGGACGGACAGAATAAGGTTCGCAAAGTATTCTGGAAAGATAGGAATTCGAGAACCGAATAAGCGGAAAGGAGAAGGAAACTCTAGACATTGTTTCAAGGAAACATATGAACTATTAAAAGCACTAAGTTACGAGGAGTATTAGTTGCTAGAAATCAATAGGTCACCGATAGATTATCTGGGGGACCGTGGACAGAACAGACTTTCGCTAGACCAACCAATAGGGTCTAGAAAGGAGCCGTTCGAGTTAATAATAATAGCTGATCGTCAGGAAACGGGATTTGAAGGATTACTATTCCAGGGAGGAGGTAGATGGTTCGAGACTTTCACATTCTGGCAAGATAGGAAGCCAACATTTACTAAATTTCACCCTTGGAGACGGGATGTCAAGAAATCAAGTGTGAAAGGCTTAATAGCAGCCTAAGTGATTAGAATCTGTGAAGTGTAAATATATAAAATTTGTGTTAAAAAGTGATATTTTCAGTGTTTTTATCGTGTATTATAAACGAATACACCAGTGTATTTTAAAATGTTATCAGTGTTAAATGTATTTGAGTTAAATGTGTGTCAAGATATGTCAGTACATGAAATGAATTTGTACAAGATGGTGTAATCACAAAATAGTGGGCAAACATGAAACATCGCAAGAAAAGGAAGGTCAGGGACCGACTTATAACATGTGAGTAAATATTTTCATTATGTTTTGTGTTGGGGAAGTGTGTGTACAATCCACCGGAGTTTGAGGTAGAGGGATGTTTCTGAATAACAAATAACAGAATAAGAACAAATAAAATTTGAAAAATTATAAATAATTATGTGAAAAGAATAAATCCTGTAGAGGAAAAGTATGGAATAAAATGTCAGTGTATTTGACGAATGTTACAAAAGCAAGCGTAATAAATAATAATAATAATAAAAGAAATATAAATAAAGATTAAATTGAATGATATGAAAGTAAGAGCGTTTGAGATCTAATAAAAGTATAAAGGCACGGTGTTAATGCATGTTCTTAAAATATAGCAATTATCGTCACGGGAGAGGATAAATATAAAAAATGGAGATGTAGATCAAATGTTGATTTTTGAATTTACCAGTTCTTTGGAAGACGCTAGGCTTTAAAGTAACTTGTAGCGCATTGTCGCGTATTAAAGTAATTTATCACGCTAGGAAGGCGTTGAATCTAAATATACTTGGCAAATTAATTTTGAGGGACAGTTGATTGCGGTAATTGAGCTATGTGGTAAGTCCTCCAGTATGGGATTAGTTCCCGAGGCCATGTGTGTTATATTGTATTAAATAATAGGGAGCGTATTTGTTGTATTGATGAGCGCAGGTTAGACTGAGGTCGCCTTAAACGCTGAATTGTTGTAAATCCTCCAGTATGGGAATGGTTCCCGAGGCAGTTAAGAGAGTCGATCCCAGACTCGTATAGTGTGGAAGCCCCTAAATATCGTCGTTGTATTGAATTATCCTTACCCATCAATGATGCCACTTCATAATTAATAAATGCCAAGGTTACGAAAGTGGTTTATGAACCTAATAATGTTGTTATAAAGGAATGAAAGAAACGCCAGGTCTATCCAAAGAAATGTGGTAAGGAAATAGCTGGTTTAAAAGCATGAATGTAGCGGTCTCGAGGCGAGACATAGAGCCTTCCCTCCCGGGACATAAATCAAGTCAAGTGTACAGTCAGAGCCCTTGTGGTAGTAGGGTCGGAGAGAACCGTCTGGGAGAAGTAATAATACATTGTGAGTGTTTAGAAGTTGTTAATGACCCGGGATTTGAACCGAGGTCCTTGTAGATGAAAGTACCGCTTGCCAGTTCAGATCGTAGCTTTCTTATGTAATAATGGTCTTTTAAGACAAATAAATAAAATCCCTAATGTAATGTTGTATGGATGTAGGATTCCATGAGTTCAATGAAGATAACTAGATTCCGGGAGTAATCATAGTTTTTGACTTTGTCAAGTAATCTTCGGTAACTCTGGAGTACACAAGTATTTTCCCGATCACTGTAGTGAATTTGTTAAACTTGAGAGAGATGGTAATGTTGAGAACAGTGTTGAATGCTCAAACATTTAAGTAGAGAAGTAACATGTACGTTGAATATGATTATATATTGTTTGATGATAAGAAACTCATAAAATAGTTCTTGAGGTGTATGAAAGAATGACACCGTTATTATTGGAAAGTATCGAGCCATTAGAGCTCGTGATTATATTGAACTGTAAGATAGATACTTTATGGAAGTGAAAATAATTATGAGTTGTTGGTTTGATGGAAACCATTTATTTTAATATAATGTTTGTTTAATTTTTATATCTTCCTTGTTCACTTTGAACAAGTTTAGAAGGATTAGGTCAATAGTTTATTTGTTTTATTTGTTTGTAGCGCCATAATTTTGGTTAATTAAATGTTTTAAATTAGGAGTTGATTTTTTTGTTATTTTTGGAAGTGTATCCTCTATTTAATCCAAAATGTGTAAGTCACAGAGTGGGAGAACGTACCAAAACCCCGAAAATCCCGATTTGAGCATTGCTGGCATACTGTGATTTGCATATTTCTTGCTGGAAGGGCACAGTATCGACATTTGTAGACTTTAAGAAAGCGTACGACTACATCGACCGTGATGTGTTGATTAACATACTTGCAGAAATGGGAGTCGATATGAAACTGCTGGCGATAATAAGGGCAACCCTAATTAATACCACATCCAAAGTCAAATTCCAAGGATGTATCTCTGAACCCTTTGAAATCAAGACAGGTGTTCGACAGGGAGATAGCCTGTCACCTCTGTTGTTCAACTGCGTGCTTGAAAAGGTAATACAGAATTGGCGACAGAAGTTAAAAGAAGGAGGCCTTTACAAACCTTTAAGGATCGGGACGAAGAAAAACGGAGTGGAAATAGATTGCTTAGCATTCGCTGATGATATAGCCCTGATGACAGAAGATTTCGAAAGTGCAACAGAACAGGTCAATATATTGAAGGAAGTAGCAGAACAAACAGGATTACAAATTTCCTTTCAAAAGACAGAAGTAATGTCGAACATCAAGGATGATACAGCACAACTAAACAAATATGGAACGATAAACCGTGTTAATAAATTTAAATATCTTGGGGAATGGATTCAGCAAAATGGCCTTGACAAGGAAGCCATAGAAGCACGAATCAAGAAAATGGACGTCGCTTTTCAAACCACCCGCAACATACAGTATATAACAAAAAGTGCTTTTCTATGAACACAAAAATTCGTCACTACAACACTGTCATCAAACCAGTACCGCTATATGCATCTGAATGCCTTATACTATCCGAGAAATGTTTGCTCGCGAAGTTAGAGAGAAAAGAAAGAAAGATCCTACACATCATACTTGGCCCAGACTACAAAAATGGCATCTACATCAGAAAATCCAGGCAAGAAATTTACTCGAGGATAGAGAAGATCACAGACACAATGCGAAAACGAAGAGTTTGCTTCTACGGTCATATGCGACGGATGATCGATTCCCGATGGACGAAACGTATCTTCAGTATATTCGACTCAAAACCAAAAACGACAATGCCATGGTATGTTAACGTCCAGAAAGATCTGAAAGAAATGGGGATACGAGCAGAAGATGCACAAGACCGAAATCTTTATAGAGGAGCCATCAAGACGTTTGGGACTTTCCGGGACGAAAAACGGACAATTGGTGCGAAATGGACAGAGGAACGTCGTGCTAAACACAGTGAGCTCATGAAGGCAATGTGGATCAAGCAAAAAATGAGCAAATGCCAGAATGTAAAATGAGGCTTATCGTGGTCCCTAGTTGGCCGATTAGCGAAATTGAATGAATGAATGAATTAATAATAATAATAATAATAATAATATACATTTAAATAGTCTTTCCTCTCTGCTCGGTTTCACCCACGGACTCTGTGAGGGATCATTCCTCGACCGTCGCAAGAACAGTGTCTTGGAGCTGAACTCACATTGTCTACAGATACAACTGGGGATGGTGACAGACCGATTGCCCAGGCGACCGCTAACTTGGGTCTAATGAAGGAAGGGTCAGGGAAGGGAGTTTGGAAGTAAGTCAACCGTGGGTCTGTTGAAAGGAACCGTCCTGTTATTCTCCTGGGGGTGTAAATGGGAGACCACGGAAAACCATTTTAACCTTTTAAGCTCGCATGTCGGGAATGTCCTGACATCTGAACTTCATGTTGCGCTCGTATGATGGAAGCCTTTCGACATTATTGTTACTCCGAGATTAACACGTTTAAATCGGAACATAATTATTAGGGTGCATTGGGCAGGCAATCCGCGGAATATACAGTATATTGAGCGTTGTGCTTACAGCGCGAAGGCACAAGAATGGCCGCACGCAAATGAAGTAAGAGAGCTGTCCCGGTATTAGTGCAATTGTAAATGATTTGAATTCAAGTGAAGATGATTGCCTTGAGCTTGATTCGGTAAGTAAATATCAGGTGCTTCAGAAATATCCTGTGAATCTGAAGTTGCTAAAGGTTCTGGTTCATCAGACGATGACAGCTCTGACTGGGTAACTTACAACCCTACTCATGCTGATTTTATGAAATTCCCGCATGATTTGATTTCAGGTTTGCAACCACTACCTGGTTAGTCTCTTTCAACATCGATAGAAATTTTCTTGCTATTTTTCACGAACAAAACAATGAAAGAGATATTCGATGGGACACAAAGAATATGCTAAGGACATCCCAGTAATAGAGCAATTCAGCATGGGTTCAAACCTGGCCGAAGTCGTCGGACTCTATAAGAGCGTTAAAATCCTTCAGTATGCCTTCCTTCGGAGGGGAAGTAAAGCCGGCGATCCCATGTCATAGATTTATAGCATGTAAAAGATCCTTCCACAGACTAAACTTGTGTGGAGCTGAATTTCTAGGTTAGATTTCGTTGGAACGCTCTATCAAAGTTCCAACCTTCACCACTAGGTATCATTGACAAATGGTAGCGAAAGTTGGAACTACTTGAAATTGAACGAGACGTGTAGCTCACCCTTTGGGTGTCCGCTGGAAGCAGCTACAGACTCTGGCGACCCGAACATGTCCCCGGACACTCCCGGTACTAAAAGCCATACGATAAATAAATAAATAAATAAATAAATAAATAAATAAATAAATAAATAAATAAATAAATAAATAAATAAATAAATAAATAAGAGTTGAGGTTGAACTTAATGGACTTATACTATCTCGAAGTTTCAAAACCTCCTATCTACTGTGAATTAGTTGGTGTTTGATTTCATTATTATTTGATACGTTGTATTTGCGCTTATAAATTCGAAACGACGGAGGTGGGTTTCGAGCCTACGCTTTCCCGGTGCCAGCGAGGCACGATCTAGCGCGTTAACGCTCTCGGCCACCGTGGACCGTAAAATAAAAAAAATAAGCACCTATATTTTTATACAGAAGTAACATTGATGTATTGTTGGTGTACTTCGATGCAGTTATTTTGGGTTAGTAACGGTGCCTGTAACGTAGTTGTATTTCAAAAACAACTGATCCAACCATATTGCGGATGCGCTGTGTCAGTGACCTGCGCTAGGTAACAATGTCTGGCCTTGTGTCAGTGAGTGATCACGTGCTATTAGCGAGTGGAGAGCATATCGCTCAATTCTACAGCCTCAACCAATATCGACATAAGCTAAAATCATTCTTTGAATTTCAACATAAACCGTCGACGAGCACCCAGTGTTAGAAATGGAAAACAAATTTCCGATGAGGATTTTCACCAAACAATGTATCACACATTTCTAACGTGTTAACATTAGATATTAATGCATGTCATCCTTCAAAACCGGAATTAAATTTTGACTATTTATTTTCCCAGAACACATTCCGTATAATTCGAATTTAATATGGAATTTATACTTTCATTCCTCGCTCTATTGCATGGCAAACATAGACGTAGCAGTGAACAAAACTTGGGGGAAGTTAAGAGGAAGAGTAAAAATCCATAGCATTTACTTATGGTTTTGTCAGTTTATTTGAGTCAGAAGGTAATTTTTAATAGTATAAGTCAGGGGTGGCCAACCCACGACACACCACGTGCCACCTTTGTTCACTCTCTTCCCTCCCTCCAATGTTGCCAGAAAGAATAAAGATAATATGAATCTTCAATTGATATAGCATGAAAAAATGGAAAATATTTGTTATTAGTGGAATCAAGACAATAATGAATTAAATTCGCTTGAACACCTGTGCATACTAATATGTTTACTTATTTATTGAAACATGTTTTCGGTCCATCAGTGTGGCCTTCTTCAGCTTGTTAATTAGCTTAACACTACACTAATAGGTGAACAGAATTACAATATAAATTAACATACATTTTGAAATGGACGTCCTTACAATTTAAATTAGGAAATATATTCATGTACTCAAATCCAATAAGCAATAATAGAATTTTGTATCTCGATTTACAAGTACAGTAGAGTCCCGCCAATCCAACCCCTGCAAATCTGAAAATCCGCCTAATCCGGACAGGGCTAGGAAAAAATATCTACAAAATTTGTTTTTAATTTTTAAACTGGAAAAATAAAGATTAAGATTAAACTAGTTTTTCCAAGTAAAAATCTAAAGTTATTAGCACAGAAATCATGAAATAAATGCTACAGGAGTAAAAAGTGAATCTGTCGGTTATCTTACTCACAAAAACTAAAAAGCGGAACCCTAGACTTACTAACAATGTGCATAACAAAGCTTTAATAAATTTTATTTTACGTTAACGACAAAACAAGCGGATTTTCTTTTTATGAAGCAAGTTTTTTGGTAGGCAACCGTTTGCAATTTGGCCCCATCTCTTAAAGTCAATATGTTGTCGTATTTGACAAAAATCCACCTAATCCGAATTTTCGCTAATCCGAACAGGGTTCATTCATTCATTTATTTGCAATTGAGGGTGTTTCCCCCGGTGGAAAATTGGATATACATAACAAATAAATAATTATACATAACAATTCAATAACAATCCAATTAGTTTGGATTAGTGGGACTGTACTGTAATCTTAAATGAACTTGATGGACTAATATTATCTCGAAGTTTCAAAACCTCCTATCTACTGTGAATTACAGTATTTTGTGTTTGATTTCATTATTATTTGAAACGTTATATTTGCTCTTATCAATGTGCAAATGCTCGAAAATTGACGATTATGTTGATATTAAATTATTAAGTCCAGTTTTCTTTGCGAAACCATCTGGCTCTTCGTATTCCCGGCCATTGTATAAATAGACTAGTAAATTATCTACAGTTTCCAACTAAAGTTTACATTAAAACAGCAATACAATTAAAACATAATATTATTCACTTTCCACAATGACACTCACACTCGGATAATAACAGAATGACAACTAACAAGTGATGAATTTTAGGAAAGTGCTACACCCATCTCACTACCACCCCTCTGGCTAGCTGAACAGTTCATTCAGCAGTCTAAGCGTTAAGTTAGGGAAACACTAAAAATGTTACACAAGTGAAAAGAAATGCTTTTGAACGCAATCCAATCATTTGTCTTCAATCCTAAAATAGATTTTATTCAAAACTAAAATATTTAATCTAATTTCATATTTTCATTATTTGGCTCGAAGGGGAATTGATCCCCGTTATCATCCTCCGTAGTTACGCCACTGAATATTGATATACTGTAATAATGACGTTTATGAACCGATCTATATTGCACTATCGTATTCCGAACCTTTTCTTTTCCCATGAATATTTTTCTAAAAAACCGCTTAGTTGTTCGACTTCCAACATAACCCACAGTATAATAGAGGACACAAATTTAGCCCCTCTCCTCTCGACTCAGCAGTGGCGTATCTACGGGGGATGAATTGGGGATTCAATTCCCCCCTCCCCCCAAAGTCAAATAAGTTTAAAAAAAACGTAATTCGATGACATTTAAAAAAAAAAATGCCAGTTTTCAGATTTATGACAAAAATGGGTTATGTACGTTTATACTTACTAATTAGAGAACATTTATCTTTAGTTAGTTAGTTAGTTAGTTAGTTATTGTTGTTTTAAAGGATGGAACTATGAGGTCATCTGCCCCAATATTTATCTTTACTAGTGTAAAATATTTAGTGTTAGGCACATTGAGAGGTGCAAATAAGACGTATCAAATGTTATAGAGATCAAACATGAAAACGTGTAGGTTTACTTTCATTGATTGTCTTATTTTGGCCCCTCACAATGCAAGAAACAATGACCAAAGAGAAAGCAAACAAAGAAATAAAAAACAAAAGCAGAAAGCAAACACAAAACAGAAAACACAAAGCAAAAAGCAAAATAAAAGAAAGCAAAAGCAGAAAACAGACAAATAATAAAGACAAAAACACAAAGAAAAATTCAAAAACAGAAGCAAAAGCTGAAAACAAATACAACAACAAAGAACAAATAAATAAAATAAAATGAACATAAAAAAGGCAAAAGCAGAAAACAAAGACAAAACCAAAAACGTAATTAGTTCAGATTTGACTCCACTCATCCCCCTCCAGAAGCAAATCGTAGTTACGCCACTGCAAGCCAGTTTTACTGCGCCTGCCGTTGTAAACATTTTAGTGAAGTTTGTTCTTCGGTTGGAGAAATGATGAGTGCCACATTAAGAGAAATTCGATCCTGGACCATGTGGACATGCCAGGAATTGGAGATTTTCAGGCAGTGAGTGTATTCCGGAAGCAAGTGCCTGTAGGTGTGTATTGAGAGCAAGCAGGCATCCCATATACCCCCACCCCACCCAGCAGTTTCCGGAAGGCATGACACAGGCTGGGCAAAGCTTATTTCATTATTGTCGTCATCGTCAGTCTGAAATCTCGTGTCGCCCTCGCCGGTAGCGGTGGTCACGCCGGGAGCAACATATCAGCAGGTTAGTAACAAGGTCCGGTCCTCTTAGTCGCCTCTCTGTCTAGCATCGCGCCACCTGCCCGTTAAGTGTTTAATTGGAGCTATTTCTGCTCCAGGCTAATTGCTCAACAATTAATCATTAAGCCTACATGCATGCTCTTCTCGTTGGTGCACAGGATGTTGTATTTTATTGTTGCCACGGGGTTTATCTTTTTCTTAAATAAGTGTGAGACAGAGGATCTAATTCACCTCAGTTACTGCTTTTCTATTTAGGGGTTCAACTTCTGGTGTAGCGGCAAGCGCACTTGGCTGTCGCCTCAGAGGTCCGGGTTCGATTCCTTGCTCTGCCAAGAAATGTAATTCTGGTTTGAGGGCTGGAACGGGATTCACTCAGGCTCGTGATGCAAAACTGAGAAGAGGTGGGTTCGATTCCCAGCTCAGCATCCTGGAAGTGATTTATCGTGGTTTCCCATTTCTACTCCAGGTGAATGTCGGGATGGTTCCTAACTTAAGACCACGGCCGCCTCCTTCTGAATCCTCACCTGAATTACAGATACACACACTAATACAGCCATCGCAATAATACAGGTCATCAGACAATAAACTACACTTACGTATAAGTACACGGGGCTAAATGACCGCTTCGAGCCTGCATACGAATAAACCCAGACGGGTGGTTTATAAAAATGGGAGAGTGCACTTATGGTGCACCCCTGTTACAGGGGTCCGCTAGTGTATACGGTAATAATTTTAGAGTGGATTTTAGTAATTCGTTAAATATTTCTTTAATTGAAGAGTTTATTTCCAAAGTGACGTAAATCCAAAATTGACGGTATTTCTGGTTATTCTTTCATAAGCAAGTTTATAGGTTCTCTCAACGTATAGCAAAGATTTTAAGTCGCAATACGTCGTATATTTCATGTTAACAGAGATCTAGAGACTAAGTTTATTTTGCAAAGTGACGTAACTCCAACGTGTCTTATATCCATGTTGACCAATCCGATGACGCTCGGAAAATCACGTGATAAATAAAGGCCATGGCTAACTTTGAAGAATATGTAGAGCCTCAGTTTGTGTTTAAACCATTTAAATGTTCATAAATGTCAAAGCAAGGAAGGAAGCTTTTAGTTTTACGTGACCGTTAATAATGCGATCATGAGCCACGGGACCTCCTTTTTACGTGGAATCCGAACCACAGGGACATGGCATTTCACTTCGAAAATCTTTCATGCATTGACCGGGAATCGAACCCGTTCCACCTTGGTGCAAGGCCAACAGCTTGACCACTTCACCACCATGCCCCTCATAAATGTCACTCAAAGCGTACGTCAATATATGATGTATTTCCTAAACGTCCTAAATCCAACTTACAGGAGACGATTACCACCATTTCCATTGATAGGAGATTTTTAAAACACAGGGTCAGGTTGTGCATATTCATAATCATATCTCAATTTAATTATACGAAGAAACAAAAACGCAATTTCTGAAGTTTTGCATTTCATGGATTTACGTCACTTTGGAACTAAGCTGTTCAATTTCTCAATTGATAACATAGGCATGGGTGATTAATGCACTGCCACGTAACAAGATTATACATACTGTACAACGGTTGGCTAAATTGGGCTGCCTTTTCTTTTAAATCCTGAGGGTAGATGACATCAATGTTACGCTTCAGACAATAGTCTAATGTTCATTACCTTAAGGTGGTCCCTCACGAGACCGTCCGACATTTTTCACCACCATCAGTTCCACACACCCAAATGTAGTAGGTTGATTCAGGAGACAAGTGCTGGTGCAACTCGTAGGGGCAGTTTCTTTTTCCAAACTTGTTCTTAACAACATCAATACTTGGATGGGCTTAACCAGCAACAGAGCGATTTTGTTGCTTCATCTAGTGGCTTTAAAATATAATAACCAGCCTCGGTGGCTGAGAGCGCTAAAGTGCTAGCTCGTGTCTCACTGGCATCAGGAGAGCGTGGGTGCGAGTCCTAGGCTACCTGGATGTAGTTCAGTAATGGCCCATTACTTAATAGTGATTATAACTAATACATGCATTTTTTCAGGAGTGTTTATTTATTTATTTATTATATAAGCTACATTGTACCCTCGCTCAGTCAGTTGGGTACATTTGTGTTGACCGACTGAAGAGGTACAACTGACTGTTTGTACAGGCGACACTGAAAGAATGGCTTCAAAACTTTACATTTCACCCCTCCCCTCCCCCTCCCCCCAGGGGCTCACATCTAGAGGGACGTGGGTTGGCGACCACGGGACCCCAGCTGAGTCCGGCATTGCTACCACTTACTTGCGCCGGGCTCTTCTCCGTCGTCTTTCCTGTCGACCTCTCTTGATCAACTCTTGTTCTCTTCCGACCCGACGGTATTAGAATATCCGAGGCCTAGGGAGTCTCTTTCTTTCCCGCCTTAATTGGCCCTTGTCTCATCTTTCCTGATACCCTCCTTCTGCGAGGGGTCAGCCTTCTTTCTCTTTTCATGTTATCTCCTGCCTTCTGCTCAAGGCCCTCAAGGAGGCCGGGTGTATGTAGCTCCACACCACTTATGGTGCACCCTGGATATTGCTACACCCTCAGGGGCTGACGGCTGGTGAGTTCGGGAGTTGGCGATCCCGGGGGATTCCTGAGCTTGGTCCGATCTTTCCCCATTTTTCCTCTGACTTTGGGGTGGGCCCTCTCCTCTTTCCCTTTCCGATCTGCCTTTCATGGCTCTCCTTCCTTCCAAGTCCATTAATCCTCATTCTTCGAGGGTTGAGGACATTTCCTTTCCTCCTGTTTTTTATTTACATTCTTCTCCTTTCTGATTCCCATTTCCTCTTCTAGTTTGTGAGTGGGTAGTTAGTTTTAGTTGTAAGTTTTATTTGATCATCCTTCATTTTCAGCATCACCCAAACCATTAGGAGCCGATAACCTAGATATTAGGCCTCCTTTAAACAACAATTATCATCATCATCTACATTTCAGAACTGTGAATCGAACACAGTGACCTTTGAGGCAGAGTCTCATTACCCACCCCTGGACCACGGAAACCCTTCTTTTAGACACTATTCAATTATGTATATACACAAAAGAAATACTCAGACCAGGTAAATTAATTCAAAGGAAGCAAGAGGACTGAGTGAGCTCTGAACTAACCGCGGTGTTGCCACGAACGTGTAGCCATGAGTGAAATGGACTACGCCCAAGTAGCCTACATAATGTCGTCTTGCCCCATCACTAGCTGACTAACACAATGTTAGAGATCACCTATGCCAGTGACGTAGCCGAGATTTAATTTCGTGAGAGAGGGTCGGAATGAAAGTCAGTTTTCTCCTTTCCCCATCTATCGGCCCTGTCGTCTTCCCTCGCAGGGTATAATTACCCGCGCCCCACTCCCCAACCCCTCCACCACCACGCAGTCAATGCAAATACACGTTGAAATTTATAGACGAGATGGAGGAGGGGTGGTGGTTTGGCATCTTAAAATATAAATTAATTTTATTGCAGCCACTGGCCATTCCATCTCAAGAACAATAATTTAAACGTGAGTCATTCTGTGTAGTGTTGTCCTTTTGAGGCACAAAGGAGAGTGGTATCTGCCACATTGTCGATAACACCACGCACGAGTGTATTCAGATTCTGGGAAGTGATTCACTTTTGTCATACAAATCTTATGGTGAAAACCATGTGTTGTAGCACGTCACCGAACGGCGCATTTCGTTACAGAATGGCATCGTGGCATCGAATTGGGATTTTATTCATCTTTGTTTGGGGCTCGAGCGGGCAGTTGCAAGCATTGGTCTCTATATGGAAATTTATGTTCCATTCATATATGTTCAATTTTTTATATTATTTTTTATTTTTATTTTTTTTATTTTTAGCGTATGGCTTTTAGTGCCGGGAGTGTCCGAGGACATGTTCGGCTCGCCAGTTTGTACCTGCTCCTAGGCGGACACCCAATGGGTGAGCTACAAGTACCGTCACGTGTGGAGTGTAGTCTGGGTAGGAAAGTTTGAATGTAAGGACGAGGAGTCGGAAGGTAGTGGCTGTGGCCTATGGTTAGGGACCAACCCCGGTATTTGCCTGGAAGGAAGATGGGAAACCGCAGAAGACCATTTTCATGGTTACCGGCGGGGGGATTCGAACCTCCTCGCCTCCCGGACGTGAGCGACTGCCACCAGCCATGCCGTAACGACCACGGCTAACTCACCCGGTATATGTTCAATGAAGAACGATTCACCTGCCAGTTCGTATGCTAGAACTTATTTTGCTAATGATGCGTTTTTCTTCTCCCAAAATCTCTTCATCTGGACACTCCGTTCTTCCGTCATGATTTCTCGGTTCTGGTAGAAATTTTCTCAAAACAATGATGGTTGTTGATCAATGTTCTGAACTGGAGTCGATCTTGTATAATTTCCTCTGTAATGCAAATTTCTTGAAGGGCTTTTTCTATTTCACCAAGCCAGTTGTTCTTGGCTTCCATTGAGAGAGCAGGGTTGAGAATCCTTTTGGTGATCCTGTCATTGTTCATTCTGAGAATGTGGCCGTAGGACTTATTCGCCTTTAACTGAAGGGGTCAGTGATCTTTTCAGCATGCTGATAAAGCTCCTGAGACTTACTTCGTCCAGATTCCTGAGTTGACTGGACCAGGGATTTTCCTCAATATTTTACTTTCTGTACTTCCTTAATAAGAGATCTGTTTCCGATGATCAAGGTTTCCGAGACATATAGTGCTTCAGGTTTGATTACTGTGTCACCTAATTATTATTATTATTATTATTATTGAATGTAGGGTATTTCTAACAATTTAATTTTAATTTTTAATTTTTCTTTGTCTCTGTTTATATTAGCTTGACGTTCTTGTTAGTTTTTTTTTGAATTGTTATAGGATACCTTTGGTTGTATGTAATTAACTTACAATTTTGGCAATATGTAATTGCTGTTGTGGGTTCGATTTTAACCCCAGCCATCTTAGAAGTGTTTTTTGAGGTGGTTTTCCACTTCTACTCCAGGTGAATGCCGGGATGGTATCTAATTAAGGTCATGGCCACCTCCTATTCAAATCCAAAATTTCAATTACAAATACACACAATACTACAACCATTATATTAATACTGATTATCAGACAGATTCTACACACATCCAAGTGCATGACCCTACATGTACACGATGTCGAAAGCCTCTAAATGATTCATAAACAAATCTTACAGAGTTTCTTTTTAAAAAAAATTACAAACAAGCTTTGATAGACGAGCGTTACGAATTACACGCTTACATGACTAATGTAGGACTTGATTGAGTTGGGAGAAAGAAGTATCGACCAGAGTAATTCAGTCAGCTTAAGCGCTAACCATAGTGGCTATCTTTGGACTTGGGGAAACAGATGGATTCGCATCACATCGTAGGCCAGTCTTGATATATTTTCTGTAGATTCCTCACAGCAACTCCACACAAATAGTGGGATGATATCTTCCAAATGGCCCGCGGGTACCTCTTCACACTTCTCTGGGAAACCGGACATGTCTCTCGCATATTCAAGTCTTCCGTATTTACATGTGGGGAAGTCGTCGGATTTTAATAGCGTTAAAATCCCTCAGTATGCCTTCCTTTGGTGGGGAAGTAAAGTCGACAGGCCCATGTCATTGATTTATGACATGTAAAAGAACCTTCTACTAAATACAATTGTGCTAAGCTAAATTTGTAGATTAGATTTGATTAACACTCTATTAAGTTCCAACGTTCTCCGCCTGGTGTAGGTTTCGGTGGCATCTAGTAGCCAAGTTCACAGCTAGGTGTCGTTGACGGTAGCATTTGGTAGCAAAAGTAGGAACTACTTGAAATTGATCGTCTGCAGTCCTTACCTGAATTACATTTAGCACACACTAACAGTCACAATAAACACCGGTTGAGACAGATTCTACTCAGACTCAAAGTACACGGGGTTACATGACCGCGTTGTCGCAGCCCCTATACTGAGGAACCAACCATCAGTATTGCGGCAACATTTTAGTGAAAATTATCGCATAAAGACTGGTTTCCATCTTTGAGTATTCATATCATTAATACGAAGTTTTACCAACACACTATCCCTGCATATGCCTCACGAGGCTGAGTGAATCTGTAGAGTACCCCTTCTTATGGACTGTACTTACATTCACCGTATCTCCTCTGCACAGCAGTGGTAGGGTGTTAATGTTCCTATGCGGCTAGCTGTACATGTCTCTACGCGTAGCCTCTATATGACATTTAATGTTTTCAAATTTGGTTGCAATTACTGCTCCGCGCCATCAGCCTGCAATTAGTGAGGGGAAGCTGCGGTACTCGGGAACATGCTGATAGATAGGCTTCACGATGACAGCAATCGAATTAGTTACACACTCGCTCCACGCCTTCAACTCCTGCATCACGTCCACGCTACAAAACACTACAATACCTAACCACTATAGCTATGTTGATCGTACAGTTATTCGTTTATCAACACCTGTCCACAAACTACATTCCTTGGCAGGAATAGCCCCTCCTGAGGTACGCCGTGAGGTCATAGCACAACCGAAACTAAAAAAGTCCGCAGAGGACCATGCTCACCCTCTCATTGGTCACCAGCCTCCAAGAAGGCGGCTAAAATGAAGGAAAAGTTTTCTGCCAACAACATCGATGCCTACTACAAAACCCGTGGAAGCCAGATACAGCTATGGCAATCCACCATACCACCAGATTGGACGAAGGCCAAGGAAAGGCTTCCAGCAGGCCACAACAACAACTAGGAAACTTGGCGGCCACTCAACAGACTTCGGAGTGGTGTTGGGAGATGCAAAGTTATTCTCCACAAATGGGGATACCTGCGGGAAGCAGAACTCTGTGAGTGAGGGGAGAGACGGGCCATGGTACAACTGTGTTCCTGTGAACTGTGACCGTGCTCTTGCACTACGCAGGAGTTAATGGAAGGCCATGAAAGGGGTGTGACAGTGGCCCGTTTCTGGGCGAAGAAAATCTAATTCGAGTCATTGTTGTAAATATTATTGTATTATTCCTTTGTAATATTGTGATCAACCCTCTTGTGTATGTTGTAGTGCTTTTGACTCGAATAATAAAATAAAACGGGTGGTGGTGGCGGTTGCAGTTTTAAGGATCAAAACATCTAGGTCATATGCCCCTAATGACAGTGAAATGCAAAAAGTAGCTTGACAACTTAAGCCAGGTAGCCAGCAGATCGCTTATGACAAGACAAAGACTCTGAATACCAGCGGCAATTGGAAAACTCCAGAAGGCACTGTGCATAGGGTCGATAAGTTCAAATACCTCGAAGAATATATAACACGCTGGAACAGAGGTAAGGAGGGAATAGAGGAGAGGATGAAAAGGATGAGAATATCTTACATGACGACCAGAGACGTGTACAATAAAAGAAATATATCTACGGAAGCAAAAATCCGACACTACAAAGCAACAGTAAGGAATGCTGTCTTGTACGCTGCAGAGACTATGACACTACGCAGATATGGAGCCGAACAACTGGAGAAAGAAGAGAGAACAATATTGAGGAAAATACTGGGACCGAAAAGGAGAGGTGAAAGGTGGGTACGAAGATCAAGAAATGAACTATACAAAAATATGAGGACTATCTCAGAAGAAATGACACTGAAAGGAGCACGATTTGCTGGACATGAGATTAGGATGGATATGGGGAGATTGACTAGAAGGATATGGGAGACAACAGGGAGGACAAGAGGAAAAGCAGGAACCAAATGGGTGGTTGAACTTAGGAATGACTGGACTGAGATGGGGATCAAGGTACAAGGGAGAGAGAACTAGAGAAATAAATATGCACTAACTAATATACCGCAACTGATTGACAGAGAAGTATACCGTAAAAGGATTGAGATCATCAATGGGGAAGGCAAGAAAAGGGGACACTAAGGATTTCCGTGGAAGAATGGGAGAGAAGAAGACAGTGGATGAAGAAGTTCTGGGAGGCGAATAGAAAGCAGACCCAAACCATGGCAGAGCTGCCTGTAGTCCCATAGAGGCCATAAAGAAAGAAGTAGAAGAAGAAGGAGGAAGAAGAAAAAGAAGTAGAAAAAGAAGAAGAAGAAGAAGAAGAGGAAATTGAAACGAAATGAAAAACTGTTGTTGTTTTTGATTCTTTAGGGACCTTGCGACATTGTGGTCATGTAGCCCCGTGTACTTGAGTGTCTGTAAAAGTCATCTGATAACCTGTGTCAGTTTGATGGCTGTACTAATGTGTGTACTTGTAATTGAGGTAGGATTTAGGAAGGAAGGGTTCGTGGCCTAATGTTAGATACCATCGCCGCATTTGCCAGGAATGGAAGTGGGGAAACAAGGAAAACCACTTCCAAGATAGCTGAGGTAGGAATTGAATCCACCTCAGTTTAGGCTCACGAGGCTGAGTGTACCCCATTCCAGCCCTCAGACCAGAATTAAATTTCTTGTCAGAGCCAGAAATAGAGCCTGGGCCTCCGCGGTAATAGCTAAGAATGCTAGCCAAAACGTCACGGAAAGAATAAGACACATACGCCTATGTAAGGCGTGAAAATGAAATACACCCTAGGCCTCGGATACCCTAATACTTATTGCATTTTCACTCTTCTCCAAAAGAAAAAGGCAAACGGAACCTGGTTCAGTGAGATACAGAAAGATATGAACTAGATTGAGATCTCATGTGAAGATATCCTGGAGCGTGACCAGTTAAAGGAGAACTCTTCGAACTTCAGAGCTTCCAACCAAAGTCAACGCTGAAAAATGGAAAGGCGTGGACAAACGAGAGAAAAGAACAATACCGACTACCAATGAAGGAATTCTGGGATAATTTTAAAGCTAAAAGGAAACATGGTATCAGGGGCGTATGTACAATTCTTTTTCGGGGTGGGTGGGGGGAGGCTGACTATCCTGGAAAATTGTGAGTATTCTCAGGGGATTATCACCGCCAAATACCCAGAAATATTAACCAATATCTTAGAGCATATAACTTTGTGTAATTATTTTAGATACAAGTTACTTGTAAAATTATAAGTGTATATAGCCTACAATATTATTAGTGGCAATACAAAATAGGTTGTAAAATACAACACAAAATAAAATTTTATATTTAATGAATTTTCTATTATGACCTAAATATTTGTTAATTTATTAAGCAGAAAGGTAAACATTTTTTTTTTTTTTTTTTTACAAATTGATAATTTATTTCTCAATAGTAGGAACTGTGGATTTCTCAGTTTTGCCTCACAAGGCTGAGTGTACCCCGTTCCAGCCCTCAGACCAGAATTAAAATTTCTTGGCAGAGCCGGGAATCGAATTCGAACCTTCGGGGCGGCAGACAAGAATGCTAGCCACTATACCACGAGGTAGCCTAATTTCAATCTTAATATTGTTTATAACTTAGCCAATAAGTTAAGATTAGGGTACAACCAAATTTAAAATTATTTTTTGTTTTTACCCAAACAACACTTTCTAATTTTCTTTGTTTTTTCGGGTGGCGGTTGGAGCCCCCACAGCTCCCCCCTTAAATACGCCCCTGCATGGTATACGTATTGGCTTTCACGGCCAGTGAATCAAAATTCAGCAATTATTCTAGGTTTGTGCCGTGTCTTGTGTGGGGTTTCGCCTAGGACCCCAAGCTGGCTCATCAGCGGGCACAAACCTAGAAAAATTGCTGAGTTTTAATTCACTGGCCGTGAAAGCCAAAATACCATCTTTTTGGAAGCCTTCATAGGAAGGTTATGGCTGCTTGAGCTTTTAGTTCTAGCAGTAAAGGGGCGCAAGTGCGCTTCATAAAAAGGGAGGTAGCGTGCAGTCGCTACTCCTGTGGGGTCCGGGCGGGGACACCAAGAACCCGCTGATGATCCAGCTTGGTATCCTTGGTGAAACCCCACACAAGACATGGCACAAATCTAGAAAAATTGCTGAGTTATAAAAGGAAACAGTTGAAATGACGTGGTGCTTAGTTGGCCGAAACGAAACAAGAAGAAAATAATTCCAAAGGAAACCAATTGGAGATGGTTTCAAGAATGTGAGAAAGACCTGAAGAAAATTAGTGTTTCAGAAAATAAAATCCACGGAAGATTTGAATTTCGAGAAATGATTAAAAGTTGTCAGTGTTTAAAGTGGAATCTGAACCTAGAAGACAGAGAGGGCCTCTGCTAGAAGCACGGAAGAAGGCACTGATCGATGAACTCAAGAAATACTGGGAGGATGTCAAGGCTCGTAGAAGAACAAGATCTAAACGCAAATGAAATTGACTGTTAACATGAAGTCCATAGTGTCTCAATTCAAATGAAAACAAGTAGTTCCGTGAAGAACTATACAGCCTATTTTCATATATCCTACTTATGTTAATTGCCCCTATCTACATACACAATTTCAGTTTGATTGCTGTAATAGATTCGTAGATATTGAGAACAGACTAAATATTTCGGATGGTCGCCATGTTGGATGTTATATATGTAGGCCCTAGAGTTATGTACTGTTACATGCAGATTATTGTGCACGTGTAGTATTCAAACTTCAGTCGCATAATTAGGACACAAGAAGTAACAAGGAGATTTTAAAATTCCGCACAGCTGCCATCTTGAGGTTATGGAAACAATTGAAATAAATTAGATGCTAGTGGATTACCATTCGTATAAGGATTTACTGTACCAAGTTTCACTGCACTCGGATGGTTAAATTGCGAGAAACGTCCATGTGAATATTTATACTTCGCGTCGCCGCATGTTGGATTTGTGATCACCAGGTTATTTAAAGTCCTATAGGTGAACTTAAGTTCATAGCTCCTATGAACATTAAAACATTCATTTTGATTGCTATAATAGATTCGTAGATATTCCGAGCCGTCTGAATATTTCGGATGGTCGCCATGTTGGATTGTTAAATGTATAGGCCATAGAGTCATGTACCATTAAAGCAAAATTATTGCGTAGGTTTATTATTTAAACTTTCAATCCGATCGCATGACTACATCACAAGAAATAAATACTTAATTTTAAAATTCGCACAGCCGCCATCTTGAGGTTATGTAAACAATTGAACTAAATTAGATACCAGTGAATTACAATGTGTATAAATATTTTCTGTACCAGATTTCAGTGCGTTTGGAATATTAAATCGCTAGAAAGGTCTATTTAAAATTTTCAAATTCGCTTAGCCGCCATGTTCGTTTTGTAGTTAACCGGTTTTTGAAAGCCTTATAGATGGACTTCCAGTAGTGCCCTTTATCTCCGTACAAAATTTCAGGGAGATACCGCTGATATTTTCAGAGATATAGAATGCCGGTGAAATATTTCGCACATCCGCCATCTTGTTGTTACGTAAACAATTGAAGGAAGTTAGATGTCGGTGCATTACAATATATATAAACATATACTGTACCAAGTTTCATTGCGTTTGGTTGGTTAAATCGCGAGAAACGTCTATTTAAATGTCGCAAATTCGCTTGGCCGCCATGTTGGTTTTGTAGTTACCAGGTTTTCAAAGGTCTCATAAGTGAACTTATAGTAGTTCCCTTTATCACCATACAAAATGTCAGGGTAATATCGGTAATAGTTTCGGAGATATTGAATGCTGGTGAAATATTTCGCACAGCCACCATGTTGGATTGGTGAGTCGTAACAAAATTCGAAGGGCACGGTCGGGGTCGCCCGAAAAAGTGCTATGTACTTACCGAGTTTCATTGAAGTCGCTCCAGCCGTTTAGATTTTATTAGGGGGGGGGGACACACACACGAATCACACACACACACACGCACACACACACGGACAAAAGGTGATCTCATAAGCCTATTTTTTCAAAATTGAAAATAGGCTAAAAATGCCAATAAACGACTCCTCGAAAAACTGGAGAAAAAATATCTCAGAATTATTAGACGTATCATGGGATCCAATTACAAGAATGGCATCTACCAGGAAAGATCCAACAAGGAAGTCTATTCCAAGATAGATAAAAATAACGGATAAAATCCACAAAAGACGGACATGATTTTATGGTCATCTCAGACTAATTGATGGGAACAGGTTTTCATTCAAACGCCAAAATCACGATGTCCTGGTTTAGAAACACCAAGAAGTCCTCCAAATGATACAAATCAAACCCGAAGACGCCTTTGACAGAGATCTCTTCCGTAGTAACAAACGAGCTAAACTGAGACGAGCAATCGTAAAGACGCCGCTTTGACAAAGGAGCACAAACTGGCCTACTCACAATGTGGGAATTCTGGGCTCAAAAAGAGCGAAAGTTTACTACCGGATGTAACATGACAACGTGGCTCTATACGGCTATAACTAATAAATAAAAAAACAACAATAATAATAATAATAATAATAATAATAATAATAATAAAAGAAAATTGCTGAAGTTGAAATGTAAGAACACAAAATTCTTAGAAAATTACTCGGCTCTACATTAGAAAATGGGTTTTGGATCAAAAGACGAACGGCAGACCTCTATAGTCGCACAGACACTGTACGCAAGAGACGATTGACTTTTTTGGCCACATATTTAGAATGGACAACAATAGATAAATATTTTTATTCTATATCATTAATACAGAACTTTTTATGATAAATTGGCTGAAGGAAACAAGGGCTGAATGAGTTGAACATCGGGGAGAACATAATGAAAAACCGAGAAATCTTCAGAACCTCAGTAAATAAACGCACATTTCGTGTGAAACCTGGCAGAAGGACTGGTACAAAATGGACAGAAGATTGCAAGGTGCAGCACAGTGAGTACATGAATACATTTTGGGAGATGATAAAGGCAAAAGTCATCAAGCCAACTAAGAAGTTCAAACACGCTCTATGAATGGGCATAGCGATGGAATAATAATAATAATAATAATAATAATAATAATAATAATAATAATAATAATAAGAACAAGTAGTTCCGTGAATAACTAGATAGCCTATTTTCATACATCCTATTTATATTAATTGCCTCTATCAACATACAAAATAGCTTGCCGCGGTGGGTGAGTGGTTATTGTGTAGGATTACCAACACCAAGCTTGCAGGTTCGCTCCTGGTCATGCATGGTAAGTGATTTTTAATATGCGGCAAAAATCGCGACATGCATTTCATACGTTGTTGGCATGTTAAATAACCCATTTTAATTCAGTAGGCCGTATTCATAATAGCAAAATTTATCTCGGGATTTTCCGCCACCACAAAGTTCCTCATTTCTCTACTAGAAAGCGCTATAGTGTCAAGGATCTTAGATATCTAACCTCCTTGACTTTCATAGTGATTCAAGGAACAACAAAAATCGACATACAAGCTGCCCTCTGGGTGTCAAATAACAAAGCTTGCACCCGGCATCCGATGCCATACGATGTTATTATTATTATTATTAATAACACACAACATTTCAGTTTGATTGCTGTAATAAATTCGTAGATATTGAGTACCGTCTAAATATTTCGGATGGTGCCATGTTGGATTTTTATATATGCAGGCCATAGTTATGTACTATTAAATAAAGATTATTGCGTAGGTGTATTATTCAAACTTCAATCACATGATTAGGACACAAGAAAAACAACGAGATTTTAAAATTATGCACAGCCGCCAATCTTGTGGCTATGAAAACAATTCAAATAAATTAGATGTCGATGGATTAAAATTTGTAAAAGCGTTTACCGTACCAAATTTCACTGGGCTCGGATGATTAAATCGCGAGATGGGTCCGTTTAAATATTTAAATTTCGCTTCACCGCCATGTTGGATATGTGCTCATGGGGTTACTGAACGTTCCCTACGTGAACTTATGTTTATAGCTTTTATCAACATACAAAATTTTAGCTTGATTGCTGTCATAGATTAGTAGATATTGAGAACCGTCTAAACAATTCGGATGGTCACCATGTTGGATTTTTAGCCTATTTTCAATTTTGAAAAAATAGGCTTATGAGATCACCTTTTGTCCGTGTGTGTGTGCGCGCGCGTGTGTGTGTGTGTGTGTGTGTGAGGTGTGTGTGTGTCCCCCCTAATAAAATCTAAACGGCTGGAGCGATTTCAGTGAAACTCGGTAAGTTCATAGCACTATTCCCGGCGACCTCGACCGTGCCCTTCAAATTTTGTTACATCTCACCAATCCAACATGGCGGCTGTGCGAAATATTTCACTAGCATTCAATATCACCGAAACTATTACCGATATCGCCCTGAAATTGTGTACGGTGATAAAGGGCACTACTAGAAGTTCACCTATGAGACTATAAAAAACCTGGTGACTACAAAACCAACATGGCGGCCAAGCGAAGTTGAGACTTTTAAATAGACTTTTCTCGCGATTTAACTATCCAAACGTAATGAAACTTGGTACAGCAAATATTTATACACATTGCAATGCACTGGAGTCTAATTTAGTTCAATTGTTTACATAACCTCAAAATGGCGGCTGTGCGAAATATTTCACTGGCATTCTATATCTCCGAAACTATTACAGATATCAACCTGCAATTTTGTACGGTGATAAAGGATACTGATACAAGTTTACCTAAGTATATTTCATAAACCTGTCAAGTACAAAACATGGCGACCAAGCGAATTTGAAATATTTTAATAGACTTTTCTCGTGAATTAACTCTCTGAGCGCAGTGAAATGTGGTACAGTAAATGATTTTGCAGATTGTAATGCACTGCCATCTAATTTAATTCAATTGTTTACATAACCTCAAGATGGCGGCTGTGCGAAATTTTAAAATGAAGTTTTTATTTCTTGTGTCGTAATCATGCGATCGAAGTGAAAGTTTGAATAATGAACCTAGGCAATAATTGTCCTTGAATGGTACATAACTCTATGGCCTATACATATAACAATCCTAAATGGCGAGCTTCCGAAATATTTAGACGGTTCTCAATATCAATGAATCTTTTACTGCAACCAAATTAATTACTGAGAAACAGGCCATTGCTAATGAATTAAATGTATTTTACGGAAGTGGGTGCAATAAATCCAATAGCTGTGTGTTGGACCTTAACGACGAATCAGGGGCTCCCCTCTTCCAAATAAACCAGTCAGCAATTGTAAAGCTAATACAAAAACTACGTTTCAATGTATCAAAGGGTCCTGATAATATTGTTAGTGAAGTACTTAAACTAGGAGGTAGGGTCGTGGCACGATACTTGGAGGTGATGTTTAATGTGTCCATAAACAATGCGCAAATCCCAGATGACTGGAAAAGAGCTACGGTAGTCCCAATATTTAAGGGAGGGAGCAGACTTGAATTGGGCAACTACAGGCCGGTTAGCCTTACTTCCATCGTTTGTAAACAGATGGAGCATCTCATTTGCGACTACTTGAGGGAACAGTGGGAAACATTATCATGGTTTAATGATAGGCAACATGGATTTCGGAAAGGTTACTCATGCGAGAGTCAGATGCTATCACTTTTTCAAGACATTAGCGAATCGTTAGACCATGGAGTTTCAGTCGACGCCGTTTTTATAGATTTTGCGAAGGCATTTGATGTCGTGCCGCATGACATGCTACTCCTTAAATTAGCTTCGACGAAGATTGATAGAAGAGTAATTTTATGGATCCAAGAATTTTTGACGGGTCGTTCCCAGAAAGTGTAAGTCGAAGGCATATTCTCGGATGAAATTACCGTAACGTCGGTTATCCCTCAGGGCAGCGTAATCGGACCTTTGTTATTTTTGGCGTTTATAAATGACTTACCAAATGGGATTCGCAGTGACTGTCGATTGTTTGCGGATGATTGTGTAATATATCGAAAGATACATGACTCACAAGACAATGCAGTGCTTCAAGAGGACCTGAAACTGGTCTATAAGTGGGCGATTGTAAATAAAATGAAAATAAACACAAGAAAATGTAGTCTCTTAAAAATAGGGAAAGTGCGAAGGCAGGATTTTCAATATAACATTGGCTCGGAAATACTTGTAGAAGAAGATTCTTGCAAATATTTTGGGCGTTCACTTAAGGAATGATATGAAATGGAGTAGTCATGTAGTATGTGTAGTTTCAAAAGCTTACAAATCCCTGCACTTTGTAATGAGGGTATTAAAAGGAAGTAGTACCTCTGCTAAAGAATTAGGCTATTTGTCACTTGTAAGACCTATTCTGGAATATGCCTTGGCGGTTTGGGATCCATATCAAGTAGGGCTCATCAATGAGTTGGAAATGGTACAAAGAAAGGCCGCTAGATTTGTGCTCAGTGACTTTAATCCCAGGAGCAGTGTGAGCCGTATGTTAAAGAAACTTGGGTGGGAATCACTGGAGGCTAGGAGGATGAAGTCTAGACTCTGCGCTATGCACAACACGTATACAAATCAACCAGCATGGAGGGAGCTTAGCAAACGATTGGGAAAGCCCACTTACATGGGTAGGAGCGATCATCCTTTCAAAGTTAAGGGCCGACCACAGCGAACAAATTATGGTAAATATTCTTTTGTAAACCGTGCCATTGATAACTGGAACTCTCTACCTGCCGCAGTCTTAGAGCCTTTTCCCAAACATATAGGTGTGTTTCAGAAAAGACTGACTATTTGTGTAAATACTCCAGTTTAATTGTTGTACAATTGTTATTGAATTGTTATGTATAATTATTTATTTTTTATATATCCAATTTGCCACCGGAGGACATACCCCCCATTGCAAATAAATGAATGAATGAATGAATGAATGAATGAAACTGATTTTTTTAAATGTTCATAGAGACTATGAACATATGTTCACCTATAGGACTTTCAGTAACCTGGTGAGCACAAATCCAACATGGCGGCGACGCGAAGTATAAATATTTAAATGTACGTTTCTCGCGAATTAACTATCCGAGTGCCGTGAAACGTTGCACGTTAAATGCTTATACAAATGTTGATCCACTGGCATCTAATTTATTTCGATTGTTTGCATAATCACAAGATGGCTGCTGTGCGTAATTTTAAAACCTAGTTTTTACTTCTTGTGTTCTAATCATGCGATTGAAGTTTGAATACCACACGTACACAATAATCTTAATGTAATAGCATGACGAATAGAAGGACCTAGTGTGAGGACTCCGCCATTTTAGCACGGTAGTTTCTGGTCCCGCCGCTACAAGCACTGTAAGCGATTATGTCCAACACTTGCTGTGTTTCCGTCGAGCCGGGTCGTAGAAAGTGCGCGAGAAGTTACTGTGTGAGATATTTGTGTGAATTAAATTGAAATTTCTTTGCTTTCAGTTCTTAAATTCAGTTCATTGTGTCTTGTGTACATCAGCGTTTTGTGTTTTGTGTACTTCAAGCATATTTCTTATGTGGCTTGGTTCATTTAATAGTTCAACATGCCTTATTGTTTTGTACCTGGCTGTAAGTCAGGGTATGGTCGAGTAGTTGACGATATACGATTTTTTTCACCACCGAAGGATACAAATCAATTTGAAAAATGGGCCAGAGCTATTCCACGAAAGGATACGAAGTTAACGCGTAGTAGTAGAATTTGTCAAATTCATTTCTCTGCTGATTTGATAGTAAAATCAGATAATTTTATAGTGAATGGTGAAGAAGTGGAAATCTCTCGTGTGTGGTGGAAGTTACGTCCTGGAGCAGTGCCTCATTTTCCCCCTAATTTACCGAAGTAGTAAGAATAAGTCCCGTAAAGCTCCCAACAGGAAAAAGAATCTCGACACCACCAGAAAAAGAAGAAAGAAGATTGAAGATGGGAGTGGAGCAACGAATGAGGCATTAAAAGGTCAGTCCAATGTTGATAAGAATTTGGGTCATTCTAGTGTACTTACTGATGCTGAAAAGACTATAATATTGCTCAAAAGGCGCCTAAAGAATGCTAACCGTAATTTAATTCGAGTTAGATCCCGCCTCAACTCAGCAAAATCGCGAATTAATTTGCTGGAGAAGCAGGTTCGAATTTCACAGGCATTTATTTACAAAGATAACGATTACAGTGGCGGATCCAGGCCTTGCGATGCCCTGGGCGATATGATAAGGTGGGGCCCACAACAATAGAAAAAAAATTATCGAATAAAATGGAAAATAGTTTGGTAATAATAATAATAATAATAAAATAAAGAATAGTTACAATATTTTGAATACACTACAGTACATTATTTTAATAATATGAAAGAAACCTTTAAGTCCCCTTGAATAAGATTATGTAAACAATGAAATATTAAAATATTACTTGGCGACTTTTTTTCCCGGCTGAAGACTTGAATTATTTCACTGAAATCTTAACTTGCTAAACGGTCTCGAGAGGTCATAGCTGCACTGAAGAAAGGAAGATGAATTATAAATTAGTTTGAAAAGTATACTTAATTAATTAATTAATTAAATGTAGAAAAATCCATGGCGCGGGGCCCCTAGGACCGCGGAACCCTGGGCGGTCGCCCTCCTCGCCCTCCCCTGGATCCGCCCCTGATAACGAACACCTTAGCAAGAAATGCCAGGAAAAATCTCCCAATGGAATGAGGTACAGCAATGAATTCATTTTAGAGTGTTCATTGTTGAGAATAAAATCACCGAAAGGAACCCGTCATTGTCGGCGACATAATCTCTTGCCTGTGCCTTCAGAAAGTCACTTGAGAAAACTTTGTAAAGGACTTAAGTGCCCTTATGGAGTTAATACGCATCGTATAAATGCTATTTAAGACTATTTTAAGGAAGAAAAGAATGATAATTCACGTTACGGTGTTGTAATTTTCGAAGAAGAGAAGCTAAGAGAAGAAATCGAGTTAAATAGCTTTTCTGATAAAGTAGATGGATTAGTTGATTTAGGTGGACACACACCTGACCTCCAGAAGAACGTACTTGCAAATCACGCTCTAGTGTTCAAGTTCGTACCTTTCGTGCATAATTGGGTGCAGCCAGTTGTTGTTTATGCAAGCAAAAATGCTACTCCAGGGGTTTTTCTCGCAAAAATTCTAATATAGTCTAGGTGATTTTGCAGTTAGAAGAGGCTGGGGCGAGGGTGGCTGGCTTTACTTGTGATGGTAGTTAATCAAATACAAAGGCCAGGAATTCGTTAGGAGTCAGTGGCAAGACAAGCTCTCTACAATCTCACATCCTTAATCCTGCAGATGTTACGAGAAAGATCTGGGCTTTCTCCGACTGTATACTCCAGGAATCTGTGCGTTCCGTAACATGCAATGAAGACCGTAGTTCTTATTTCCGTGAATTATATTTTCCATTGTGCCCTGCCGTGCTATTTTAATTGTAACCGCTAATTACTTTTTAAAAGAGTATTAGTTACAAAGTAATTCGTTTCCCTTAGCACCATCCCTAAGACAAGCTGACCCCGGCAGTGTGGAACTTGCCCACTCTAGCGCTGCCTGGCGAGGCGCGCTTGAACTTCAGGAGTCTCCTCACTTTCTCCTTCTATTCGTCATGGTAATAGTACAAAAATAAAAATCCAACCTGGCGACCATCAGAAATATTTAGACGGTTCTCAATATCTACGAATATGTTACAGCAATTAAACTGAAATTTTGTATGTTGATAGAGGCAATTAAAATGAGCAGGATATATGAAAATAGGCTGTATAGTTCTTCACGGAACTACTTGTTATATATGTAGGCCATAGAGTTATGCACTATTAGATGACGATTATTGCGTAGATTCATTATTCATAAGTTGACTTCGATCGCATGATTAGGACACAAGAAATAAAAACTTAATTTTCAAATTTTGCACAGCCGCCATCTTGAGGTTATGTAAACAATTGAACTAAATTAGATGTCAGTGCATTGCAATGTGTATAAACATTTGCTGTGCTATGTTTTAATGCGCTCGGATGGTTAAATCGCGAGAAAAGTATTTTAAATATTTCAACTTCGCTTGGCTGCCATGTTCGTTTTGTACTTAACAGGGTTTAGAAGTCACATAGGTGAACTGATAGTAGTGCCCTTTATCACCATACAAAATTTCAGGGTGATATCAGTAACAATTTCGGAGATATAGAATGTCGGTGAAACATTTCGCACAGTCGCCATGTTGGATTGATGAGACGTAATAAAATTTGAAAGGCACGGTCGGGGTCGAAAATAGTACTATGTCCTTACCAAATTTAATTGAAATCACTCCAGCCATTTAGATTTTATTAGGGACACACGCGCACACGCTGGGTAGGTTTTTGCTAAGAATTAACCTTACCCACAAGGGAAGATGAATAAAGAAGTAAAGGGAAGTGGGTTTCGGACAGAGGAACAAGTGTGGATAATAGGACGAAAGTCCAACATCGAATACCAATAATTTTTGGAGAAAAGTGTCACCGCAAAGCCCGTGAAATCACTAAAGTGAGTGGGGACCTGAACACAGCTAACAGGAAACGCAGCTAGAGCCTGGGCTATTTGCGAGCGAGAGGAGATGGTACCTTCCCTTCCAAGCCAAGATTCGGCTACTATGGGGAAGGGTGGTGGTCTGGCAAAGAAAGAAATGATAAGTTTCCTATGTACCTTTTTAAAGGAGTTTGTTTTAAACAAATATTTTGAAGAATACAGATAGTTTGAATTGGCCGTGATGTTTTAATTCTTGAAATTGTAGAATTTCTAAAAAGCGACCGAATGTTACCAAGAAGGATAGGGATGAAGCAATTATACCCTTGGGAATAATTTTGGTAAGAGCACCAATAGTTGCATTTAGGAATGGCTAAGCTTTTACCCAGCAAAACGCAGACTAAAAGTTTAGACAATGAGAAAAACTTAAATTTCGAAAACCAACCATAAGTTGTAGAGAAAATCTCAACAAGCAGGAAGCTGGCGTAGCAAGCTATGCTTGCCTTACTGGTCAGTTAGAATTAGCTATCAAAGCTAAGAGAGGCTTTAATAAGTTTGTGACTAAGAGTTCTTGCTCAAATGCAACTAAAAGTGGAAACGTTATTAATTTTATTTGTGAGGTTTTTAAAGTTAAGCCCATAGGAAGAGTAGGGGAAGACAGGATCTTGCCTAATCGTTATTTTAGAGAAATGATAAAGCAAAAGGATTAATTTAAATTTATTTAACAATGCAAAAAGGTGTGATCAATTTAACTCATATATAATTTCATTTTATAAACAATTGGGATCGCAGACCTCCTAAAATCATTTAAAGCTTGCACCAGGCAATTGACAATTTTTTGGTTTGGAACCTTTTATAAGCACTAAAATCTTCGAAAGATTTTGAAATGGTGCTAAGATTAATAAATAAAAAATTTAAAGATAATTACGTAATTAAAGTTAAACAATAAATCAACTACAAGATGTGTACTATAAGGATTTCTAGATGGGTATCTTAGAAATATTAACAAATAACAACTTCGAAAGTAACAACAAAAAGCAGGGATAAATGAAATAGAAGTTTCTATAACTTCTTATAATAATACAGAACTACTTTTAGAGGTTATACAAATAGGGCAGGTCACTTATTGTGAAACCTGAAGAGAAAAATTAGAAGGAAGTTTCTAGAACTTATATATTTAAACAGGATCACGAGGAAAAAATGGGGTCAGTTACCCTTTCGTGAAACCTGGATTAAAGAGATTATTGAAAGGTTTGGTAGACAATAACCAATTCTTGTGGTAGCAAGAAAAGAAATAGATTAATAAGCAGTTTCTAACTGCCGATATTTATACAGAGTAAATAAATGGAAAGTGGAGAAAGTTGGGAGGGCGCCTATGGTTTGGCGAGGCCTCGTTGCAAAATACATAAATTTAAAGATTAACCTAATTTTTTTAGTAAAGAGGGGTTGGGGAAGAGGAAATAGGAACTTTGTAGAGAAAGTTCTTGGCCTATTTTATTTATATCGGACGAGCGCGACGTGGATGAGAAATCGAACGAGCACTGTTTCACTATAGTCTATTGACGTGGCTGAAAAGTTCACTATTGTAGCACAGAAAGTTTATAGCAAGGAAAGTTATTGCAATGGTGAAAAATAACTAGTTGCACTAGATTTGCGAGAGTCTATTGCGTTGAAAAACTTGTAATTTATAGTTGAATGCAGCAGAAAAATTCCAACGGAGGAAGAAAAATGAGGTGTTGATTAGCTGTTCATAAGGAAGATTCCTTGGTTTAGAAAAGGTATTCCCATATGTGGGTGGAAAATACTAGAAGGTTTAACTTGTAGATGAATTGTTTGGCATGGAAAATTCCAGAACCATCATAACGGTTGAAATTGACAAAAAAGTCCAGCGGTGGATCGAGCTAAGTTTTCTACAGACAGTGGGTAATTTAAAGATGTCCCACGTTGTGAGAAATTATCTCAGTTAATAAGCATAAGAAATGCTGCTTCATGTTAAGATTAGCTTAGATAGACAAAGCCCAACCTCGAAAATCCCGCGAAGATGGTTATTGCCCCACATTTAAAAATAACACACTGTCTGTAAAATGATGGTTAAAAGCATGTAGCTATTTAAAAGCAATTAAAATGAGTTGAAAACGTTGAAGTAGTACTTAGCTCATTTCTGACGAACGGCGATTCTTCTAGTTGACCGTTAGTTACGATCTGGACTTGGCGTCCAATTTGAAAGTTTGTCTCTCGAGGAGAGGAGGCGAGCTCTAGGTAAGCCCCGACTGGAAGTCTTGACGACTGTAGCACAAGTGAGGCCAGCTCAACGAAGCGCGGAGAGACCAGGGAAGGGAAAAGAGTGGGGGTAGGAGACAAAGGAATATACATAAGGATAACCAACATTGTAAAAATTAATTCTCTTGATGAAATGGTCTTCAAAGAGTTGATAGTAGGCGTCACTAGCGAAGCCTGGTGGATGAGAAAGTAGACGAAGTCCTCTTGATCACGGAGATGATAGCTGGCGATAGCGACGAGATCTGGTGGCCAGATTGGTAAGGAAGTCCTCTTGTACTGAGAAAAATTGAGGAACTTCAGAGATTCGCTGCTAGATGACGCTAGGTGGGACATGGAAGATATATATCTAGAACAGACTCACAGGTAGTATAAGCAAAGTATACCAACAAAAGGAAACCAGGAGATCACTGTTGGTGTTTGCGAAAAAAAAAGAAAAAAAGAAAAAAAGAGGAAGTAATGAAATAAAGCAAAGAGAAGCAAAAACCCACTCTGTCTAACCGTGTATTCCAAAGAATACACGCACACGCACACACACACACATATATATATATACGCACGTTGACAAAAGGTCATAAGCCTATTATGTCATAAATAAATATAGGCTAATAAATGTCGATTACGGACTCTTTGAAGAAGTGGAGTTTGTATTACTATATTTGTAACAATACCAATGCACAGGAAAGTGGCTTGATATTTTGATCACACATTTCTGTATTTTAAAGCCGTAGTATTCTATTGGTGCAAATAGATCACCAACTTGATGACTGTTAAGGTGGTTTCAGAAAAGGACGATCGTGCATTGAACAGACATAGAATTTGAAAAGAGTAATGAAAAAATACGCCATCAAAAGATCTGGTAGTGGCCTTCGTAGATTTCAAGAAATCATATGATTCAGTCCACCGTGGAGTCTTATTTGACCTCTTGAGTGAATTCGGATTTGATCCACCGCAACCAGCAACTGGCAACGAACGTTGGAACTTCTCCTCCAAAGGAAGGGATACTGAGGGAGTTTTAACGCTCTTAAAAATCCGACAACTTTGGCCGGGTTTGAACCAGCGACCTTGGGCATAGAGGTTCAGCATGCTACCAGTTACGCCACCGAATCCGCTTCCCACAGAGACAGATGGAAAACTGAATGTGATCTCGTGCAGTGGCGTTGTCATGGCAACCTCTGATGGCTCATCAGACAACATTTTACATAATACAAAAGTAGCTACATTAAACTGAAGCTAACGTGTACCACTAACGGGCTCTCACTGCTCACGGGCCCCTATGCATTTGCCCCTTGCCCCCCTCGGCGGCCCTAGGGCAGGCGATAACTTTGTTTATTATTTGTGTGGCTACCTGATTCACACAGCAGCAAATAAGATGGTGAAATGTAGTCTACTTCCTGTAATTGGTCATTGAAAGTGATTCCGAAACATTTAATTTTGTTAGTGATGTATGTATCCTCACCAAGCTGAGACTTCGGCGGAAGTGAATCTAAATTTCTCAGATACCCGTCCTTATCTTTATTTCTCGTGATGGAACGTGTATATGCAGTAGTGGAGGCAAAGTTGGAGCAAGAAGGAGCGTTGCGGGGCGATATATTTTCAGATTGTGTGGATATGATCTGAGAACTTCCTGTGTTCCAAAATGTGTGCTGCTCAGAGGATCACCTGTTATTATATTTCCCTAGGATAGTGTTTCATTACATTAAATGCCGGTTCATTTTCCGTGCGAAAGAAATGTCCAGGGAACTGAGATCCAGATCGTCTTCAAAATCAGCGAGAAAAATAATGAAGGTCTCTTATGATTAGAGGAAAGCCCTACTCTTCTTACGTTGAAATGTATTTTAGTGTGTTCTGGATGGTATTTTATTTTAAAATGTTCGTATTTCCTTGAAGATTTTTTTCTGTTATTCACAACTTGCTTCGTCTTAGTGCAAGACTTTTTTCAATAAACGAGCCAGACTGGCCGTCCAGCTGCACGTCCAGGCCAAAGAACGCTAGTACCACCTAGTGGCGGGAACGGTCAACTACTGGAGTTCCACCAGGACCTTCTGAAGGTCCTGGTTCCACCACTTATTACTCTATTCACCCTACTCTTGCCTTCAGCCTTCGCGAGGTTGTAAGTTACAGACAACATTTTACATAATACATAATACAATAAACTGAAACTAACTCGCGACAGCTGGTGACAGTGGATTCTGCTCGCCAGTCAAAGCATGTTTGCTGGAGCATACGAAATATAGCGTGTGCAACAGAGACCCTGCTCTATTTGAGGTAAGTTTTTTGGTGAAAAAATAAATACCAATACCGAATAAATAAGAGTTATTTGCAAAAAAGAAAAAGCAACAGAAGGATTCAATGGTTTAAAATCGTCCGACTAGAGCATCACAAATAGCTGTTCCAAATGATTGAAAGACTTAGAATTTTAAATATGTTTCAAAGCATAGGGTTTGTTATAATATGTATCGTAACCACATTGCCCATGGCACTGCCTCTTTCTTGCCAGGAGGTCTCGGGTTTTGGCTGCGCCAGAAACTTAGGATCCTACGCGACGTATAAATAGGGAGAACTCAGCCTTGTGAGGACAATAGAGTAGCTGCTTGGTAAAAGAAGTTACATCCAATGGCCTAAAACCAAGGTAACGTAGCTGAAGGTGTCGTCACGCTGCGATGGTCAAGCGTCCTTCACAATACGCAATCGTAGAGTTAGGATTAGTTAATATCGTGACCACGGTAATGTGTACAGTAACCATGGGTTTGTTACAATGTGGTTTGTAACCATGATTATATTACAATGTGCATCGTAAATACGGTTATATTATATTGTGTATCGTGATAATGGATTTCTTAACCATGATTTTATTATAATGTCAACCGTAACCACGGTTCTTTCTTTTTACAATGTGCATAGTAACTACGGTTATATAATAATGTGTATCGTAACTACGGTTGTTATTACAATGTGTATCGTAATTATGGCTTACTTAACAATGGGTATATTACAACTAGATGCCACCGCAACCAGCAACTCGTAACGAACGTTGGAACCTCCCCTCCGAACGAAAGCATACTGAGGAATTTTTAACGCTCTTAGAAAATCCAACGACTTCGGCCGGCTTTGAACCCGCGACCTTGGGCATAGAAGTTTCAGCATGCTAACAGTTACGTCACCGAAGCCGCTTCCCACAGAGTCAGATGGAAAACTGAATGCGATCTCGTGCAATGGCGTTGTCTTGGCAACCTCTGATGGCTCGTCCCTCATCAATTTAAGAGCCTTGTCATGGCAACCTCTGAGGGCTCCTGGCATCTATACTATAATATAATAGAGCTGAAGAGTTTGTGTGTTGCGTGTTTGTGTGTTTATGTGTTTAAACGCGCTAATCTCTGGAACTACCAGTCCGATTCAAAAAATTCATTTTTTATGTGATAGCCTGATTCAAGAGGAATAGTTTAGGCTATGTAGCATTAGGCTATACCACTCAGGTGACCTTCAAGATTGATTTTTGTTCAGTAAGTCGGTAGAACAAGTGCTCCCGAACAGCTCTATCCGCATGCGCTGGCGTTATGGTTAGTGATACGTACACCGTTTCACCTATCTGAACCAAAATTTGTATACTTACCCTTTGGAACCCTGATGGTAACACTGTCTACGTGAAATTTATGACAGACCAGTCCATTCCCTGCATTTAGGCCCTTTGGTTCAAATCTACACCTTTTCCCCGATCTGAACCAAAATTTGTATACTTACCCTTTGGAACCCTGCGAGTAACACTGTTTACATGAAATTTCGGACAGACCACTCCATTCCTTGCATTTAGGCCCTTTGGCACAAATCTACACCGTTTCACCGATCAGAACCAAAATTTGTATACCTAGCCTTTGGAACCCTACAAGGAACACTGTCTGCATGAAATTTCGGACAGACCACTCCATCCCCTGCATTTAGGCCCTTTGGCACACATCTATACCGTTTCACCGATCTGAACGGCAATTTGTATACGGTACTTACCCTTTGGAACCCTGCGAGTAACACTGACTGCATGAAATTTTGGACAGACCCCTCCATTCCCTGCATTTAGGCCCTTCATCACAAATTTACACCGTTTGTCTTAATTGCACCAAATTTTACATACACTTTGAAACCCTGCTGGTAACACAGTTCACTTGATATTTTAGACAACGCTCCCCATTCCCTACATTTAGAATAACAGACAAAATGAACTTGAAAACCGCGTATTAAGGCCCTAGAACCATTCATGTCCGTAGTAGTGTAACTGTAAGAGTATTTTAATAAGTCTGTTGTTGACGGGCAGTTCGGGCTGCATCACGTCACCCCTACCAGTGTTCTGGTGCAGAATTGCGAAAATAGTTGCATCTTGCGCTGTTTACAAATTGCAGTCACGGGGGGTGATTAGTGCAACAAGATTTCTTAGGCCCCTTTAAACAGTTATCATCATGAACATATTATGCCACTGTATAAGTGCAATGGTGTTGGTGCAGTACATTGAGATGATCAGCTGCAATAAGCGTTGGTGCTTTCAAATTTACCTTCATTTATTCTGAAACTTATCGTTAAGCGCTTTGTGGCGATAAATGATACTATTGCTACCTCAGTAGCTCGGGACAGCCGAAGTTTGCCAAAGAGTTCTGATTATTTTCCTACGGCGCTATGCGACAAGAGACGACACTATTGGTCTCTACATTTCTAACAGCCAATGAGATATAGGCCCTAGGCAGTGTCTTTTGTTTCACTTACTGTTCTTTCTATTTTTTTTGTAAGTTTGTTTGTAATTTACATGTGTCAGTGCTGTAGTTAGTAAATAGCTGTTTCCCTATTCATAATTATCATTACGGGAAACTGACCTGAATGTTACGTCCATTATACTGTACTACTTATCACCCCCACTACAACCACCACCACCACCACCACCACCACCACCACCACCACAAAAATATATATTTTTAAAATATTTGTTTCTGTTAGTTAAGTATCATGTGCTAGTTCTGTAGTAGTATTCATTATCATCCATAAAACAAATAAATCCACCGGGCGAAGCCGGCACTACTGCTAATTTTCTTATAATTTTGAAATCATTTTTCTCATCCCTTGGCGTAATAGTGGGCCAAATCAAACATTCTTTCAAACAAAAGTTTTAGGTAATTATAAGCGGAATATTTTCCATTTCGCACGGTTTTGATATTGTGCCTATTAAGAGAGTTATAGCGATATTTCATTTTTTTTTTATAAAAAAGACCCCCATTTTACCCTCTTTGACCGATTGTGCCCATTAACGAACTCGACCGAGATTTTAAAGGAATACATATTATGTAAAAACTTCAAAGTGATTGGTGCAAAATTGCGGTAGTTATCGAGTCCACAAGAAAGTGATATATGTATATACACATATATATATACATATATACATTTGGCCTATATATATACTGTATATATATACATACATAAATTATATATAAACTTTTGAACTGACGTTGGTTTTGGGGTTTGGGGGATGTGAAACGCGACGATATGTCGAAAATTTCCGGAAGTCGAAACATGGTACCCATTGAAATACTTCGCTTTCTAATGGAATCTACCTAATTTATGAGGGAATTCTCCAGGGAGTTTGAAATTCAAACAGGTGTTAGACTGAGTGATGGCCTATCATCGACCGTCTTCAATTGTGTGTTGGAAAAGATTATCCGCGAGCACGAAAAAGAACATCAAAAGGAAGGTCTAAAGAACCAAGTCTACTTTGGAGGTTCCAAGAACGGTGTCAAGATTTGCTGATGATTTGGCGATCCTGTCTATGACCACAGGCTCAGCTGTTTAATAGATACATTTTCAAAGAGCAGTCAGGAAAGGCTGGACTCCAGATTTCCTTCGAAACAACTAAATACTTAACGAACATCTCGACAGCTCAGCAACATCTTATGACAAGGTATGGTAAAATTGAGAGTCAATTGCTTCAAATATCTTGGCGAGATTGTACAGATGGGAACCAAAGAGAAGCAAACAATAACAGACAGGATGGTCGCAGCGTTTCGTAGAACACACAACCTATAAAGAAAAAGGCAATTTCAATGCAACCTAAACTAAGACTTTACAATACAGTGATTAGACCCAAGCGTTTCTATGCAATTGAATACCTTCGAATTACTGGAAAGGTACCGGGTGAGTTAGCCGTGGTCGTTACGGAGTGGCTGCAGGCAGTCGCTCACATCCGGGAGGCGAGGAGGTTCGAATCCCCCCACTGGCAACCTTGAAGATGATCTTCTGTGGTTTCCCATCTTCCTTCCAGGCAAATGCCAGGGTTGGTCCCTAACTATAGGCCACAGCCGCTTCCTTCCAACTCCCTGTCCTTACAATCACACTTACCTCCCCAGACATCACTCCACACGCGACGGTACTTGTAGCTCACTCCATGGGTGTCCGCATAGAAGCAGCTACAAACTCTGGCGAGCCGAACATGTCCTCGGACACTCCCGACACTAAAAAACCATTATTATTATTATTTTATTTTACACGTTACAGGCCTATTAGACCACGCGAAGCAATCATGACTTTTTGTTCTTCCTGTCTTTCCAGTACTCTTTCATTCGTGCACTAAAGGCCCTCTTCCTTTCTTCGGTCCACTTTGGTCTTTGGGCTGTAGGTGCAGCTCTCTCTGACAACACTTCCCACTTGTATACTTTGTGTCTAAATACGCTTTTGTCTATGACGTCTTCTGGGTCGACTTGTGCTTTTACTAGATCAATTTTGACTTGCATCATCCAGGGTGTAGTAATCTTGAGCCGCTGTATGTATCTAAGAATTTTGTTGGTGAGTCTAGTTTGTGGGAGTCTGCTGATGTGGCCATACAATTTTAGTCGCCTCTTTCTGATGTCTGCTGCGAGGTTGGACAATTTCTCTGTGGTGTCTCTGGAGTGAAGCCTGTATCCTTCATCTGTGTGCTTTGGTCCAATTATTTTCCTTATTATTTTTCTTTCCTCTGTGAGGATTTTTTCCAAGTCGCCCTTAGTGTGTAACGTCAACGTCTCACTAGCATAAAGCACCTCAGGTTTAATAACCGTGTTGTAATGACGAAGTTTAGTGAATGTGGACAGACATTTTTTGTTGTAGACACTCTGTGTCTTGTATAAGGCTCTCTTCATTTTCATCAACCTAGTGTTCTGCGCGATTTTCTCTTTTCCCGTCGGTTCGAGCACTTCACCTAGGTATTTAAAGTGGGCGACTCTATTGATCTTGCCATATTTCGTGTTTAAATTCTGTATGTCGAATTTCGTACAGAAAAACTCTGTCTTTTGGAACGAGATCTGTAGTCCTACTTTTTCGGCGCACTCTTGGAGTACTTCTATCTGTCTGATTGATGTGGTTTCGTTATCTGAGAGTAGAGCCAGATCATCCGCGAAGGCTAGACATCCAACCTCCAGTTCGTCCTTTGGTCGTCCTAGTCGCACTGGCCTCCAGTAACCTTGAAGTCTCAGTTCTTTCTCCCATTCCTTGATAACTTTGTTCAGCACTAGGTTGAAGAGAAGCGGAGAGAGCCCGTCACCTTGGCGAACACCTGTATTGATCTGAAATGGTTCTGAGATTTCCCCCATGAATTTCACTTTTGATGTCGTGTCTGTCAGTGTCTGTTTGATCAATCGCAAGGTCTTGCTATCCAAACCTTGCTCGTGCAAGATGTTGAACAATGACTGACGGTCAATGGAGTCATATGCCTTCTTGAAGTCAACGAACGTACATATAACTGGAGTATTCCTGAGGGCTTTGATTTTCAATATACTTTTTAGGTTGAATTATTATTATTATTATTATTATTATTATTATTATTATTATTATTATTATTAAAGCCATACGCTAAAAAAAAAAAGAATCTGCAAGGGTTAGTCTGATGATAGAAGAGGAGTTTGAGAGAAAGATCCTTAGAAGAGCAATGGGCTGGACAATACAGATTTGCGAGGATGCACGGAATGGTATCGAAGTAAGGAACGACTGTTGGAAACCATAAAGAAGTGAAGACTCAAATTCTATGGTCACCCATTTAGAATGGACGAAATGAGGTTGACTAGCAGAATTTTCACTATACTTGATGGCAGACCTAAAACCTCTGATAAGTGGTTCAGGGAGGTCAGGAATGGTCTGGGCAAAATGGGTGGGAAGCGCGAAGACATCGCTAATAAAATCAAGAACCGGCAGGAGATCTATAACTTCACGGGCTTTCACTAAGAAGGCAAGCTGAACAGCGGATGGACGGTGGAAAGGGGACAAGCTGAATGCAAACGAATGCAACGATACTGGGCTTGATAGAAGGCTTCTATGAATGTGTAACAGTTGTAGCCTCGAATGGCCGCAAACAAAATAAAATAAATAAATAAATAAATAAATGCATAAATAAATATTACTTTCAACTGTTAAATTTGGTTTTACGCTATGTTTGCTCGTTTTTTTATTTTAATTTTTTCGTAGTCAGTTTACCCTCCAGGTAGGCTTTTCCCACGGACTCATTAAGGGATCCCACCTTTACCGCCTCTACGGGCAGTGTCCTGGAGCTTGAGACTCTGAGTCGGTGATACAACTGGGGTGTGTGACCAGCACTACGCCCAGGCGGCCTCACCTGCAAGGCGAACAGGGGCCTATTGAAGGGATGGGAAGAGTGGGAAGGTTAGGCAAGGAAGTGGGAAGAAGGCGGCCGTGGCCTTACGGAAGGTAATAATAATAATAATAATAATAATATCGTATGGCCTCGGGTGCCTGGTGCAAGCTTTGTTAATTGACACCCAGAGGGTAGCTTGCATGTCGAATTTCGTCGTTCCTTTGAACGCTATGAAAGTCAGGGAGGTTAGATATCTAAACTCCTTGACACTACAGCGCTTTCAAGTAGAGAATGGAGGAACTTTGTGTTGGCGGAAAATCCCGAGATTAATTTTGCCATTGAACACGGCCTACTGAATTCAAATGGGTTCTTTAACATGCCAACAACGTATGACATGAGTATCGTGATTTTTGTCGCCTTCAAAAATCACTTACCATGGCCAGGGGCGAACCTGCAATCTTGGGGTTGGTAGTCCGACACTATAACCACTCACCCACCGTGGCAAGCTACGGTAGGTACCATCCCGGGAATCCACGGAAAACCACTTTCGAGGATGGCTGAAGTGGGAATCGAACCCCCTCTACTAATTTGGACCACCCGAGGCTGAGTAGACCCCGTTCCAGTCCTCATACCACTTTTCAAATTTCATGGCAGAGCCGGGAATCGAACCTCGGACCTCCAGGGTGGTAGCTAAGCACGCTGACCACTACACCACGGCGGCGACCACTATGTTTGTAACAATACTAATTCACAGGAAAGTTGCTCTTGATATTTTGAATACACATTCCTGTATTTTAATGCTGTAGTATTGTATTCTATGGTTTTTAAAATCATCAACACATTTTTGCGAGTGCTTCGATAGTTATCATCGATATTTGAAATAGTACGCGGAAATCTCTCACCAGAAAACAGGGCCTGTGCATAAGTATATGTATATAAGGATCATTCTTTATTACTATTATTAAGAATGTAATAGATGCTGTCGAAATGCGAGCACAGCCCATTCCCTCTTCCCCCTTCCCAGTTACCAACGCTCGGTCACTAAAGCGTCCAAATACTGGCCACTGATCTGATTTTAAGATGGCCACACTGTTGATTTCAATGCTAGTAGGCTACAGTTCCAAACAGGTTACAGCGTTCTATTTGTACTTGTTTGCCTATCGACCCGTATCTTCAATGCAATATTTAATAAAATTGATGCTTTACAAAGCACGTTGTTCCAAACGTCATACATTTTTTGAACCACACAACTCAATTATTGTGATCATATTATATCAGTACAATAGCTACAGTATACAGTGAATGGCAAACCCAATGTCCCAGATCCACAAAATACTGTAGGGTAATAAAAGCTACATTTCGTTCATCTCAAATTTTCCAGGAATTGTCAAAATTTATATCACAAAAAATTATTTCTCCATTAATAATGACCGTGATACAAATAATAATAATAATAATGATAATAATAATAATAATAAAAAAAAAATAATAATAATAATAAATAATAATAATAATAATAATGATAATAAAAATAATAATAATAATAATAATAATAATAATAATAATAAATAATAATAATAATAATAATGATAATAATTGTAATTGTTGGCTCGTTTCTCAATGTGCCACCTTAAGAGAATTAGTCATACCGTCTTGCCTACAAGCCGACGCTATGTTGATATGTCCCACTTATGTGGTGAAATAAATGTAGTACCATAATAATAAAAATAATAGTAACAATTCCGTATCACCAATATCATTCACCCTATTTACAACATGAAGTTCCGTGACGAACTTAAGAGCCTACTTTTCTTAAAATTTAAGATCCATGCCAATGATTAATCTATATGGAATAATGACGAAATTAAGTTGGTAATACTAAATTTTTTAATTAGTTCAAAATATACCGGAAATAGTCTAGCTTAATAGAGCACTACAGTGGCTGCCCTGGTGACTGAATATATTCTTAGTTCCTTCCCTTAAGGTTCAGAATACACATACAAAATTTGGTTGAAGTCCAATCGATAGTATCGACGTTACATGGAGTTGGACATTGGATCTATCAGCGCACGTAAAATCATGTTGGCAACCATGTCATCTAAGTGTTGCTCAGAATTAATCTGAAATATTATGATTTATTATTGTGCCAATTCTGGATAAAATCCATTGGTTAGTACAGAAATTACATGTATTTAAACATGGGACCTATCAGGAGGCTTAGAATCATATTGGCAGCACTGACGTGTATTAGTTACTCCAAATTAATCTAGAATGTCAGGTACTATACATGTGCAAAGTTTAGAGCTGTTGGCTCGCATACTTTCTGATATATTGCTATTAGGGCAAAGAAAATAGAGAGAGCATTTATTAACAGTTGGCAGCCCTGGTTGCTCTTAAGAATATGCATAGTCTTATTTGTTATGGTCCACAAGCTCACACGAAATTTGGTTGAAATCCAATTGATAGTATAGAAGTTACATGTATTTAAAATGGGTCCTATCAGCAAGCTTAGAATCATGTCGGTAGCACTGGCGTATATTGGTTATTCAAAATTAATCTAGAATGTCTGGTACTATACGTGTGCGTAGTTTAAAGCTGTCGGCTTGCAAACTTTCTGATATATTGCTATTTGAATAACAAAATAGAGAGAGCATTTATTAACAGTTGGCAGCCCTGGTGGCTCTTGAGATTTACGCACAGTCATTTCTGTTTATGGATACATAGTACATACGAAATGTTGTTGAAATCCAATTGATAGTGTAGAAGTTATATGGATTTAAAGATTGGACCTACCAGCAGGCTTAGAATCATTTAGGCCACACTGCCATATATGGCCTCCTGGAAATTTAACTGAAATATTATTATCTATATGTGTGCCAATTTTGGAATATCTCCCACGCATACCTTCCATGATATTCAACATGGAGCTCAAATTTCAATTGTGGTTTTTCAGCAGTTGGTAGCACTGACATCATTTTCAAATATGGGCTTGAGATATTCAGGTATAGATCTTTACTAATACCGAATTTGGTTTCGATTGCTGCAGCCGTTTAGTAGTTGTTAGGGGGTGGGGACACACATAGATAGACAGACAGACAGACAGACAGACAGAAGGACAAACAGACACACATTTTCCCGGATCGATCTAATAAGTCTACTTTTTCCTCATTTTTGCAAAATGTGAAAAGTAGGCTAAAAAGGTGACAAAACCAACCCGAACAACTCTAGAGGAATCTCCTTGAATCCAGTAGGTATCTTATAAAATTTCTCTCTAGTTCTGTTAAATCGTCTGACACCACAAATTGACCCTCAAATTGGCAAATATCAAGCGGGTTTTAGAAAAAAAATCGCACTTGCAGCGAACAGATTTGGAATCTTCGTACAATCTCACTCCTTAGAGAAACTCCACGAGATCGCCACGAAAAACGGGCTCCAAATTTCGTATGCAAAAACGCAGTTTTTCGATACAAAATCCTCAGACAAACTCCCAATAAAATTAAAATACCGAGAGATTGTACGAGTCAATGACTTCAAATATTTAGGAGAAATCATGCAGAAATCTGGTCTGAACACAAAGGCTAACGAAGAAAGAGTCTCAAAATTACAGAAAGCTTACAAACTTAGCTGGTCCCAATACAATAAAAAATGCATCTCCACGGCTGCGAAATTACGACATTATAAAACGGTAGTCTTGCTGGAAGCCTTATGCGCAGAAACTACAAGCACCAAGGGAATGGCCAAAATTAAAGACATTGCAAATCAAGAAAGGAAAATTCTGAGAACAATTTACGGCGCTGTTTCCAGGCAAGAAAGACCAACAGATGAATTATACAGAAATACTGAATCTATCATGACACTCATCAGAAAACGCAGAGTGAAGTTCTTTACACATATTGCCAGAATGAACGACCCCAGACTGACTTAGAGTATATTCAACATAATTTCTACGTCGAAATTGGGTACTTCTTGGTACAAAGATACTATGGAAGACTTACAACAATTACATATCACCATTGAAGACATTCACGACCGCAGCATTTGTAGAGAAAAATTCAGAAACCAGAAATTTGAATCTAGTTCACAACCCAAAAGAGATAGGAGTAAGTGGACAGATGAAGAGAAGAAGGCACACAGTGAACGTATGATAGGTTTTTGGGAAGATAAAAAAGTAAAAAAGCCACCAGGAAAAGTTAGATTTATTGTGATTTGAGCGTTCTCCTTAAAGGGGAATGTACGCAAATAATAATAATAATAATAATAATAATAATAATAATAATAATAATAATAATTCCGTTTCTCCAATATCAACCAGAGTGTGTGTTCCTGAAAACAAGGAACACAAGTTGTAACTTATTGGGACCGAACTCTTTTGACTGATCACTCGGTATCACACTACAGGCCGGTTCTGGTAGTTGTCAGCAAGAGAATCGAGTAAACTACCTTGATTGATGTTGCGATTCCTAACAACAAGAATCTTCAGTCAAAACACATAGAAAAGATCAGCAAATATAGTGAGTTGGTCGACCCTATCCAAAGACAATGGCATGTAGAACGGGTAAAGACCATACCTATCATTGTCACAAGTACGGGCGTGATCCCAAGTATCTTGCTCCAAGGCCTTAAATAACTGGATCTGGATACTCAACTGTACAAACTAATGCAGAAGGCAGTAGTTCTCTCAACAACCCGAATCGTTCAGAAGTTCATGCGTAGCGACATTCTAGCTTAGAAGTTGCTGTTTCAGTAACTATACTTTGGTTCCCTGAAGCCCGTATAACTTAGTTATGATGTAATGTACCAGCAATGTGTTATATGCACTCTATAAAACAATAATAATAATACTAATAATAATAATAATAATAATAACTATTGTTGCCGTGGTATTAGAGCAGGCCTGTCATAGATCACGAAATCTTTATGCCTGCTTTATTGATTACCAAAAAGCTTTCGATCCCGTGCCTCATACATGGCTTATACAGAGCTTGGAGGTTTACAAGGTCAACCCTATTATAGTAAACTTCCTGAAGTGTGCAATGGTTTCATGGAGCACTGCCCTCCAACTTACAGTGGGTGGCACTCGTTTAACATCTTCATTAATAACGATTCGCCGAGGAATTTTCCAAGGAGACTCTCTAAGCCCACTCTGGTTTTGTCTGGCTTTGAATCCTCTCTCGCAACTCCTGAACAGTAGCAACTACGGATTTAGTATTGTACTCGATCATCTTGATTAATGCTCGCTCACGACCTGGCTTGCTGCTGCGGTTCGGGGCATGTTACGTCCAACCCACAACATGATCTTACATTTAGATATGATGGCACTTTTCAGGATCTACAAGGTTAAATTGAAAACCAAACATGTTACAAATTAAATGAGTTTATTCATAAAAAGTCCCAAGAACAAATACAACGATCTACAAAATATCAATATTTTGGAAAATCCAAATATAAAAATCATCAAAAATTCATAAACTTTCTCAAAAAGTCACATAACTCTACATTTTCGCGTTATCTTGCTTAGGTGGTATTTAGGTTTTGATTATCAATCGACATTTCCTTTTTTTGCAATATATTATTAAGGCATAGAGCATGCATTATCATTTCATAACAATTGTACTCTAAGGCCTTACGGATATTTAACCGTATTATCATTTCCCTTCTGGGCTTTCATTTATTCTTATTTTACTTTTGAATTACTTTATTATCATTCATTTTTAGCTGTATTAACTCTTCCGGTAAGCCTTAGTTTTCACACAATAAATCAACACTTTAAAATAACTAACATGCCGCATCCTTGAACTCATGTTATTCCACTATTTATTTCATGCAGTAGGGTGGTTTACAAATGACGTATCATATGTTATCATTATTCCATCACTCAGTTATTTACAAACTCAATTATAAGTTTACCTGTTTTATTTCACACATTTCTTTAGGCAGGAATCGAATATTTAGTAACAAACTTACTCTTTGACTACTGTGGTCAAATATTATCGAATTTCTACAAATTTAATGTGGGGATGATTTTCAAAAACCCACCAATTTAATTATTTATTTCATAATTTCATAGCACCTTTAATTAAGAAATTTGCATATTCCACTACCATCTATTAGTATCTATTCAGCACCTACAACTTCTGTATACAAAGCATTCATTGTATTCGTCCCCTCTCGGTTGGAAACGGTCTGCGTTGGTGGCTAGACCTCCCTCACCCTCTCGTTTAACTGTGATTTACGACCTTGTCCTCGTCCCATTCATTTCCCTCACAACTTTCAAATGTTTATTTCTTCTAATAAGGGCGTATGAGAATCCAAGTTATTTCATTATTTCAACGACTATGTCCCTCACTTGACTCATTATTCATTTCACTTTCCTTGTAACCAATGCCATAATTAGAGATCACGACGCATTACATATTTATTAGGTGAAGACAAGAGATCATCATCATCCTTGCTTCTAACCCTTTGATAGGCAGGCAAATGAGGGATCTCTATCACTCCTCATCCCTGTCCTATTATTTATTCATTTCACACACTTTATTTGGTCGGATATAACACAGCGATGCTGGCGAAGTACGGATTATATGACACTAGGCTCGGAGACTATGCCTCCCCAGTTGTGACCATATCTCGTAGAAACCAATATACTTCCCAGATTAATACATACATATTTAGCAAAGGCCCGGCGGGTCTTATATTGCAACAAATTTACCCTGACTCGGAAACTACTGTCCGATCAGGTGGGTCATACCCTCGTAGACAACAACAATACCGACGATTTCCGACAATTATACTTTTCTGATCTCACAAATTATGCACGTTACAGGATATATTCATTTGCTAGCATAACATTACTTCATTCACTTCTTACAGGCCTATTTCGGCAACACAACTTTTATAAAAACTTGGACTGTCATCGCATCTTTATCAACCCAACTTGCTCGCATTAGCATTTACTTCAAATAGCCTATAGTTCATAACTTCCTATCACATTTTCAAGGTGTTCGATTATCACCTTAACTCATTAAATTTATTTGCTGAATAGTGTTATTATTTCATTATTTTTACGGGATTCCCGAATTATTTCAATTACCTCAACTACTTCAATTACTTCAATTACTTCAAGTACTTCAATTACTTCAATTATTTGATCATATCAACTCGAGTTTATTATTATCATTTTTATTAATATTCATCGCTTCATTATTAATTTGCGGAATGCAAGTATTCAACTCAAAATTCATTATTTCGGAGTATAAAAACTCAATATTCATTATTTAGGAGTATAAAAACTCAAAACTCAATATTTTTTAGTATAAAAACTCAATATTCATTATTCTGGAGTACAAAAACTCAATATTCATTATTATTATTATTAGGGTGCTTATTTCATTTCCTTTACTTTCATTTATTTGGCGTAATTTTACTTGCCATTTATATTATTATATTCGATTCCTCCTTTCAGACTTCATTTCATTATTATATAATCATATTTCGGGTTTTCATTTATTATTATTATTATTACTTTTTGCACTTTGATAATTATCCTTCACATTTTTGCAAACCATCTTGGCGGTTTCCCTTGTTTTACATATTAACATTATTTGGCTACTCATTGGGGCATACTTTTCATACATTGTTATATATTCACTGAGTAGCATATGATACAATCATTAGATATAGTAGACGTTTTTGACTCACCCTTTTTTCAGCTCATGACATGGTATCTGGATGGCTTCACCCATACATAATTTCTTCAGCACTCCATCACTACACTAAAATAGACCTTTTAGCCTACTTTCGATTTTTGCAAAAAATGAAAGTAGACTTATGAGATCAACACAGGGCGAAAAAAGTGTGTCTGTCTGTGTGTGTGTATGTGTGTGTGTGTGTCTGTGTGTGTGTGTGTGTGTGTGTGTGAGTGTGTGTACTCTGAATGTCTGTCCCCCCCTATCAATTCGAACACGGTGAATGCGAATTGAACGAAATTTGGTACAAAGGTAGCACTAGCAAAGGACACCTCAGTGTCATGTTTTATATCGCCGCCATCTTGACGGAAACGTAATGGCGGCCACACAAATGTTCAAAGCTTAAATCAAATTACGACTAACCTAATCATCCGATCTCTACCAAATTTTGCAACAACATACCTTTATGGGGGAGCATCCTTTGACCAAACTAATAAGTCATCAGCGTAATAGTTTGCGGATGGCGGCCATCTTTGTGTGAAAATCGATTCCCCCTATTAATTCGAACACGGTGCAACCGAATGGAACGAAATTTGGTTCAGAGGTAGTACTAACAAAAGGCACCTCAGTGTCATGTTTTATATCGCCGCCATCTTGACGGAAACATAATGGCGGCCACACAAATGTTCAAAGCTTAAATCAAATTACGATTAACCTAATCATCCGAACTCTACCAAATTTTGCAACAACATACCTTTATAGAGGAAGCATCCTTTGACCAAATAACTAGGTCATTAGCCTAATAGTTTGCGGATGGCGGCCATCTTTGTGTGAAAATCAATTCCCCCTATTAATTCAAACACGGTGAAACCAAATGGAACGAAATTTGGTACAGAGGTAGCACTAGCACAGGGCACCTCAGTGTCATGTTTTATATCGCCGCCATCTTGACAGAAACGTAATGGCGGCCACACGAATGTTCAAAGCTTAAATCAAATTACGATTAACCTAATCATCCGATCTCTACCAAATTTTGCAACTACATACCTTTATGGAGGGAGCATCCTTTGACCAATCTAATAGGTTATTAGCCTAATAGTTTGCGGGTGGCGGCCATCTTTATGTCAAAATTGATTCCCCCTATTAATTCGAACACGGTGGAACCGAATGGAACGAAATTTGGTACAGAGGTAGCACTAGCAAAGGGCACCTCAGTGTGATGTTTTATATCGCCACCATCTTGACTGAAACGTAATGGCGGCCACACGAATGTTCAAAGCTTAAATCAAATTACGATTAACCTAATCATCCGATCTCTACCAAATTTTGCAACTACATACCTTTATGGAGGGAGCATCCTTTGACCAATCTAATAGGTCATTCGCCTAATAGTTTGCGGATGGCGGCCATCTTTGTGTCAAAATCGATTCTCCCTATTAATTCAAACACGGTGAAACCGAATGGAACGAAATTTGGTACAGAGATAGCACTAGCAAAGGGCATCTCAGTGTCATGATTTATATCGCCGCCATATTGACAGAAACGTAATGGCGGCCACACAAATGTTCAAAGCTTAAATCTAATTACGATTAGCCTAATCATCCGATCTCTAGCAAATTTAGCAACAACATACCTTTATGGAGGGAGCATCCTTTGACCAAACTAATAGGTCATCAGCCTAATATTTTGCGGATGGCGGCCATCTTTGTGTGAAAATCGATTCCCCTTATCAATTCGAACACGGTGAAACCGAATGGAACGAAATTTGGTACAGAGGTAGCACTAGCAAAGGGCACCTCAGTGTCATGTTTTATATCACCGCTATCTTGACGGAAACGTAATAGCAGCCACCCAAATGTTAAAAGCTAAAATGTAATTACGACCAACCTAATAATCTAGTCTCTACCAAATTTTGCAACACCATATCTTTATGTGGGAAACATATTCAGACCAAACTGCAAGAACATCAGCCCAATAGTTTGCAGATGGTGGCCACGTATGTGTGCAAATCGATTCCCCCTATCAATTCAAACACGGTGAAACCGAATTGAACGAAATTTGGTACAGAGGTAGCACTAGCAAAGGGCACCTCATATTCATGTTTAATATCCCTATAGCACGTTGTATTTCAACAAGCTACTACAACCAACATTCAATCATACTCCTTGAAAAGGACAAAGAGTTATAACAATACCCATTCATTTAGGAGAAAGTAGGCTATATGTTCTTTACTGAACATCTTGTTTTAATCTCTGGTCTTCAAATTGACACACGTATATATTCCTATACAATTTACACTACTTGTTAAAATATTTAAAACACTAAAAAGGAATTCACTAAATCACTATATTACACGTTCACACGGACCCAAATCTCAGCGTACTGTGGTGGTAACGTCACGTTGCTGGTGATCCTTGATAGTCTCTTTCTATACTACTTTGGACGTGTGATTTCTCCTATTCCTCCTACCTTTGGGTAAGTCTCTTTCTATACTGCTTTGGACGTGTGATTTCTCCTATTCCTCCTACTTTTAGGTAAGTCTCTTTTCTTCCTATTCTTCCTAATATCGTACCTGTCTTTTGTTCGAATACTTCCTTATAGAGCTTTTTCACTTAGTAATGTTTATTTGTCTTTCTGCTACAACTCTATACTTTTAATATTAACAGATGTTCCTATCGCAACCTTACAGTTTTTCTTTATTCTATCTTGGTCTTCCGTGAAGACTGTATACTTAAGGATTCTTGTCCTTTCAAATGTTCTGTTTTATCGAACCTGCGTTCTCTGACGTCTAACGTCTTTAGCGAGTTCTCGCGTCCCGTAATCTGACGTATCTGAACGCGACTTGGTCTCGAACTAATATGATTTCGTTCAGCTTCACTCGAAACTTAATGGTTTGCCTATCGCAACTTGTATGGTGCTTTGCCTCTTCTGAGGTTCGAATTCTAATGTCTTTGAGTACAGTTTCTTCAATAGTATCGCTAACTAGCGTAACTTTTCACCGAGGCTTGATCTAACTGATCGTACTTAGTAAATTTTCTACTGCATGCCTGCATTAAGGCTTTTGTCGCAAACTGACGAACTTTGTTTATAACGTGCCTCTACTGAAGTATCTTATAGACTGACGGACTTCGTGTACTGACGTGGCTTCCACCAAGGCCTCTCGCAGACTGATGAACTTCATGCTTTTGCTCGGGCTTAAAGCCTATTTATTCATTTTGGGTAAGAAATTAGTCCCTCACGAGCTCCGGGAGTTCAATTCCTGAATCCTAGCTCTAATCTTCTCTATAATTTAATCCCAAGTGTAATTGGTAATAATATTACAATTGCCTGCTGGCGGAACGAGAATTGTTCGCAGGTTTATTTTTAATTAATTAAAATAGTTAGTATCCACACTGCAGGGCCGGCCTAATTCTGCTTGCCGTCCACGGGTAGTGTTCCGCTTACATTCCCATGACGTTATCCCTTAGCTTGCATTCTCTCAAGTACTTGATTTCAGGTCTGCCAACTCTTTGATTTTTACTATCCCCGCTTTGGTCTTGGCTTTAAATTTCATCAACATGGGGAGTTTATTTTGTTAATTTGAACGTCGGGGTATTCCTTCTTTCTCTACTCATTTTTTTAGCTGATTAAGCATTCTGAGGGGCCACATCTCAAGTGGGCACTCGAGAAAAGATTTCGCTCGTAAAAGTCACACTCGAAAAGTGATAATTTTCCGTCGAGTTGCTTCTTCATCGGAATGTCGAGTGTTATTTAGAGCCTCTTGACTGGACGTTTCCCTGCTTCTTTTATGGCCTCTATAATGGCACTTTTCACTTAACCTGTCAATTCTAATGGGAATGTATATGTTTAAATAAGCCACGTGCATAACTGGCAGTATTTCTGTAGCTATTTCTCACGAAATCTCTCTCTGACTCCTTTCCGTGTTTAATAAAGTTCCACCATATTTCCTTATAAATGGTCCAGAGTTCGACTTTGTGACAATCCCACATGGGCACAGTATTAAGGATAATCATGGTGAAGCGTACAAGATGAACCATCTTCTTTACATGGATGACATTAAACTGTATGCACCAACTAAAGTGCACCTCCAATATCTCATCTCTATCATTCAGAGCTTTTCCTCAGATGTCCATATGCAGTTTGGTTTTGATAAGTGCAGAACACAGACTGTTATTAGAGGCTCGCCCTCTGCACAAGGAATACCTGTTGGAGAGGGACAGAGAAGTATTCAGCCGTTGGAGGAAGGAGCATTGTACAAATATCTTGGGTTCGCCCAGAGAACCCGTCTCAGACATGGTGATATCAAGAAGAAAATAACTGAGCAGTGTACTTCATGACTTTGCAGTGTTCTCTCTTCAAAACTTAGCGCTAAACATATCATTAAGGCAGTTAACACATTTGCAATGCCCGTTCTTACATACTCCTTTGGTATCATCAGGTGGACTCAAACTGAGCTGCACGATCTGCAACGAAAAACATAGGTGCTTTTATCAGGCCATCGTATGCACCATCCGAAATCAGCAACAGAGCGCCTGACTCTACCTAGGTCTGTAGGTGGTAGAGGACTGATATCATGAACCTTCATACGAAACAAGTGACAACTCTGCGTGCATTATTCCACAACAAAGGAGAAACATCCCCTCTCCATCGCACTGTATCTTCAGCTGATGATAATTACTCACCGCTCCATCTGTCATCTTTAGATTCACCAGTAAACGAAGTGAAAACTACTGAATACAAGATCGGGAATTGGAAACAGAAGGCGCTTCATGGGAAGTTTCCACATGAGTTGGACTAGCCTCACATCGACAAGTTAGCGTCGCACGCATGGCTGACCCACTCGGTACTCTTTCTGGAAACAGAGGGATTTGTTGTAGCTATCCAAGACCAAGTTGTTGCTACTCGAAGCTACCGGAAATTTATCATAAAAGTTCCAACAACAGAGAATGAGAAGTGTCGCCGCTGTGGCAAATGTAGTGAGACCATTCTACACATTATATCAGGTTGTTCCCACCTTGCCAACACTGACTACAAACATCGACACGATCAAGTTGCCAACATTATCCACCAGAAACTGGCCTTGAAGTACAAACTTCTTCAAAGCTCCGTCCCCTATTGGAAATATACACCATCTGCAGTACTTGAAAATGCCACACACAAGCTTTATTGGGCCAGAGGAGTTGTGACAGATGTCGCAGTCAGTAACAACCGGCCAGATATCATTGTCATCAATAAAGAACACAAAGAGGCATTACTGATAGATATCGCATGTCCCAACACTCAAAACATCCAAACAACAGCTGCTACTAAAATATCTAATTACACAGAGCTGGCAATTGAGATAAAGCAGATGTGGAAACTTGATTCGGTGACTACCATCCCAATAATTGTGTCGTGTACTGGTGTTATACCGAGAACTCTCCACAGTAGTCTATCAATATTGCATCTGCACCCGCAGATATATATTGAACTACAGAAGGCAGTTCTGTTAAACACATGTCATATTGTTAGGAAGTTCCTTGGTGACAATACCCTGGACGAATACTCAGCAAGGCTCGATGATCCAGATGGAAATTTAGCTCATCCTACAAATGAAGGAGACTCGTGAAGACTGCGGGCACGACATGGATGTGAAGTCCCTGAACAGTGTAATAGAAATGATCTCAGTACAGATGGTTACTTGCTAAGGCCGAACCAGGCTGTAACAGAAAATGTAGCCGGTATTTGACGTGATAATGTTGTCAAACAATAAACTATAATAATAATAATAATAATAATAATAATAATAATAATAATAATAATAATAATAATAATAATATATCAGCAAACACACTAGACATTGCTCTTATTGATAAATTGTAGAAGAAAACTCTTCTAATAGACATCGCAGTCCCTAACTCGTATAATATCCAACACATTTATGCTGAGAAAGTGACGAAATACATGCCTCTAGCTGAAGAGATCCGATAACTGTGGCAACAGGAATTTGTCACTGTAGAACTATTGCCTATCATAATCTCTTTCACAGGGATCATACCGAAGTCGCTGAAGGCCAACCTCGATAAACTGGGGCTCTACCATAATCTGCATACCAGTATGCAGAACGTACAGTAGTTATTTTAGAGACCTGCTCCATAGTTCATTCGTTCCTCAACCTACCAATACAGAGAACAGAAGAATGCGGGAATACTGGACAAATGTGAGGGATCGAGGGAGAAAACAGATGAAATAGCGTGGTCCATGGATGACCGAAACGAAAGAAAAAAGAATAAATAAATGCGATTAACATCTGCTGATGTTCTATCAATCATTACTAAGATCAGAGATGAAATCAGATACACTGTTCAGAGACTACACAATATGGCATCGAAGGCAGGCCTCCGATATCGTGAGAGAAAACCCAGTAGGCTACATGGAAAATAGGCCTATACATCAACATAGAAGGAAAGAAACTCCGCTAGAGAGAAAGGGGGGGGGGGGACGGGATGGGGGACGGCTCAATTATACAGGTGCCCTTCAAATATCTTGGAAACATCATACTACCATCGGGACTAAACAGAGCCACCAAACTCCATAACTAACGTGAAATTACTACAACAAAAGAGTCGTATTGCGTAATGCAAAATTATGACTCTGCAAGACACTTGTTTTGCTGGAAGCTTTATAATCCTAGGAAACAACATTCCTTCTCTTTAGAAGAAATTGAAAAGCAAACATGGAAAATTTATGTCCCTATAACGAAAATGGAATGTGGATTAAGAGGAGAACAGCGGACCTCTACTCCTTAACTGACAGGTTCACTGATGTCGTACGCAAGAGATGTCTGAAATTTTATGGCCAAATCTATAGAATAGGGAGCAACAGACTGACCAGAAGATTATTTAAGATAATCAACTCAAAGAAGACCCGACCTACACTTCATACACTACACTGTGTGTTTGAGTCTTCAGTTTTTCGACTGGATTGATGTATGCAGCCCTCCATTGTTCCCTGTCCTGAGCTAATCGTTTCATCTCTATATAGCTACCAAACTCTACATCCGAGGCAATATGTTAAACCTATTCTAACCTTGGTCTACCCCTACAGTTCGTATCCTTGACTCTTCCTTCCATAACTAAGTTTGCTATTCCTGGGTTAATGTCCTACCAACCTATCTCTTCTCGCCATTACCAGTCGCAAAAAACATCTCTCCTCTCCCAATCGTCTTAATACCTCTTCATTTGTTACTCTCTCTACCCATCTGATTTTCATCAGTCTCCTGTAACACCACATTTCAAACGCTTCAATTCACCTCTTTTCTGCTGCACCAATAGTCCAAGTTTCACTTCCATAGAGAGCCACACTCCCGACAAGGGCTTTCAAAAATGACTTCCTAATACCTAATATATTCGATGTCAACAGATTCCTTTCCTGTAGAAATGATTTCCTTGCCTGTGACAAACTTCTTTTTATGTCTTTGCTTCGTCGTCCATCACTGGTTATTTTGCTTCCTAAGTAACAGAAGTCTCCAACTTCCTTTATCTTTTCACCTACTAATTCGACGTCCATAGGGGTTTCTGATTTCTTTCGGCTGCATTCCAATATTTTTAAACTAGTTTCGATTTTTGCAAAAAATGAAAGTAGACTTATAAGATCTACTCAGGACCAAAAGTTGTGTGTCTATCTGTGTGTGTGTGTGAGTGTGTGCACTCTGTATGTCACCCCCCCCCCCCCCACCACCACCACCGATCAATTCAAACACGGTGAAACTGAATTGAATGAAATTTGGTTCAGAGGTAGCACTAGCAAAGAGCACATCAGTGTCATGTTTTATATCACCACCATCTTTACCAAAACTGAATGGCGGCCACTCAAATGTTCTAAACGTAAAATCAAATAACGACTAAACTAATCCTCCGATCTGTACCAAATTTGGTAACAACATACCTTGTTATGGAGCGCGTTTTGTGCCCAAACTACACGGACATCAGCTGTACCATTTAAGGATGGCGGCCCCGTGAATTATGGAAGCATTATAATTAATAACCTTGAACCCATTAGTTCTGATTATTGAACCGACAATGGTTTAAACTGTCCTAAAGGACGTGGCCCGTTCGATATTTTAAGTTCATATTATAATATTACATGGTAGCAGTAGCTTTAAAAAGCCGAGCCGTCTCGGTTACAAGGCAAGGTGGCAGCTGATATATTGTGCCTGACTTATATTTCACTACTTTGAGTATTGCATGCAATATAGCCTACTGATAGAAATAATATAAACTTTGTATGAAATGCTTTATACATAAAATATACTCCACTGAAGAAATCTTTTAGTCAAAATCATTATTTGCTAAGACGTTGTATGTAAGTCAGTTAATAACGACGAATTTTTAGTTGTGTGGTAAATCGTTAGTATTTTATCCGTATGACTGGGGTTCAAAACCTATCAGTGTTGGGTTCTTTTGCTTGAATTTTTATATTTATGGTTTTGTAATTAATCAGACGTTATAAAATTAAGCGTTATATTGCGCATATTACGATGTAAATTATATATTTAATTAAAACAACATTCGCAACCGAATCTGCACTAGACATCTAACAGCAACCAGATGAATTATGAGGGTGACAAACATGGCCAACTGGTTGCGAGCTGCGCACCGGCCTGCATGTTGGAACAGCTTTAATTGAAAAGTTTCCTATTATGGCCACTAGAAATGCACTCACCCTATTAGGATTATCTTATGCGAAACTTTTCCGCCAGATGTCATGACTGGTCATATGGGACCCCATTGGTTTGCCTACCGTTGGCATTCAATACGCATCGAATTTGAAGAATGACAAGTTGATAATACAATTATTTATTTATTTATTTATTTATTTATTTATTTTATTTAACGTATGGTATTTAGTGCCGGGAGTGTCCGAGGTCATGTTCGGCTCGTCAGAGGCTGTAGCTGCTACAAGAAGACACCCATGGGGTGAGCTACAAGTTCTGTTCAATTTCAAGTACTGTACAGTAGTTCCAACTTTCGCTACCAGATGACGCTGACACCTAGTTGTGAACGTTGGAACTTTGATATAACGTTCCAACGAAATATAACCTAGAAATTTCGCTTCACAAAAGTTTTGTTTGTGGAAGGATCTTTTGCATACCACAAATCTATGAGATGGAACCACCGGCATTACTTCCCCTTCGAAGGAAGGCATACTGAAGGATTTTAACGCTCTTAAATAATACGACGACTTCGGCCATGTTTGAACCCGCGATCGTGGGCACAGCAGGTCAGCATGCTACCAACTACGCCACTGAAGCCGCTGATAATACGATACATTTTTATTTTAAACCGTTTGTAACAGCCTATTGTGTGTTATTTGAAAATGTTATTTCAACTAAAGACCAAAACGATCCCACATAGTACCTGTACTCTATCTGTTGGTGCTAGTTCAGGACATTAATTAATACTTTTATTGCAGCCAAATAGCAATCGAAAATAAAAAATGAACATGTACACTAAAATTGCGCTCTGGCGATTTGAATTACATAGTCTTTGATTGAATGTTTTCTTTTACTACCGAGCTCTAAGTGGTAGCGTTCATTTGCTTGTCCACATAGTTGGCATACACACGCCACTGTAGGGCCATGGAAATATTTGTTAATACAATTAAGGTGGTGAAAACCATGGACAGCCAGACGTGTAAACACATGCCTCAACTCAAAGTTGGATGTTGCCCACGTCCGGTCGGTCATGTCCCTAGTTCCATAAAATTCTTGAGATACGTCTTCTGTTTCTTTTTTTCTTCAATGATGGTAGTAGTTTTTCCGAGGCTCTGGTGTTTGGTAGAGGTAAAAAGTTTCTAAGGTCTTCAACCAAGAAATTATTCTATTATACTTCTTGATAAAGACAAAGGGTTATAACTAGGGCTCGGATTCGAGCATATTTGCATATTTTTTCCCTGAATAGTACACATTGAAAGAAGCCTTTCGGTGGTATTTTCACCTCTCTGGGACCAACAGTATTGAAATTTATCGAGCATATAAATGCATAAAGCCGCGGTTTTCAGAATAGAAGCATATAAATGCACATTCTTTTGGTTTTCGTCTAAATAGTTTGTTCTTCTTCGAATTCCCCCCCGAATTCGGGCCCTGACCATTCTTAAGGTTCGAAAACAGAAATAATTATTGAAAAGCCTATCTGGTGCGAACAATAAAACCGCAGGTTTTTAACCTTTAGTGAGGTCGTTCTCGTCATTGATACTTTTATTGATTGATTTAAGAAAATCATTCAAAACTGAAAACATAGAAAAAATTCTTGTTGTACAGACCAATGCAGATCTACTTCATTGACTCGCCTAATTCTGAACATTTTGTAAATGATCTTTTAAACTGCACATTTTATAAGAAAACTTCTCTTATAATACTTGAAAAACTTGAATGCGAGTATATTGCAGTGTATCATACATACTATTAGAAAATAAAGCTCGTATATAAAGGTATGTTATTGGTTTCTTCGTTTCACTTTCCTTTCTATAATTTTTAACGGTGTTTTTGAGCATATTCTGCATATTTAACCACATATAATGTTTTTGAGCATATCTATCTAGCATATAATGGTTTTTTCGAGCATATCTATCGAGCATAAGACACATGGTTTTCGAGCATATCTGGAGATTTTATTGAGCATATCGATCCAAGGTCTAGTTATAACTATACTCATACATTTAGGAGAAAGTAGGCTATATGTTCTTTACTGAACATCTTGTTGTTATACATTTATTAATTTTCATAATGAATTCTCCCTAAAGACAGAATTGATACCATTTAAAAACTCATTCAAATCCTCTGGTGTTTGCAATGTTCCGTTGTTGGTTCTCATCTTCTAATGCCGCCGCAAAGATTCAACCCCCCTTCCTATCCCTTTCCCAGGAGAAGTATTCTGAAAGAAACACTGCGCACAAATACAGTATATCAAAATGGTTTCCAAGCACGATTTGATAGATAAGTGAAGGCAGATTTTGAGATGTGAAGTTTTGAGATAAACAGGCAGGTGTGCTCCAAGCGGGGTGGCGAGGGTGGCATGGCGCTGGGCTGACAGAGAACGAAGACACAATTTAGCCCGGGGCGAGGCTTGGAGCAGGGGAACTAAACTCAATTACTCCATCAGCCTATTTGAATCGACTGATTCAATATGCTGGCACAACTCGTGCACTCCATATTCCTCACGAGCACTAGTCTTTTTAATTATTTATATTTTATCTTCGACATGTGGATATACTGTACTTCCTAGGAGGTTACTCTGAAACATCATCATCAAAATCATCATCATCATCATCATCATTATTATCATCATCATCATCATCATCATCATAATTATCATCATCATTATCAGCATCATTACCATCATCATCATCATTATCACCATCATCACGACAATTGCAGATGTGGAGGAGGCGGTCAGACGGGACATTAAAACACTTAGTGGAGAAGTCAAAATCTTTGTCGCGGAACCCAATAGCAGAAGTCAGAAAATAGCTATTATACATTTAGCAGAGCAAGATGCCCGTAAACTTCTGGAAGAGGGGAGAATGAAAGTGGGATGGATATATGGTAGGGTAAAGGAGAGAGCAATGGTAACTCGCTGTTTCCGTTGTCTGTTGTATGGACATCTTGCAAGGAGTTGTAATGGCCCTGATAGGAGCAAACTCTGTTACAAGTGTGGAGATGCCAGACATAAAGCATCAGACTGTAAAGGTGAAGCACGATGTGTGCTATGCACGGAGAAGGAGGTTCGTGACACCAAACGGAATCATGTTCCTGGTTCAGGCGCCTTTATAGTGTTTAGGGAAGCTCTCGAGAAGGTTAAAATCGGCAAAAAATGGTGAGAGTTCAAGGAAATGTTCACAGAAGTTTGACTGCCAATGATCTCTTGACGCAATTGGAATTTGAAATGGAAGTGGATATTTTTCTCCTGTGTGAGCAATATCAGAACAGGGACCATCATGGGTGGTTTGCGGACAACCTTGGAACAGCCGCAATTTTCATTCCGGATCTGGGAAAATATCCAGTGACAGATCAAGGTTCTAAGGATGGTTTCGTCTGGGTTAAGAATGGCACGCTTACGTACGCGAGCTGTTACTTCACTCCGAACGAGCCCATTGCTGATTTCCAGAACAAGTTGGATAGCCTTGAAGACACATTGCGTGGTATGGGAAATAACCTTATTGTAGCTGGAGATTTCAATGCCAAGGCCTTGGAATGGGGTATGCCTGATGTAGATTCCAGAGGACGTCGTATACTGGAAATGGCTGCAAGGTTAGGATTGTCGACCGTAAATGTTGGAAATACGCCTACCTTTCGACGACCTGGCTGCAATGGAACCATACCAGATGTGACTTTAGCGTCAGACGATCTTTTGCCAAGAATATCTGAATGGCGGGTGATTGAGGACTACACAGGAAGCGATCATCAGTATGTTACTTTCTGTGTACTTCAGCAAAATCGACAACAAAGCGCTGTCATACGCAAACCATCATACTGGAATCCCACAAATATGGATAAAGAAAAGTTCTGTGAGGTAATACAGAGAGGAATGGTAAAAGTTGAAACGAGTTGCTTTTCATTTCAGGGAAGAGAGGCACCGGATAAATGGGTAGAGAACACTATGTTGCTTATTCAACAAGCCTGCAATAAATCCATGTGCAGGAAGAAAACGCGAAAACACAAACAGCCAGCCTACTGGTGGACAGATGAAATTGCTGATATGAGGCGACACTGCCTGAGGACGAGACGAAGGGCACATAGAGCGAGAGGAAGAGGAGAGGCAGCCTTATTCTCCGAAGACCACAAATCAGCAAAAAAGGCGCTTCGGGATGCAATTAAAAGAAGTAAAGCTGACAAATGGTGGGAAATGGTCAAAGAAGTTGACAACGATCCTTGGGGACTAGGATATAAGATTGTATTGAAGAGACTTGGAACTTTTTCTAATCCAATAATGGATGCACACACTATGGACGAAATAGTCAGTACGCTGTTTCCGGATCATCCGGAGAGGATTGATGAAGCTGATGATTGCATTGATATTGAAGAAATACCATTGTTCACCGAGGAAGAATTATTGAAAGCGATTAATTATATCAGGAACAAGAAGGCTCCTGGACCAGATGGGATTCCAGCAGAAGCACTTAAGGAGGCAGCAAGAGCTTGCCCGCGACTCCTTTTGAACATGTATAACGCATGTCTGAAGGCAGGCGTTTTTAGTGCCTGCTGGAAGAAGGCCAGACTAGTTCTTATTAGCAAATGAAAATTGGGAGGAAATTTGCCTTCATCATACAGGCCATTATGTATGCTGGATACGGCTGGAAAAGGATTAGAAAAACTATTACAGCCTAGAATATTGATGGCAGTTCAATCAGCTGGAGATCTATCTGTCCAACAATACGGCTTTCGGAAAGGGCACTCGACTATTGATGCTGTGCGGGTAGTTGTAGAGACTGCAAACAGAGCTCAGATGGGTAACCATTACTCACGTAAAGTTACGCTACTTGTGACTCTAGATGTGAAGAATGCCTTTAACTCTGCCCAGTGGAGTGACATTTTGGTGGCACTTCAAGATAAATTTAGACTACCGAGATACCTCATGCGGATAATGAGGGATTATCTAAAGGACCGTATTTTGCAGTACGATACCGAGGAAGGACATAGGACTAAAAGATTAACCGCTGGGGCAGCTCAAGGATCTATTCTTGGGCCAGATCTCTGGAATATTGCATACGATGGCCTGCTTCGGCTGAAGATGCCCGAAGATGCAATATTGGTAGGATATGCTGATGATGTTGCTGCTCTGATTGTGGCTCGTGATATAGAGCTGGCGCAACTGAAACTCAATCAGGTAATGCGACGTGTCACAGATTGAATGACGGAACATAAGTTGTCATTAGCAGACCATAAAACGGAGTTTGTTGTGCTGACGAGAAGGAGAATCAACACTCTTGTACCAATGCAAGTGGGAGAGACGATGATTAATTCATCAAGGAGTACGAAGTACTTGGGTGTGACGCTAGATACTAAGCTCACATTCTGGGCCCATATTCAAAGAGTGACGGATAAAGCAGCAAATATATTGACCGCTTTGAGCCGATTAATGGGTAATATTAAAGGTCCGAAGCCTAGCAAACGACGTCTCCTGATGACAACAGTCCAGTCCATATTACTATATGGAGCTGAGATCTGGGCTGAGTCCTTACGGTTCGAGAATTATCGTAAAAGGATAGCAGCAGTACAACGAAGAAGAGCACTGAGGATCTCATGTGCATATCGCACTGTTTCAGAGCCTGCTGTTCTAGTAGTAGCGGGAGTAGCACCAATTGATTTACTTGCCTTAGAGCGTCAGGAAGTTTGGCGCACCAAAGAAGAACTGGACATACACCAGGCAAAGACGTGTGCACACAACCATTGTATGGAACGATGGCAACAGAAGTGGGATGATGAGACACGAGGTCGATGGACAAAGAAACTTATTCCGCGTCTGGCTGACTGGTTTGATCGAAACCACGGAGAGGTCAATTATTATTTGACACAGTTCCTAACAGGCCATGGATATTTTCGGAGATTCCTGCATCACATAGGCGTGGCTAATAGTCCTTTGTGTCATTATTGTAATGAAGAGGATGATGCGCTCCACACATTCTTTGTGTGTGAACGCTGGTCAACACATAGACGAGATCTGCAAGCTTCTATAGGGGTAATCACGCCGGACAACATCCTACAGATGATGCTCCGAAATGATCAAACATGGAATCAGATAGCTATTTTCATAGAATGTGTCCTGCGCCAGAAGAAGAGGGAAATGGATGCGTTCGAACATCCTTAAGAAAAAATGAAGAAAGAAGAAGTCTGAATGACTAAGTAAGCACGACATCACCCTGAAGTAATGCGAGAGCGGTTCCGGGGTGATGAACACATCGTGGGAAAAGGGAGGTGGTTTTTAGTGGGTAAGAATCCCAAACTACTGTGGAGTGCGGACCGTTCACATGTGTATTTTGAAGATTTTCCACAGTCCCTCGTAAAAAAAAATCACCAACATTATCATCAACATCACCATCACCATCATCATCATCATCGTCGTATAAAAAGCCTTCTCATTCAGGGTATTCGGAATGGTGTGATTAGCGGGGTGAAATGTGCATGTGTTTACCATACTGATCTGGTAAAGGTTGACCCGTATGACTATTGATAAATGTAGCTTCGGTGGCGTAGTAGGTAGCATGCTAAGCTTCTATGCCCAAGAACCCGGCCAAAGTCGTCGGATTTTTTAAATGTTAAAATCCCTCAGTATGCCTTCTTTAGGAGGGGAAGTAAAGCTGGCGGGCCCATGTCATAGATTTATGAAAGTAGGCTATATGTTCTTTACTGAACATCTTGTTTATTAATTTTCATCATGAATTCTCCCTCAAGACAGAATCGATACCATTTAAAAAGCAATTCAAATCCCCTGGTGTTTGCAATGTTCCGCTGTTGGTTTTCATCTTCTAATCCCTCCCCAAAGCTAAATTTGTAGGTTAGATTTCATTAAAGCTCTATTAAGTTCCAACATTCGTCGCCAGGTGCCGGTTTCGGTGGCATTTAGTAGCCAAGTTCACAGCTAGGTGTAGGAACTACTTGAAATTGATCATCTGAAGTCGTTACCTGAATTACAGATAACGCACACACTAATACAACCATCACAATTAACACCGTTATCCGACAGATTCTATACACACCCAAAATACATGGGGCTTAGGGGCAGATGACCTCGTAGTTCCGCCCCTTAAAAACAATAATTAACTACATGGGGCTACATTTGCAAGGCTGTGCGGATATCGGATAAGCTGCGGAAAATGTTTGGAGTAAATTTGTGGATAGTTTTTAGAATGCAATCCGAAGTTGCTGAATATCATTACTAGGACCGGGTGAGTTAGCCGTGGTCGTTTCGGCATGACTGCTGGCAGTCGCTCACATCCGGGAGGGGAGGAAGTTTGAATCCCCCCACCGGCAACCTTGAAGATGGTCTTCTGTGGTTTCCCATCTTTCTTCCAGGCAAATGCCGGGGTTGGTCCCTAACTATAGGCCACAGCCGCTACCTTCCAACTCCTCGTCCTTACATCCAAAATTTCCTCCCCAACGGTACATGTAGCTCACCCATTGGGTGTCCGTCTCGAAGAAGCTACAAAACTGGCGAGCCTAACATGTCCTTGGACACTCCCGGCACTAAAAGCCATAAGCTAAAAAATCATTACTAGGACCCAGATGACTATGACATACCATATTTTTCCCGTTGATTATTCTATGACAAATGTAAGATGACGATTTAAGCTAATCTCATTCAAATTATGTCATGAACTGAAAAGGGATGTATAACATTTATTTGAAACATAGCCCATGATACACTAAGGGAACGACTTTCTCCTCAAATGTCTAAGTGTGTTGCTTTAATACTTTATGCTTTATCTAATAAATTAAACATATTATTGTAATGTCAGTAGATTCGGATAACAAACGTGCGGATGCAGGTCTGATGTAGATAACAGTCGTGCGGATGTGGGGCGGATGCGGATAACAAAAGTGCGGATGAGGGACGGATAAGGTATTGTTCATCCACGCAGGACTGTAACTATTGGTAAATTACCTATTTTATTGAATCCGCCTTGTCAATATTACTATAGATAGCATTTATTATTAATAAATATATATATATATTATTGGACCCTGACAAGCAGGCAAGAGAGTAGAATCCAAGCCAGTGAAAGAAAATTCCTAAGAAGTATGATAGGAAAGACAAGGAAAGACAGAGTGAGGAATGAAGATGTTAGGAAGGAAGTTGGGATGGGAAAACTAAATGAGAGAATTGAGAAGAATAAACTAAGGTGGTTTGGACATGTAAAGAGAATGGAAGAAAATAGAATACCAAGACAGATGCTGGAGGCAAAGTGCAAGGGTAAGAGAGCAAGAGGAAGACCTAGAACAAGGTGGATTGATTCAGTGAAGAACAGCATAAGTAAAAGAAATCTGGACTGGGACAAGATCGTGGAAGAAGAATGGTGGAAGGAAAGAGGAAAGTGGAGAAGTGCCATACATACCCCGACCCTGCAGGAGCTGGATAAGGGGAAATGATGATGATGATGATGATGATATATATTATTAATTAACACCAGGGGAGCGTGATGGCGCAGTGGCTTAGCTTCTCGCCTTTCACCCGGACGCCGGGGTTCGAATCCCGGTGACAGCTGGGTGGAATTTTCACCTGGAAAATCACGTGGCGTCAGGAAGGGCATCCGGCCTTTAATCCCCGGCCAAAACCAAAATGAGCCTGGTTGGCTCCGGCGACCCGAATTAATTGGGAAAAGCCGAAGAGAGTTTTATTAATTATTAATTAACACCATCTATAGTATTGACAAGGCGGATTCAATAAAATAAATAATTTAGTAGGTTGATCCACAGGACGCCTTGAGTAGTGATGAGTAAATTCCTGGGAACTTTGTCATCGGGAATATTTCCTCAAAAATTCCCGGCAATCAAAATTGTTAGAATTTAATGAGAATTTTAAAAGAGTAGAAACCGAAAACTCTAAATATTTCTTCACATCTAAAGTACAGAAAATCAAAATTTCTTAATACAGTTTCTTTCTTGTTTTTTTTTTTAAATTAATGCTATGAACAGGAAATATTTTGCATTAATAATCGTTTAAGGATACTGTGCACTCTTGAGCATGTGACTTGTGTACATTTTCAGGCATCATTATACTGAGCATTATCTCGTTTTGTGGTCACGACATGTCCAAGATTCTTGTAATGTGTAAAATCTTACTTATCCTGAACTGGATGATTACCATTTTAATGATATTTTGAGTTTAGAAAATATGGAAAATTAATACAAATTACAGACTTGGCTAAATCCGCAATATAAAGGGATTGATGATAAACATGATACATTAAGGAAAAGGTTTTTACAAAATTAACAAAGAAATTAAATTACTACATATCTGTGACATAAATTCAGTTCTTAAAATTTCATATGGCGAGGTAGTGTAATCAATTACTAATACTTTCAAAGAAATTTGAATTTTGTAACTTATAAGGTTTATTTTCATGATTCTAGTGGTATTAGGGATACATACACGATCCTTGTCTAAATCAACAATATGATAAGTCTAATGATATGCCTCATTACCACCGACAGCAATGGCTACGCTCGCTAAAGCGCAGCGTTAACCTGTGGGGCCAAGCTCTCTGCTGACGCAGTATATGTGGGTTCGAGCCCCACTGTCGGCCTTTCTTGAAATTGTTTACCGTGGTTTCCCCATTTTGAACTCCAGGAAAATGCTGGGAGGTACCTTCTGACAGGCCATGGCCGCTTCCTTCCACATCCTTGCCCGATTTCATTTCATCCCTCATTCCGGCGAGCACGTCGCCCACGGGCGTCGACTAGAAATAAAGAGGCCACACGACAAAATGAAACAAAAAATAAAAACTAGACTACCTCATAAATTCACCACGGAAACACATGTGATTTTATAAATACCTCACAAACTAAATACAACACAGGTTTCCACGATTTTACCACCAGGTGGTAGCATTTGTCCTTTCGAAATTCATTGTTAAGGTAAATTAAATTGTTGACTCAACACAACTGGTGAGATGAGCCCATCCCTTGCACTGGGGTATCTCTTCAGAAAAAATATATTTCAAGTACTGCGGATTTCGCCGTACTGCAGTGTTAGCAAAGTCTCCCCTATAACAAAAGAAAATTCAGAAGAAAGTAACAAAAGTAACATAACCCATAATAAATATCATCAGATATTAAGCAAGCAGAGAAAAACATTATAATCCACTAAAGAACCAATTAAAACATATATAAGTTGGTTAGGATATTTTTTGGATTATAGTCCAATATTAATTAACTAATTAGGTTGACATTCTAAAGTTAGCTATTCTCAGTGTGTGAAAAAAAAACGTAGAGAGCATTTGGTTCAAAAACAACTAAGATAAGTGTTTCTGAATAAACCAATGTTACTAATTTTCTGAATTCTCTTTTGTTAAAATTTGTATTAATTTTCTAACCTCAAGATATGATTATCATCCAGTTCAGGATAAGTTACGTTTTGCACGTTACCAGAATTTTAGTCGTAGCCTTAGCTCAAAACGAGAAAATGCTTTGTAGATAATGTACACAATTCACAATTTCAAAAGTGCACAGTATCCTTAGAGCGTAATATTTACAAATGTTAATGAGTATTGAATTTAATTTTTAGCAAGATAAGAAAAATAAATTATATAGTTTTTTCCCTATTATATGGTTGATAAAATAATTACATTCACTCTGGTGAATGAAACGCCTTAATCAATACTAAGGAGTAAACTTATGCCAATTAATATACATGTTTATCGCACTAGTTTCGGCACTCAATGTTGCCATCTTCCGAAAACAAGTGAACATTAACCTAGGAATACATATAAAGTCCAATAAAATTCTTAATTGCTTATGACACTGCTGATAGACACGGTGCGAGTTCTGCGAAAAATAGTATCAGTAAAAATATTAAATGGAATTCCTTGCAAAAGATGGTTTTACATTTAACAGACTCTGACAATTACTTAACAAAGAAGTAAAACTTAAACCATTCCAATCCTGAAAAAAAGTATAACATTTTTATGTCTATTGGCAATGAATCCTTGGAATAGTCTAAAGAACGTCCATTTCTAGGTAGTGACGGACTAAGATTTGGAATCCAGATATGGTGTGCCGACTGAATGCTCACGAGTCCAATTGGTTCACCAGAGTGTACCCTTCACAGAAATTGCATTTTATCTCGAAGAATTCGCTGTAGTTTGTTACTTGACTGTGAAAGCTAACATATTCCAAATGCCAGGATGATACCGAGACTGGTAAATACATCACAACATACATAAGCACATGGATTGATGCTCAAGATGTCCAAGGCCATTAACAAAACAAAACACAAGACAGAACAAAACCAAATAAACAAACAAACTAAAACAATACAAATATACTAATAATATTAATGATAATAATAATAATAATACTAATAATAATAATAATATTTTTCTATTTCTTAGGTGGAAGATATAGCCTATGGAAGATCGTCCTCCCTGACAACAGAGAAATATTGGCATCCCCACGAAACTGCCGGGTAAAGCAGGTAGGTGAATTTTGTCTTGCTAATCTACTTCATATAACCTAGACATTAGGCCCTTTATTACAACAATATCATCATCTCTTCGTGAATGTGTACAAGGAACTGGGAATCCCTATCACCACCAATTGACCACCAAACTCGCGCTGAAGGGATCGAATGCACTTTTATGATATCATATACACGGCTGATATTTCATAATTGATTTTGTTTTCAATAATTGGAATGGGGAATTGGGTTTGTTTTATTTGTTTATTTGTTGTTTAGCGCCAACATATTTTATAATTAACTTTTCTTCGTTTCAATCCTTTTTCAATCTTATTTACTTTTCTGTAGTTGATAGAAGTGTATCTAATGTCAGCCTTGTAGTCAAGGAAGACTTTTGGGTGGTATAGCAAGTAAATCCCTATTAAACATTTTAAGGAAGAAAGCAGTGACCTCCACTGTCACTTAAGGTAATGGGTACTTCCTAGTTCAGGAAGACAGATCATCTAAGTCAAGTCTAAGCAATGAACCTCTCTCTCAGGTATGTCACCAAGGACTGACATTCTGGAAAACTCAGTGGTTAGCTGATATAAAACCAGCAAACAGAAATCAATTAAAGAGACTACTGCTGCTTGGTGTACTTCCGTCCGTCTTTCACATGGGGAATCAATCATTTTATGCAGATAAAGGATAGGCCATGCTGGTCCATTCATTCGTACCTATTGAAAAGGGAAGCTGTGGCTTACATTTCAATACAATGTTCGGATCTTGCAGATCTACGAAGAACACTCAGGAACGCTCTACTTGATAGCACGGTAACTGCTGACTGTATCATTGACTATGGAATCCAGTAGATTAGAACAACACATCTAAATTTGCAAGTGATTTCTGTGACTCATTGGACAAAAGATGACAATCATATAGTTTCTAATGCTTTACTTTGAAGAAATTGGTAGGAAGATCATATTTTCACAGATTCTACGGGAAGGGGCAGTCTTTATTATTCAGAATGTTACACCTATCGCTCCGATTCATGTATCTACTGTAGTATCGTTGAGCATTTAGAACACAGGACTTTAAATTCTTCTTACTATGGAATCACCCTCAAACTGACCAATGATTCGTAGATCATGTGTTGCCTAATTTAGAGGGTTCACTCCAGTGTTGCCAGATCTCGAAGCTAAATCTGGCATAATTTGCATGGCTTTATTAGCTAACATCTTTCCATCTAAGGCTTGTAAATGGATCGCTGTTGGGACGTGACCGACGATGGTGTAAGGGCCTTGACGTGCCTGGTCGGCTGCAGGGGATTTGAGTTCGAATCTTGAATGTAGTCTTACAAATATTTTAGGAGTATATTCTAGAGAAGACAATAAAGATAAGATTATGAATTATCTTTCTTTTTACCGACAGTAGTGGCTACGCTGGCTAAAGCGCGGCGTTAGGTCATGGGGCCAAGCTCTCTGCTGACTCGGTAGCCGCGTGGGTTCGAGCCCCACCGTCGGCTGTCCTTGAAATGGTTTTCCGTGGTTTCCCATTTTCAACACCAGGCAAATGCTGGGACAGTACCTTCTGACAGGCCACGGCCACTTCCTTCCACATCCTTGCCCACTTTCATCCATTCATCTCATCTCTCATCCCGACGCGCAGGTCGCCCACGGGTGCCGACTAGAAAGACCTGCACTCGGCCTCTCAGGAGGCTACACGAAAAAAAAAACTTTCTTTTTTACCTTCATTGAAAACATGTTTAACCAGCGTTTATGTTCTGTATGTATCATAAACAAGATATTCAGTAAAGAACATACAGCCTACCTTCTCCTAAATGCATGGGTATAGTTATAAGTATAACTGTTCATTTTAAGGAGTATAATTGAATGCCGGTTGTAGTAGTTTGTTGGAATATAACGTGCTGTATTATACTTTGATTCATTGAATCCTCACCTGAATTATAAATACACACACTAATACAGCTATCACAATAACACAGGTTATCAGACATATTCAACTCTCACCCAAGTACACGGGGCTAAATGATCATGATGTCCAAGCCTGTCAAATGAAACAACAACAACAACAAAAGCAACAGCTTCCTACCCAAATCCTTCCTTGTATACAAGTACACACACTAGTACAGACATCACAGTGACACAGTTTATCAGACAACTTCTGCACACACCCAAGTTCACGGGGATACATTGCCACGATGCCGCAAAGCCCCTAAAGAATCAACAACAGACTCTACCGTGGATGAAGGACAGCTTCCTACACAAATCCAACCTCATGTGCAAGTACACACACTAGTACAGATATCACAGTAACACAGAATATCAGACAACTTCTACACACACCCAAGTACACGGGGCTACATGACCATGATGCCACAAAGCTCCTAAAGAATAAACAACAACAACAGTCTGTACCGCGGATCAAGGAGGACGAATTTCGATTGCAAATACACACTATATATGCTTAACATTACAACGTGTGAGTAGGTATAAATCAATAAATACAGAAATAATCAAGTAAAATAATTTCAACTCGCTTGGATTCGATCCAGGAACCTCTAGATAAAGAGCTAAAGATGCTACATCTACGCTACACACGCCCAGTACTAACAATAGGTTAACAACTGGTTTAGTATAACCGTATAGCATAATTTATGTTATCTTGAAACTAGCAACCCGCCCCGGCTTCGCCCGGGAACAGTTATGAATGCATTACGTGATAAGCGCTTTTTTTTCTATGTCAATGAACTACGGTCTATATCCGTTTTACGTCTCGGCATGATGGGTTAAAATCACTGACTGGGCGATTAATTATATTATCATGGAGATGCATGTGCAACGAATTCTTGTCAAACGTAATTTAAGAATGGCGAGGTACGGTACATGAAACACAAATCCCCCTTCCGTCCAATCTTAACTTGACTGTGTATTTTGCGGAACGAAACGTTCACAGGTGAAATGAACAAAATCTGAGTTGCACTTCCAGGGAAACTCCAAACACAACCACTCTTATCTGAAGTCTTAACTCAACACGACTCGACAGTTTGCTGCTGGCTGTATCTGGGGTAATAGGCTCGCCCGCTAGCTAGCCTGTAACTGGAGTGATAGGCTCGCCCGTAGATAGCTAGTAAACTGTCGCCTCAGTAATTGAATGGAGATTGTTGGAAGAAATGAAAACGTAAACACACTTATAATGTGTATATCTGATGACTAAGTAAGTGCTACAATATAATTAACCACCCGCTGTTTCACTTGCCGTTACTCAGAGGGACAAAACTCAGTCAACATTGTCTTGCGATTCACACATAGCCTAGGCCTAGGGAAACTAATTTCTCCTCAAATGTCTAAATGTGTTGCTTTAATACTTTATCTAACAAACTTAACCCTTTATAGGGCAGATTGTTATTGAAAGTATTTTATTTGTATTTATTTTAATTTCATTTTAATTATTTTAGCCTATTTGTAATTATTAATTTTAATTTTTGTTTTCTTTAACATCTTAATGTTCATATCCATTTTAATAATGTAGATTTTTATATTATTTTTATAACCTCAAAATTATGATTATAAAATTAGTCTATTATATTTATAATTTTTATGAGCTTATTTATTTTTTAATGTTTAGAATTATTTATTTTAAATTCTACCTTTTAATATCATATTTTATTTTTTCACTCTTTAATTTTAATTGTTATCATATAAAGATAATTTAATCAAGCACCTTAGGTCTAATATTTGGATTTCAAAAATAATATCATTTCCAAAAAAATATAGCCTATACATAATTTGGCTACCCGTTGATATAGCCTATGGCTGAAATATTCAACCATCAGTATTTTTGACAGTATAATAGTACATAATGCAACGAGCCTATATTGGCAATAATTAAGACACGAATTTGGTTATTAAACGAGCGAAGCGAGTTTTATAATTTCCATAATTTGCATAATTTCCATAATTTGCATACGACGATAATTATAACTATTTTATGTTCGAACATAAATATCTCTCGAGATCTCGCCAGTTTTATGTACTGGACAGAGCGCATGGGACGCAGAGAATACCTTGTATTTGACCATGGCCTCCTCAAATACCCCACTATGATACTAGCCACGCAGTGAAATTTAAAATAAGACGCTGTGGAAGTCTGTGATGCTATCCTTACCTAATTGGTCACACAACTGTTTCTTGAGCTCTGATTGGTGGGAGAAACTGTTTCATAATGAAGAATAGTGTTTTAATGACCCTCATTACGATACAGTTTTCTGACATATAATATTTACATTTCGACATCGTCAAACATAAATTACCTTATAGGTGGTAAATATACAGACCACTGACCTATAAAGGGGTAAGCTATTATTTTAATGTCGGATAACAAACATGTGGATGCGGATAAAAGTCGTGCGGATGTGGGGCAGATGCGAATGACGTTTTGTTTATCCACGCAGGGCTCGAATGATATACGTGGGATGCATCGGTTAGTGCCCGTACTTATTGTACAGTATGTGTTTATACTGGCTCTCCCTTTAGTTTACTACGTTAATTTAACATAGGATAGTGGTGGTGCACATAGTTAATATGACGCAGGCTGCATACTAATGAAGTTAGTTCCACCTTATAAACTTCCATTGCAGCGCTCAGCCAGTAAATGGCAAAATATTAAATTATGACATCAGAACATTAACCCCGTTCGTGTTTATAGGATCATTTCAATTGATGCAATTTACAAATAATTGAGATCATATTATAGACGTGTGATCTCGATAATCCACTATGATTACAGCCCTCTGAAACTCTGTTTATAGGGCTGACGCATCAAAATCTCTCCGTTTAATATTATACTAAAGGACCTTAATGAAGCAGATAACACAATCAGGTTATTTATAGGAATGGTGGAATGGAATAATCACATACTACTTTGTACCAGTGGAATGCATTTATAAAATAATAATAATAATATTATTATTAATAATAATGATAATAATCTTCTTCTTTATTGGGAATATTCTAAATTAACGTCGTTTTCCTTCATCCTAAAAATACTCTACTCCTCCACAAATTTCAGTCTTTAGCATCTTCCTCGGTTAAGCCTCTGGTAGCCATGCTTCTCTGTACACCATCCATCCATTGTTCTCTTGGTTCACCCCGTTACCGTTTGCCTTCAGCTCGCCAATGTAACATTACATTTGGAATTCTACTATTTTGCACCCTTTTCACATGCCCATACCATTGTAATCTTTTTTTCTTCAATAACTTCTGGTACATTTGTTTACCTGCATAATTTCTCTGACTTTCGTATTTCTAATTTTATCCAATCTTGATTTTCTTGCCGGCCTCCTTCAATAATCCATCTCTGTTACTAATAATGTGTTTGCTTGCTGTCCGTTTAACGTCCAAGTTTCTGCTCATTATAACAAAATATACCAATTAACTGTAAATAAGTTTCTTAGTCTTGTTTAAAATATTTCTGCTCCATAAAACGGGATTTAATGCCCAAATTGTTTTCCTAGTCTCACTTACTCTTTTCTCAATTTCTGATGAACTTGTTCCCCCAGCTTCTATTACTGAACCCTAATATTTAAATTTAATAATAATAATAATAATAATAATAATAATAACTCGGGGGCCTGAGGTGAGAAATCTCGCATGTGTTAAACCACCCGTCCGGCTTTACTGTTACGCGGGAAGGGCGCTACACAATTCTGGCAGGGGCTATCGTCTTGTTTATTGTACTATTGAGACAATTTGGAAGATTTTGGCACAAACCACACCTTCTAACTCCCTCTGGTTTGCGTTTTGTCAAACATATCCTTAGCGTTTTATATACATGTTTTTTTTTACGAGGGACTGTGGAAAATCTTCAAAAGACACTTGTAAAGGGTCCGCACTCCACAGTAGTGTGGGATTTTTACCCACTAAAAACCACATCCCTTTTCCCACGATGCGTTCATCACCCCGGAACCGCTCTCGCATTACTTCAGGGTGATGTCGTGCTTACTTAGCCTTTCAGACTTCTTCTTTCTTCATTTCTTCTTAAGGGCGTTCATACTCTTCCAGATCTCGCTTTTTCTGGCGAAGGACATCCTCCACATACACTGCTACATGATCCCATGATTGCTGGTTCCGTAACATCACAGAAATAATATTATCTGGTGTCAGTTCTCCCAATTCAGTTTCCACATATTCTCTCTTTATCATCCAATGGCCGCACACGAAGAAGGTGTGAAGTACATCATCGATTTCGTCACAATATATGCATGTTGCACCACTCACTCCGCCTACTCTATGCAGGAATTTACGGAAATATCCGTGTCCTGTTAGAAGTTGTGTGAGGTAATAATTTACTTCACCATGGACTCTTTCGACCCAGGTATCCAGGCGTGGTATCAATCGCTTGGCCCATTTACCACGAGGGTCACTTTCCCATCTGAGTTGCCATCGCCTCATCCGTTGGTTAAAGGTACGCTTCTTTGCACATTTCTTTCCCAGCTCTCCTTGGGTACGCCAGATTTCTTGTCGCTCCAATGCAAGTAGATCTATTGGGGCTATTGCTGCCACCGTGAGGATTGCAGGTTCAGAAACCGTGCGGTATGCACATGCAATACGTAAAGCTGCTCTCCGTTGTACGGCAGCTATCTTTCTACGATACCATGCAAATCTCAAGGATTCGGCCCAAACTTCGGAGCCATACAGGAGCACTGACTGAACCGTCGTCATGAGGAGGCGTCTTTTACTTGATTTTGGGCCATTAATATTGCCCATCAGCCTACTAAGTGCTGTCATGTATTTTACTGCCTTATCTGTCACTCTCTGAATATGGTTCCAGAATGTGAGCTTGGAGTCAAGTGTCACTCCTAAATATTTTGTACTCGTAGATGTTTCAATCACTGTATCTCCAACAGTCATTGGTACAAGAGTCTCAATCCTTTTCCTCGTCAGAAGGACTATCTCCGTTTTATGTTCTGCTAATGTTAGTCTGTGACTCGTCATCCAGTTTTTTATGCGCCGCATCACCTGGTTCAATTTGATTTGAGCCATCTCAACATTGCGGGCCACTATCAAGGCAGCCACATCATCAGAGTAGCCCACTAGATTCGTACCCTCAGGCATCTCCAGACGTAACAAGCCATCGTACATGATGTTCCAGAGATCTGGACCAAGGATCGATCCCTGTGCTGCTCCAGCCGTCAGTCGTTTTGGCCTTTGTCCATATTCCGTATCATACAGCAGAGTGCGATCCCTGAAGTAGTCTCTCATAATGCGCATAAGATACTGTGGTACTTTGAAAGTCTCTTCAAGAGCTTCCAACATGTCATTCCAACTTGACGAATTAAAAGCATTCTTTACATCCAGGGTCACAAGAAGTGTCACTTTACGAGAATGATGATTGCCCGTTTGCGCTCTTTCTACAGTGCTCACCACCTCCCATATTGCATCAATAGTAGAATGTCCTCTGCGAAATCCATGCTGATGAACAGATAAATCCCCTGCTATCTGAACTGCTGAGAGAATTCTTGGCTGCAGATGTTTCTCTAGGCCTTTTCCAGCTGTGTCCAACATACATAAAGGTCTATAACCAGCAGATTTTCCTTTGCTGATCAAAACCAATCGAGCCATTTTCCATCGGGCATTAAAACACCCGCTTGCAGGCAATGATTGTACATATTCAACAACAGTTCTGGACAAAGTTCTGATATTATCTTTAGCACTTCTGCAGGTATATCATCTGGTCCTGGAGCCTTCTTGTTTCTAAGAGAACTAAAAGCTGTATTCAGTTCTTCTACTGTGAAGAGAGGTATATCATTCAGTTCACTTTCATCGTCACACTCAGTCCTCTCTGGATGGTCGGGCAAGTGTGTCCACAATTTTTTTAATGGTTTGTGAATCCATGCTCGGGTTTGAGAATTTTCCAAGTTTCTTCATTACAATCTTATAACCCAGACCCCATGGATCATCTTCCACTTCCTTAGCCAAAGCCCACCATTTATCAGATTTACTCTTCTTAATTGCTTTGCCGAGTTCCTTCTTTGCTGACTTATACTCCGCTGTGACTGAGGTATTCACTTCTCTGCCTCTCGTCCTCTGGGCCATGCGTCGAAGTCGCAGACAGTTTCTTCTCAATTCTGCAATTTCTTCGGTCCACCAATACGCTGGACGTCTGCTAGTTCCTGGTCTCTTTCAAGACATTGATGTATTGCATGCTTGCTGGATTAGCTGCATGGTGAGTTCAACACGTACACCAGCTGCTTCTTTTCCTCGACAGCAAGAACATTTTTCTGCTATGCTCTCCATTCCATTTTGTATTACATCAAGAAACGTTTCCTTGTCAATGCTGGCTATATTCCATCATATGCATGATGATATTAATAATAATCATAATAATAATATTCCCCCCCCCCTTTTACGAGGGATTGTGGAAAATCTGCTTCCAGACGCTTGAAGAGGGTCCGCACTCTTCAAGTGTGTGGGGTTCTTACCCACTAAAACCCACACACCCTTCTCCCACGACGTGTATATCCGCCCCGGAACTGCTCTCGCATTACTTCAGGGCGGCGTCGTTTATGAAGCATCTTATGCTCCTTTTTCCTTCAGTTCTTCTTTACTATTGGCCATAAGCGTCTATAGATCCCGCTTCTTTAGGCGCAAAGTACACTGCCACCTGATCCCAGGATTTCTGATTTTGTAGCATGACATGGACTATGTTGTCTGGCGTGAGCTCTCCCTGCACTGCCTCCAAACATCTTCTTTGTGGCAGCCAATGGTCACATGTAAAGAAAGTATGGAGTGCATCAATAACAACAATAACAATAACAATAACAATAATAATAATAATAATAATAATAATAATAATAATAATAATAATAATAATAATAATAATAATACTAATAATGTTATTGGTTTTACGTCCCTTTTAACTACTTTGGCTTTTAGAGACGCCGGGGTGCCGGAATTTTGCCCCGAAGGGGATATTTAACGTGCCAGCAAATCTACTGACACGGATCCCTCGCATTTGCATTTGCGCACTGCACCAGGATTCGATCCTGCAACTTTGGGTCCAGCGAAAACGTTACCGCTGAGCCACGCAGCCAGCCAATAACAGTCAGGTGGAACAATTATTTATACTAACAGCTGTGCAATTGTTAGGAACTACAAGGATAGAGAATGGCGAAGATAAGCAAGCAATCATACGGTATACACTGTAAAATAACAATCGACTCCTTTAGGGATTGCAAAAAACACAACCAATTAGTTATTGAGATACTCTTAATTCGATACCATTGCTTTCTGATAACAGTATCGTGTCCATATGAGTTGGTTCCGATGCAAATATAACCGGCTTGACACAAGGGAACATAAAATTAGTTCAAGTGAAACTTCTAATAGCCTACAAGGAATCATTCATTTAACAGCATGGAATGATTAAGTCGTTATGAAGTATATAAATAATTTTTGAAGCTATTCGAATAAATACAACGAGAATAAGCCAGAAATAAAGGCTTTGACTTTGGCAGATATCGCAAGTAGAAATCTCAATTCGCTATATCAATATCAATAATTTCACTACCTTCCGCCGTAACTCTAATGACACAATTTGGAAACAACTTCTTCTAAGTTTTATAAAGAATTTATATAAGTATTTGGATTAATTAATCAAATTATTGCAAATGATATCCATTTTATTTTAGTAATGTTAAACGCTGAAGAAGGTAGTCTATCATTGAATATTGAAACTTGTGCGTTTAAAGAATAATAAACATCATATATACTGTGACCGTTTGACGAACGTCCTACGACCACACAAGTGCGCATCCGAACAACAGTCGAGCACAAAGACTCAAAAACATCTCGGGGTTAACAGTGAGCATTCTACAAAGGTGTAGAATAAAGAAAATAAAAGCTCTGCTGTTCCCCAGATGCACACTACAGCAAGGATAGAAGGCATATTTCAAGAATCATGAATGACCACAGTATCAGTTAAGATAAAATTTGCATCAATTTAATTGATCCATTCAACCATCCTAATCTTTACAAGGGCATCCTCAGGGAGAAAACTAAAAGACCACCTGGAAAAAATAACCTCCTGCGCTCCCCCTGGGATCCTATACTATTTAATCGCAGGTGTTGAATAACGTTCCAAAAAAAGAATTGCAACGAAAACGTCAACTTTTAAACATTTCATTGTGTTAGAATACCCATGAAATTAATAGTCCATCATGGTATTCTATTATATTATAAACGATATTTACAGTATTCAAGTTGTGTAGATCACTGATCGTCCTATCAAACACTTGAATAAACTTTTATTTCTGAAGTTCTACACTTTTCCATATTTCCAAAAATCATGGAACTCATCTAAGACGAATTGCATCAAAATGACCAAGAACTAAACAAATTACCAAATAAACTATCTGAAAACGATCGCTAAAAATAACAATGTGCCATAAAAATATGCACGGAACTGTACAACAAAAAATCAGGATGAAACTCCTGTCTAAATAGAACAGCCGGATGCCTTCCGAAAATATACTCATTCTACGATATGCCCACCGTGGATATGCTATCTCAAAAGAATAAAATAAAATTCGAAGAGTGGACAACATCAAAAAGATCCATGCTTATGTCCCAATATAATGCAGAAAATAAAGATCTATGGCGTGTAAAACGATTCCTACATGGTTGAATGGTATAGTCTAAGGTCTGATATTCACCGGTACTAGATATTAAGAATAGAATAAGGGGCTCACGTCCATTTCAGATGTTCTTGAAGAAGGTCCAAGTTCGTGCGGAATGCCCTTAGTCTGAGCATAAAATCCCACGCGATCCTTCGCACACGGAAATGTGTACAGATCAACTTCATGGCTCCACTGGTCTAAGTCCCAAGTATCCAGACGTCAGCATCCATCGTACACCCAATTCATATTTAACGCACCATAATACAGGCTCGAATCATGGTAGATTTCAAAAGTTCATACCGGCGTATCGCTACCATGACGTCCTGATCGGATTGTCTTAACACCATAGCTTCTGCTATGAAAAAGCACGTGTCTAATACTGTCACTGATTTTACGACAATCACCCAGTGTTTAACCGTCCCGAAATATTTCCGAATAGTCACAGTAATGTTCCCGGTTACTTGATTTTAATCCTTCTGTAGTTATCTCAGTACGCTTACACACCTGTTTAGCCTTAATTCCATGTCAATTGCTAGCCAGAAATCTACCCTGGTATGAGGTATTATATTCACATAACTCAAGTAAGGATTTATTTCCAGCTCATATGCCTTAATATGCTGTGAGCTCGGGCCATACCCAACACAACTTTGCATTTACAAAAGCCAGTCCCATCTAGTAAAACTATCCTGAGCACATTTGAACAATGCCTCGTTTATAGGCTAATTTTGGCTTCCAGGTCTGATACTCGTAACTTAAGATTGGTTAAGCCGCCCGCTTATGCACGGATTAACTGCACAAACACGACTGTGTCTCCCATTACAGCTGCTTGCTTGACCCTGCAAATCGTCAGGTGTTAGCATACATACGCGCATCGCCGTCCGCGCATCTCTTCCAGCCTGCAACCTGCGGCAGTGAAACTCAACTCAGTCAGGCGCTCGCTTCAAATTCAAAATATAGCCGCGACAAAAAACAACATCTCCATAACCAGCAACTGACGCTCTTTCACACGGTTACAATACCAGTATTGACAAGGTGGATTAAATAAAATGAATAATTACTTACATACGTGCAAAACAAAAGCCTGAAACAGATATAAACATTAAGTTGTAGGTTGTTGGATCGAGCCTGTTTGCTGTTTGCAGCCTAAACAGTTCTTGTTTCCCCTCCTGTGTTGAAAGATTTTGTGTTATACAGTTAGCACGCTGTATAGGCTAGGAATATTCTTGTAGCTCCTTCAGGTGGAGCAGATATAAATCTTAAGTTGTTGGGTGTTGAAGCGAGCCTGTTTACGCTGTGCTATTTAAACAGACCGGGCAGCTGGCCTCGGGAGAGTGAGAACTTCCTGACTTTGCATCTCCCAACTCGCTCATATTTAACTGCCTCAATTCCTAACATACATAGTTTCAACACTAAATACAAACACTGAAACTCAAGGATCGTCCATTGGAATAATAATAATAATACTAATTTCAACCGAGTTTTTGCTTTTCTCCATGAGAAAAATACAAAGGTGGCCTGGTTCAGTGAAGTAGAGTAAAATCTGTTGGAGATTGGGATAACATGTGAAGATAACCAGGAGCTTGGCCCACTTAGGGAAAAACTTCAAAAACATGGGAGTTTTCAACTTAAGCCGAAACTATAAATCGGGAAGGCGTGGACTACAGAGAGAAAGGTGCAACATCGATTGCGAATGAAAGAGTTCTGGGCCAACATTACAATGCAGAAGAAACAGTTGACATGACGTGGTCCTTAGTTGGCCGTAAATAAAGAAGAAGAAGAATTTCAACATAATTATACTGTATATCAGAAAATACAGAAGGCTGGACAGGTGTCTTGTAGTCAGGAAATTCTTGAATAGTGATTCAATACCACCGAAGCCTCTTGTGTAAGCTCACCGAAGTTTTGCCTAAGACCAGATATTATTAATAATAATTAATAATTATTAATATTAATTAATAATAATAAATAATAATATGTTAAATCCCTTATCCTCCCAGTTCAGCACCCGCGAACTCTGTGAGGGATCATTCCTCTACCGTCGCAAGGACGGTGTCTGTGAGTTGAACACACATTGTCAGCAGATACAACTGGGGATGGTGACAGGCCCATCGCCCAGGCGACTGCTAACTTGGGTCTAATTAATGAAGGGTCAGGGAAGGACTTTGTGAAGAAGTCGGCAATGGACCTGTAGAAAGGAACCGTCCCGGTCTTTGCCTGGTGGTGAAAAATGGAAACCACGAAAACCATTTCTAGGTCGGTCGAGGTGGGATTCGAACCCACGCTCTCCCGATGCTAGCGAGGAACTATTAGGCCTACATTCCTAATTCTATTATGTATGTATTTTATTCCCGTTTTATTCAACGGGATCTGGGATGAGATGTGATGAAAGTCTATGTGGCGGATGGCTCTTTTACGACCGGATGCCTTTCGACGCCAACCTCATGAGAGGAGTTAATGAGAGATGAAATGAATGAAGACGAATGAAACTGGGTATGGATGTGGACGGAAGCGGCCGTGCCCTGCCATAAGGTACCGTCCCAGCATTTGCCTGGAGTTGAAAATGGGAAACCACAGAAAACCATTTCAAGGACGGCCAACGGTTGGGCTCGAACCCACGCATCTACCAAGTCAGCAGAGAACTTGGACCCATGACCCAACACTGCGCTTTGTGAAAATTGTAATATTATAACATATAACTATTATCCTCCGTAGACCCAGGATATTTTTTGTGTAATGTTACTGTCTTTTTAGGAACTTGATATAAAGGAGAATCTAGAATATCTGCTTTAAAAGAATTCACGAGGATGATTGCAGTTTTCTCACTGTTTGCTAGAACACGTCCATAAATATTTACTGCAAATTAACATTTCATTATGTGCTGCCATCTTTCTGTATCAAAGAAAACCACTTCCAAAGAGAAAAGACTCAATGATCTTCTGTATTCTATCCACGTCATGTGATATGGCCCCTGTATGGGATGCAGGGTTCAAGGAGGCTACATTCGTGAAAAACTAAAATTAATAATTCGTTATAGTGTAAACATTTGAATCGCGTTCTGACGTATCATATCTAAATATTGTACTGCCGTTCGATCGGTAGGGAACGAGGTTGAATTATATACTGCTTTCCGCTTCGAAGGTTCATACACGTATTTTATCAGTATGCCACCGTACCCAGCGTTAATTTCGTATCCAACTGAAACCGTATAAGTACATGCCCGTATGCCAGTTTGATGCATTGTTTAACCACTTGGCGCACACATGTTTTTGTAAAGGACTTGCTTCCATGCCATCATAAATCTTGTGAAGTCGTTTGGGGTCATTGTGGTTTGGCTACAGACGGGTAACTGTCGACCATGCTACCATCAGACGTTGGAAGTGTGGCCGAAAACTAGAAAAATAAGGGGCATGAGACTCACCCGGTATAGTAGAATATTCGTAGAGAGAACATTATATTTAACTAGCAGAAGTACCCGTTCTTCGAACGGTGTTCGTTGTTAACACCAGACATTATCAATTGAGCTACTGTCGCAATGGTTAGCGGTTTGTCATTCCTTCAAGTTTATCAGAACGAAGTTAGTTTTCGGGGAATATCACACACACGGTTAATTTAAGGCCCTTAAAATGTAGTTTTCGGAGACCCTTTATAGATTCCCGAATTTTGTGTCTCACATTGAGAAGCGCAACATATGCTTCGGTCGTCCTTCTAGGATAATTTTTATATTTCGCCTATTTTAGCATGTATTGAGAAGTTTTTATCTATATCCACCCTTCTACTGTATGAAAAGTACGGTGAAGAGTTTTATAAATGATTGGTGTATTGACTCTCATGGTTACCATACCTAATTTTACGATGCACCAAGCATCCGAACACGAGTTATAGGCGTAGGCTACATAAAGATACAAAGAAAGACAGACAGACAATTCTATTGTCTACAACATATTACCCAGATATCCAAATATGCGTATATCTACCACACAGTATCAAACAAAATCATCCTTACGATGAACCCGTTTGTCGACAACAAAAAAGTTAAAATGTGCTCTCAGACTAAATTCACCTAACCTGTACTTCCTGACGTGAAATAGAATTGAAAGCCTTGTAGACGAAACGCAATACACGTCACATAAAAACTGACCCTCTACGTTGTGCTAAGTGCCCATACACAGGAAAACCCCTTTCATAAATTATAAAGGCTTGTGGTGCATGAAAATTCAGGTTCTTTAGCCTCAAATTGCCCAAATTCCTAAAAGCCGCAAAAAAAAAAAAAGCTGGTTCAATTCAGGAAATTTTTGAAAATAATGTTGCTTGCATATTAAGGCTTTCACGGCCCGAATTATTATATAAATAATTCATGCTTTTGGGCTAATGCTGTACAGTCTACGTTAGTTCCGTGATAACCTTATAGCCATTTGCAAACTTTCACAGAAATGTAATAAATGGAGTGACATTGCTTCTTACAGAAATAGAAGGAAAGTTGTAAGCCACCCCTTGATATAATGTTCTCGTGATTACCGATTTGCATTCCTTCATTAGTTTGTTAAATTAAATTAAATTAGTTTTCTGGGAATATTTCAGAAACTGTTGGATTTAGAGCCTTATAATGTAGTTTTCGAGGACCCTTTAGGGCCCCCGAGTTTTGTTTCTGGCACCGAGGGTATTTGTCTCGTCGTTGTACGCCATAATATAATACTAATAATAATATAATAAAGAGAGAAATTATAACACCTATTTTTAGCCTATTTTCAATTTTGAAAAAATAGGCTTATGAGATCACCTTTTGTCCGTGTGTGTGTGCGTGCGTGCGCGCGCGTGTGTGTGTGTGTGTGTGTGTGAGGTGTGTGTGTGTGTGTCCCTAATAAAATCTAAACGGCTGGAGCGATTTCAACGAAACTCGGTAAGTTCATAGCACTATTCCCGGCGACCTCGACCGTGCCCTTCAAATTTTGTTACGTCTCACCAATGCAACATGGCGGCTGTGCGAAATATTTCACTAGCATTCAATATCTCCGAAACTATTACCGATATCGCCCTGAAATTGTGTACGGTGATAAAGAGCACTACTAGAAGTTCACCTATGAGACTTTCAAAATCCTGGTGACTACAAAACCAACATGACGGTCAAGCGAAATTGAGACATTTAAATAGACATTTCTCGCGATTTAACTATCCAAATGTAATGAAACTTATTTCAGCAGATGTTTATACACATTGTAATGCACTGGAGTCTAATTTAGTTCAATTGTTTACATAACCTCAAAATGGCGGCTGTGCGAAATATTTCACTGACATTCTATATCTCCGAAACTATTACAGATATCATAATGCAATTTTGTACGGTGATAAAGGGTACTGATACAAGTTTACCTATGTATATTTCATAAACCTGTAAAGTACAAAACGAACATGGCGACCAAGCGAATTTGAAATATTTTAATAGACTTTTCTCGTGATTTAACTCTCTGAGCGCAGTGAAATATGGTACAGTAAATGATTTTGCAGATTTTAATGCACTGCCATCTAATTTAATTCAATTGTTTACATAACCTCAAGATGGCGGCTGTGCGAAATTTTAAAATTAAGTTTTTATTCTTGTGTCGTAATCATGCGATCGAAGTGAAAGTTTGAATAATGAAGCTAGGCAATAATTGTCCTTGAATGGTACATAACTCTATGGCCTATACATATAACAATCCTAAATGGCGAGCTTCCGAAATATTTAGACGGTTCTCAATATCTATGAATCTTTTACAGCAACTAAACTGATTTTTTTTTATGTTCATAGAGACTATGAACATATGTTCACCTACAGGACTTTCAGTAACCTGGTGAGCACAAATCCAACATGGCGGCGACGCGAAGTATAAATATTTAAATGGACGTTTCTCGCGAATTAACTATCCGAGTGCCGTGAAACGTTGCACGTTAAATGCTTATACAAAAGTTGATCCACTGGCATGTAATTTATTTCAATTGTTTGCATAATCACAAGATGGCTGGTGTGCGTACTTTTAAAATCTCGTTTTTACTTCTTGTGTTCTAATCATGCGATTGAAGTTTGAATACCACACGTACACAATAATCTTAATGTAATAGTACAAAAATAAAAATCCATCCTGGCGACCATATGAAATATTTAGACGGTTCTCAATATCTACGAATCTGTTACAGCAATTAAACTGAAATTGTGTATGTTGATAGAGACAATTAACATGAGCAGGATATATGAAAATAGGCTGTATAGTTCTTCACGGAACTACTTGTTTATTATTAATAATGCAGGCAATGGCCATGCACTTTTCTTTTCAGAACGGGTCAGGGAAGGGATATTATCAGAGAAAGAAGCATTCAATCACGCATGAGCAAAATGGAAATGACCTACCATTTAACTAAGGACATCTATAAGAAAAGCTCAATATCCTTCAACGCAAAACTAAAACATTACTGCAGTGTCATCCGTCCGGAGGTCTAGCATGCTTCTGAATGCCTCACGATGAACAAAAAAGGCTTGGTCGAGAAACTGGAGGCCAAAGAAAGAAAAATTTTGAGAAGGATATTGGGTTCCATCAAAGACAATGGGGAATACAGAAGACGGCATAACCATGAACTGTATACTCATGTGGAGAAGATAAGTAACGTCATCCGGAAGAGAAGGATACCATTTTTGGGGCATGTGAAACGAATGAGCCCAGCGAGACTGACCTACCGCAACATAATTTACTTTCAGGAGAAGAAAACAAAATGGGCCTGGTTCATAGAACTGGATAAAGATCTGAAAGAAGTGGGGATTACACCAATAGACATTCAGGAGCGCGCCCCACTCAAAAGGAAACTTCAAGCTTCCAAAGGTTTCCAAGAAAAACCGAAGCTGAAAACGGGAAAGATTTGGACCCAGAAACGGAAGGAAGTCCACCGAGAACGAATGCGGGCGTACTGGGCAAACATCAAAGCCAGTAGGAGACAGTTGGAATGACGCGGTCCATAGATGGCCTATACGAAATGAATGAATGAATGAATGAATAATATGGGGATAGGAATATAATAGACCTGCCGTACCACACCCGCAGGTGAAAATCGCGTGAAAAAATTCTAGAGTACCCTATGATCCCCTTAAGCGCGTTGTAAGTATTGATGAATTTTACGGCTTAATTTGGTTCCGTGATAACCTTCTAGCCGTTTGCAAACTTTCACACTAATGTAATTAATGGAATTGCATTGCGTCTTACAGCAATAGATGACCTCTGAGAATCTGTTGCCATGGTTACTGGCTTGCATTCGTTCATTAGTTTATTAAATGAAATTAGTTTTCTGGGAATATCTCAAAAACGGTTGGTCTTAGGGCCTTAAAATGTGGTTTTCGGGTACCCGAGTTTTGTCTCTGACATTGAGGGGCTGAAAATGACCTTTGTCTCGTCGTTCTACGCCTATTTCAGCATGTATTTTAAGGGGGTAGTCCCCCTTTTATGAGGGGTACGGAGAAGAGTTGTATCAATGATAAGTGTCGTGCCTCTGATGGATATCTGTACCAAATTTTACGTTGATACATCCAGCCATTCTGGAGTTATAAGGGAACAAAGTTGTCCACAGACGAACAAACAAACAGACAGACAAAAAAAAAAAAAAAAAAAAAAAAAAAAAAAAATTCGCGCGCATCCATCAAAAACAGTCTGAAACGCGTAAACAACTCAATTTTCGTAGAAATTCCGAGAAAAACAGACAAACTTTCATTTTTATATATAGGGAGATATACTGCACCGCTCGGTGTTGGCCGTGTTTTATTGCACAAATTTAGGTTTCACTCGCTAACCGTTGGAGATATACGAAAATTGATAAGGACCTTTCGGATAGAAAATTAAATGCTAAATCTCATGTATGCCATCAAAAGTTTGCTATTTCTTAGCGTTCTCTTTTGATTTGAAATGGATATATGAAATTTTGAAACCAAAGGGTGTAGTGACGTCACAAATGTCGGTTTTACTCGCTAACCGTTGGAGATACACGAAAAGTGATAAGGACCTTTTGGATAGGAAATTAAATTTCAAAGCTCATATGTCCCGTCAAAAGTTTGCTATTTCCTACCGTTCTCTTTTTATTTGATATGGAAATATGAAATTTTGAAACCAAAGGGTGTAGTGACGTCACTAAAATGGTCGCCATTTTTTAATAGTGCAACATTTCGAAATCAAAAGTATCCTATATGTAAACCTGGTAAATCAGCTACATACATGCAAAATTTCATTTAAATCGGACCAGTGGTTCTTGCGTTATTGAGTAACACACAGACAGACAGACAGACAGACAGAAAGACACACACACACCAACTCATTTTTAGCCTACTTTTCACATTTTGCAAAAATGAGGAAAAAGTAGACTTATGAGATCAATCCGGGAAAATGTGTGTCTGTCTGTCTGTCTGTTTGTCTGGCTGTGTGTGTCCCTCCCCCCCCCTATCAACTCCTAAACGGCTGCAGCAATCAATACCAAATTTAGTATGAGTAAAGATGTGCACCGGAATAGCTCACGTCCATATTTGAAAATGATGCCAGTGCTACCAACTGCTGAAAAAACGCACTAGAAATTTGAGCTCCATGTTGGATATCTTGCAAGGTATGCATGGGAGCTATTCCAAAATTGGCACACACGTAGATAATACTATTTCAGTTTAAGTTCCAGGAGGCCAACCATGACAGTGTTGCCAAAATAATTTTAAGCCTTCTGATATGTCCAATGTTTAATTGCATATAACTTCTACACTATCAATTGGATTTCAACCAAATTTTGTATGTAATATCTGTACATAAACAGATATGACTGAGCGTATTCGTAAGAGCCACCAGGGCTGCCAACAGTTAATAATTGCTCTCTCTATTTTTTTTATCCAAATACCAATATATCAGAAAGTATGCAAGCCAACAGATTTAAACTATGCACACGTATATTCTGACATTTTAGATTAATTTGGAGTAACTTATATACGTCAGTTCTACCAACATGATTATAAACCTGCTGATAGTACCAATTTTTAAATACATGTAACTTCTATACTATCAGTTGGATTTCAACCAAATTTCGTATGTGCTATGTGTACCATAACAGATATGACTATAAGTATTGTTAAGAGCAATCAGGGCTGCCAACTGTTAATACATGCTGTCTATATTGTTTTTACCCTAATATCAATATATCAGAAAGTATGCAAGCCAACAGCTCTATACTTTGCACACGTATAGCACCTGACATTCTAGATTGATTTGGAGTAATTAATACAAGGCGGTGCTGCCAACATGATTCTATGCCAGCTGATATGTCCAATTTTAAAATACATGTAACTTCTATACTATCAAATGGATTTCATCCAAAATTGGCATAACAAGATATCATAATAATTCAGATTATTTCTGATTAGCACACGCATGGTATTGTTGGCAACATGCTTTTACGCGTGCTGATAAATCCAGTGTCTAACTGCATGTAACGTCCATTGGACTTCAACCAAATTTTGTATTCTGTACCTTAAGAGGTGGAACTAAGAATATATTCAGTCACCAGGGCTGCCAACTGTAGTGCTGTATTAGGCTACATTATACCAAGTATATTTTGAACTAATTAGATATTTCGATATTACCAACTTAATTTCGTCATTATTCTAGATAGGTTCATTTACTGTAGAATAATCATTGGCATGAAAAGTAGGCTGTATAGTTCTTCACGGAACTTCTTGTTATATATTAGCATGATAGTTGGAAGCATTTTTGAATTATTCTATTATGAATAAATAGAGATTATAATTAGTCAATATGGATTAAATAAAGCTTCATGGCTGTCACCATGCAAACTTTCTGTGCCCTGTTTGTGACATTGTGTATTTCCGGCCGCGATAGTTTACGGGACAACAAAATGCAGCTGTCCAGATCAAAGACAATTGAGCAAGAGGACTGGAATCGGGATGGAGTGTGAGGCAGCTTACAGCGACATCCACAGCGTCAACTTTCTCGCTGCACCAAGCTGCGATTTCAATTTCCATTTTAAGTTGTTGCCGGCGCCGGCGCCGCCCAGAGCCGAGCAGAGCGAGTCAAGGTGCGCTTAGAGTGAGGTGGAGAAAGAGTGCGGGTGCGCTGTGAGACTAAACAGGGGATAGGATCAGCTGGGATCCACTGCAGTCGGGATTCTGAAGGGCAGAAAAATCCACGGTATTCATATCAAAAGTTTCGGCTTACAATAAAATCTGGCTGCCGTATGGTGGCTATCTAGCATAATTCGTTCATGAAGAATACTTGGTTTAATCGCCACAAGGGGGTGAAATGTTAGCTTTAAATTTGGTGCGTAGTAACCAGAAGATGTCTGTTTATAGGCCTCTACAAAATATTAGAACATTTTAAATTATTATTACTTTTTTAAATGAAGGAAGGGTCAAGGGAAGGGACTTTGAAAGGATGTTGGCCGTGGACCTGTTGAAAAGAAACCTGAAATAATAATGTTATTGGTGTTATGCCCTTTTTAACTACTCTGGCTCTTAGAGACGCCGGGGTGCCAGAATTTTGCTCCGAAGGGGATCTTTAACGTGTCAGTAAATGTACTGACACGGCTCCCTCTTATTTGTGCACCCTCAAATGCCAGCTTACTGCACCAGGATTGAAAGGAACCGCCTCGGCATTTACCTGGGAATGAAAATGGGAAATCACGGAAACTATTTTCAGGACGGTCGATCTGGGATTTGAACCCACGCTCTCCCGATGCAAGCGAGGAACAAGCTAGCGCGTTCCTTAATTAGACCCAAGTTAGTAGTCGTCTGGATGATTGGCCTGTCATCTTCCCCACTTGTTTGTGCAGACAAAGTGTGTTCAGCTCTCAGACACCGTCCTTGAGACAGTAGAGGAATGATTCCTCGAAGAGCTCGTGGGTGAAGCCGAGCTGGGAGAATAAACGTTTCAATATTATCATTATTATTATTATTATTATTATTATTATTATTGTTATTAATATTTAAATTAACGAGCCTCCGTGGCTTAGGCGGCAGCACGCCGGCCTCTCACCGCTGGGTCCGTGGTTCAAATCCCGGTCACTCCATGTGAGATCTGTGCTGGACAAAACGGAGGCTGACATGTTTTTCTCCGGGTACTCCGGGTTTTCCTGTCACAATTTCATTCCAGCAACACTCTCCACTATCATTTAATTTCATCTGTCATTCATTTAATCATTGTCCCAGAGGAGTGCGTCAGGCCTCGGCAGCAGGCACAGTTCAAATCCTTGCCGCTAGATGGGGGATTCATTCATTCTATTCCTGACCCGGTCGGAGACTGTAAGCAGGCTGTGGATTTTTCATTAATATTTAAATCGAATTTAGCCCCTTTCAGAGGCTCTCTCCTTTCCTCTCCTTATTCTGGTTGAAATTCCACTTTAAAACCCAAATAGCTTTTAATCCTTTCTCTAAATTCACATCTGTCATGGATTTTACTTTCTGGGTTAGCAATTTGCATCAGATCTTTCTCACATTATTTAGACCATCTCCATTTAGTTGCGTATGGTTTAGTGATATTTCAGTTTGTCTTAGTCAGTCGGTCATTAGTCAAACGGATGATGAGCCCGAAAACAGTAATATTTCCTGTTTAATGGACGAACTGGAATATTAGAGACAATTTTCTAGTTATGCCTAGGATATCTGTTATTAAGAGCTTTTAAGTCGGTCAACAAGAGTGTGTAGAATCATATAAGGTACGGTGTATAAAACACTAAGGTCTATGTTTCACAAAATTCAAGCTCCTAAACCAGAGAGAGTTAGAAGGTGCGGTTTGTAACAAAATTTTCCAAATTGTCTTACTAGTACAGGAAGAATCTTGCATTTCTTGAATTTTATTTTGCAGAAAGAAAAACAACTCATTTTCAGGCAATATGGCATTTTATCGCTAATTAAGCAATACAAATGGCCTGTTTGCCATCTCTTGATGAATGAAGTGCGTTGGCATTTGTTTGTTGGCACAGGCTAGAGTAAAATGTGTCTTTTCATCGATGTCTCAGTCTCACTTATGGTATGGGTGGTGCTTAGTAATGACATTCAGGGCACAGTCAGTACCTGTGGATGCTGTGAAAGGTTCTACTCATAGGGTTAGTTCTGCAGTTCTGACTCAGTGAGGAAAGCAATAACAAACTACCTCGTTCCTCATCTTGCCTAGTGCGCCTCAATATAGCGCTGCCTTGGGTTTCTGTGTGTATCGACCCACATAGCCTAACGTCGGTACTATTTGAGGATCCAACCAGCCTTCGGGCTGACTACCGAGCAGACAAGCAATACAACCATCTCAATAACACAGGTTATCAGAAAAAATTCCACGCACACCCAAATACATGGGGCTGAATGACCGAGATATTCAAGCCCCTCAAATGAAACAACAATAACACAACTAATTAAACACTGCTAAAATAACAACATAAATATAAGTTACGTGATGACTTCTAGACAAATTTATCCTCTATCGTAAATACAATGAACCACAAACTCATAAAGTATAAGGGGGTAGATGACCTCGCTATTCCGTTCCATAAAACAACCACAACAACTACTCTATGGATAAAGTGTCTTAATTGCAGGGGAGGGAAGGCTCAAATGATTCAGAGGGCCGCTGTGTACTGAGCAAGAACCAGCAGAGCATATACAAAGCTTAATTAGAGCTACGGAAAGGAGCACGTTTGCTTTAGGTAAATCTGCGTGAGAGAAACCAAGAAAACAATACGGAGGCTGGGAACAATAGCTGTGGAGCCACAGACTAAAACATTGAGCTACAATGTATTCGAGCTGTAATACACATCATAAAGTTGAAAATACGTAAATATCTGTCCCTGACTTGATGCATTCATTCATTCATTCATTCATTCGTCTGTGGTCTCGAGATTGTGTGCATTGAGACTTCGCTTCTTAAGGTCCTGGGTTTATCCACTTCGTGGCGGACTAGAATTCGTCGAGGTTTGGACTCGATACCCGTCTCTGACAAGAAGTTTAATGAGGTCTGGAACGGGGTACACTCAACCTCGTGAGGTAAAACTTAGAAGAGGTGGGTTCGATTCCTACCTCAGCCATCCTGGAAGTGGTTTTCCATGGTTTCTCACTTCTACTCCAGGCAAATGCTGGGATGGTACCTAACGTAAGGCCAAGACCACTTCCTACCCAAATTCTACCTCAATTACAAACACACATACTAGTGCAGGCATCACAATGGCACAGGCTCATAGACAAATTCTACACACACCCAAGTACACGGGGCTACATGACCACGTTATCTGAAAACCCTTAAATAATCAATAACAACGACATCGTGATCATGGAACCCCGTGTACTTAGTTGTGTGTGTATAATCTATCTCAGGGGTCTCCAAACTTCTTAGCCTAAGAGCCACATTAACCCCTCCACTAAGTCCCAAAGGCTAACATTTTTAGCCCACTTTTCACATTTTGCAAAAATGAGGAAAGAGTAGAATTATGAGATCTATCCGGGCAAATGTGTGTCTGTCAGTACTTCTGTTTGTCTGTCTGTAATGCGGCAGCATGTGTAACATACAGGGTCGTGTGGTGGCCTGTCCTCCAGGCGTCAAGTCTCAGTACTTAATGACTGTACTACGTATATCTTAATCACATATAATTTATTTCAGGTTATTTTTCACATATTTCAGTAATTGGAATTATTTTATGTTGACTGAGTGAAAGTTATAATATCAATTGTTAACATGGCAACACTGAAAATTGGCTTCAAAGCCATCTTTACGACTATTTTGATACACGGCTAAGAATCAGTTCATGTGGTTAGGTTCAGTACTTCATATTCAAAGGCAACTGCTTATGGAGATGCATTATAAGATAATCTACGTTCTTTGAGTGCGATTACCTCAAGGATTTCCAGCGGTCCATTGACCTGTATGTTCATCGTGTTTCACGGCTTTGCTTTGTGTGAGACTTACCTCTCCCTCGTGCAAAGAACTGTGAGTGAAAGGGAATTAAGGAGGAGAGACGCAGGAGATGAGACAAGGAGATGCAAATAGGGGAAGGTGTTGAAAATAGAGTGCCATAGAAGAAAGGAAAAGACATTTAATGAATAAGGAAATAAGTATTGGAGAAAAGATGAGGAGCAAGCAGGCGAGCGCTTTTCTGAGCGTCCGCCAACGGAAATTATAAATCTCGTTTCAGCCGTCGACTTCACTATGTTATTTACAATAATAATAATAATAATAATAATGATCAAAGGTGTCACAAAGTTCAAGTTCATTCAAGTCATTGTGGAGTTATGATGACGCTAACTTACAGATCTGCTCAAATTTTTGAACTCAACACACGAATTTCCACCATTTTAATATATGCTTCCACATAGCTGTTTATGAAAGGGAATTTTCTTGTCAGATTGCTAGTACAGGGTGGCGCACGAAAAACCAGCCCGGCCCACCACGAGCATATACAAAGATACAGTACATATAAAGCGCAATATTTTGTATTTATTGAAGTGATCTTGTATTTTACAATAGGTGCTGAAAACGACCTCCTTGTGCTTCAATGAACTTTTGCGCGCCTCTAACATGTTGTCATACACTTTAAGCAACTCTGCCGCATTAATTCTCACAATTTCATTACGAATATTGTCCAAGTCTTCTAATGTTCTTGGATTATTTGCGTACACTTCCCCACAGATAAAAGTCACGAGTGGTTATATCCGGTGAGCGCAGAAACCACAGTCCTTTCTTCTGGGAATCTTTCATGAATTCGTGAGGTTGAATCGCGTGAAGTGTGACAGGTCACCCCATCCTGTTGAAAGATAGCATACAAACGTTTATGGGGAGTCAGCTGCGCGTAAAATTCCTCAAATGTTTGCATATACACATCAGTGTTTACTGATGTTTCAAAAAATATGGGACCCACAATCCGACTTCCTGACACAGCACACCACACTGTTTTTTTTTTTTTTTTATCGGGAAGAGGTTGCTCATGAATCCTATAGGGATTGATTGTTGACCAGTATCTCGTGTTCCGGTAGTTCACATGTCCTGTCAGATGGAACCAGGATCCATCACTCATGAAATACAGCATTGGATCCAACATTCCACTCTCAACTTTGACGTAACCACGTGCAGTTAATCACAAGTTTTACCTTATGATCCTCCTTCACTTCTTGGATACATGCCATTTTGTAGGGATCCATCCCTATATTGTGTAAGACATGTTGACAAGACCTGCGCGAAACGTTCACTTGTTGCGACAATTTTTGTGTCGACTTCTTTGTACCCCGTCCTGCTCGAATATCCACGATCACTGCAGGTGTACGAACGGACGGGGCTCGATTCTTTTTTGCGTTTGCAATTGAACATGCAGCATGCCACCATTTCACCAAATCCTGTATACTACTCTTTGCCGGTACGACAACGCCAGGACACTTATTTGCAAAAATGCCCTGCGTTTCCTTAAATGAACCGGTAGACACGTACGCCTCCACTATTGCGATTCTTTCTTGTCAGGAATGCATCTCACTGAGATATTTACATCACACGACTTGACCAAGTCTTCACGGATTTCCTACTGACAGTACAATACAAAAACGTAGTCGCAACAGCTTCGCAACAATAGACGACAATGAGCCGTCTGTACTCGCACGTTTTTATGTGCTCGTGGCAGGCCGGTCCGGTTTTCGTGCGTCACACAGTATAATGCGCAATGATAGTTCCCACTCGATTTATGGATTCATCCAAGATGTTGGCGACTCTGTCCCTTTAATTTCTGGCCAAATCCTGCATATAGCCTACCATAAATTTGGACGAAATCGGTGATGGCGAGTGGGCGCGGTTCCCCTGTTAGTTCAAATTTTTAGCCTACTTTTCACATTTTGCAAAAATGAGGAAAAAGTAGTCTTATGAGATCGATCCGGGAAAATGTGTGTCTGTCTGTCTGTCTGTCCTTCTGTCTGTCTGTCTGTCTGGCTGTGTGTGTGTCCCCCCCCTATCAACTCCTAAACGGCTGCAGCAATCAATACCAAATTTAGTATGAGTAAAGATGTGCACCGGAATATATCACGTCTATATTTGAAAATGATGTCAGTGCTACCAACTGCTAAAAAACGCACTAGAAATTTGAGCTCCATGTTGGATATCTTGCAAGGTATGCATGGGAGCTATTCCAAAATTGGCATACATGTAGATAATACTATTTCAGTTTAATTTCCAGGAGGGCAACCATGACAGTGTTGCCAAAATAATTTTAAGCCTTCTGATAGGTCCAATGTTTAAATGCATATAACTTCTACACTATCAACTGGATTTCAACCAAATTTTGTATGTAATATCTGTACATAAACAGATATGCCTGAGCGTATTCATAAGAGCCACCAGGGCTGCCAACTGTTAATAATTTCTCTCTCCCTTTTTAAATCCAAATACCAATATATCAGAATGTATGCAAGTCAACAGCTTTAAACTATGCACACGCATATTCTGACATTTTAGATTAATTTGGAGTAACTTATATACGTCAGTTCTACCAACATGATTATAAGCCTGCTGATAGTACCAATTTTTAAATACATGTAACTTCTATACTATCAGTTGGATTTCAACCAAATTTCGTATGTGCAATGTGTACCATAACAGATATGACTATAAGTATTGTTAAGAGCAATCAGGGCTGCCAACTGTTAATACATGCTGTCTATATTCTTTTTACCCTAATATCAATATATCAGAAAGTATGCAAGCCAACAGCTCTATACTTTGCACACGTATAGCACCTGACATTCTAGATTAATTTGGAGTAATTAATACAAGGCGGTGCTGCCAACATGATTCTATGCCAGCTGATATGTCCAATTTTCAAATACATGTATCTTCTATACTAACAAATGGATTTCATCCAAAATTGGCACAACAAGATATCATAATAATTCAGATTATTTCTGACCAGCACACGCATGGTATTGTTGGCAACATGCTTTTACGCGTGCTGATAAATCCAGTGTCTAACTGCATGTAACGTACATTGGACTTCAACCAAATTTTGTATTCTGTACCTTAAGAGGTGGAACTAAGAATATATTCAGTCACCAGGGCTGCCAACTGTAGTGCTCTATTAGGCTACATTATACCAAGTATATTTTGAACTAATTAGATAGTTCGATATTACCAACTTAATTTCGTCATTATTCTAGATAGGTTCATATACTGTAGAATAATCATTGGCATGAAAAGTAGGCTGTATAGTTCTTCACGGAACTTCTTGTTAGATATTTGTCCACCTAGTCAATGCCTCTATTTCTTTGGGCTTTTAGTCAGCACATGGAATATTTGCCAACATACATATAGGATCAATAACACAAATTTAACCCTAATTTTATACATAAGCACTTTGTACATTTTCTTAATTCTAGTAAATATACTAATTCTAAAATGCTGTTATCTTTATACTACATTATCTAATTCATTATCGAGTTGGAAGCAATTTATTACAGGATATGTGAGCGTGCCTGGTGACAGACTGTTTTAGTGGTAGTATTTGTTGTTGTTGGAACATTAGTATTCTTTCGTTAGTAGAATTTTGGTATTTAACTGTTAGTAGAAGATTATAATTTTTGTTAGTAGAATCGCTCTTTACTTATTCTGAAGGGAGTAGCAGCCTTTCAGAATAAATCAATTCTTTACTTGTCTTATAGACGGTTAAGCTATTGATAATATAAGCCAACTAATGGCTACAATGCTTTCTGCTGCACGGCTGAAAGCAACGGGAAACTACAGCCGTAATGCTATTCCCGAGGATATGCACCTCTCTATGCATATTTATATGTGACGATGGCCTTTTCTCTTGTACTTGTAAAATTTCAATCCGGAGGTAAACTAGTCCCCCGTTCGGATCTCCAGGTGGGGACTACTCGAGAGGGGGTTAACATCACAGAAGTGACAAAGAGGTAATCTGACATTCTACAGATCGGAGCGTGGAATGTTAGAAGTCTGCTAGGAATTGGAAGGTTAGAAAACTTAGAAAGGGAAATGGATAGGTTGAGGTTGGATTTGGTTGGGATTAGTGAAATGCGTTGGCAGGAAGAACAGGACTTTTGGTCAGGTGACTATAGAATCATTAGCACTACGTCAAACAATGGACAAGCAGGGGTTGGTCTCATATTGAGTAGGAAACTTGGACAGCGGGTGGAATATTATGAGCAATATAGTGAACGGATTATTGTAGCAAAAATCAATACTAAACCTACGTGCACCACAGTGGTACAAGTCTATATGCCTACCAGTCAAGCTGATGATGAAGATGTTGAAAAGGTCTACGAAGAAATAGATGAAATTCTGAGGTATATCAACGGTGATGAAAATGTTATTGTAATGGGAGATTGGAATGCTGTGGTACGAAAAGGGAGAGAAGGGAAGATAGTAGGAGATTTCGGATTAGGTGAAAGGAATGATCGAGGAAGTAGGCTGATGGAATTCTGCACCTAGCATGAATTAGTCATAGCTAACACCTTATTCAATAACCACAATAGAAGAATATACACATGGATGAGACCAGGAGATACAGGGCGTTACCAAATCGACTTCATTATGGTCAAGCAGAGGTTTCTAAACAAGATTTTGGATTGTAAAACATATCCTGGTGCTGACATAAACTCTGACCACAATCTGGTTGTTATGAAATGCAGATTAAAGTTGAAGAAACTGAAGAAAAGTCAAAAGCTAAAAAGGTGGGCGATAGACAGACTGAAAGTAAAGGATGTAAATGAAAGATTCAAGAAGAGTATAAAGGAAGGAATAATGAAAAACCCTAAACAAACTTCAATTGCAGACGAATGGGCACTTTTGAAGAATGAAACAATAAAATCCTCAGAAGAAAACATTGGTAGGAAAGAAAGAATAGGTAAAAAACCGTGGATCACTCATGTTATACTAGAATTAATGGATGAAAGGCGGAAACACAAGAATGTAAGAGATGAAAAGGGGAAAGCAGAATATAGACGTCTGAGAAATGAGGTTAACAAGAAGTGCAAGGAAGCGAAAGAAGAATGGTTGAAAGAGAAATGTGCAGCTATAGAAAATTGTCTGCAATTAGGAAAAGTAGACACAGCTTATCGAAGGATTAAGAATACTTTTGGGGTAAAGAAGACTAAGTGCTGTAATATTAAGGACACAAATGGAAAGCCTCTAACAGATAGGGCTGAAAAGGTTGAGAGATGGTAAGCTTACATAGAGTGTCTAGGGGAAGGGAGATTGAAAATCATGTAATGGAAAGGGAGGAGGAAATTGATGAGGATGCAAAAGGAGATTTAATATTGAGATCAGAATTTGACAGAGCATCGGAGGACTTAAGTAGCAACAAAGCACCAGGCATAGATGATATGCCGATTGAGTTGCTACGTTGCATATCAGATGAATGTCTGATCAGGTTATTTCACTTGGTGTGTAGGATTTATGAGACAGGTGAGGTACCCCATGATTTCAAGAAGAATGTTATTATCCTTATACCAAAGAAAGTGGGAGCTGACAGATGTGAAGATTACCGTACAATCAGCTTGATTACTCATGCTTCAAAGATCCTGTCTAGAATAATTTACAAGAGGATTGAAAGCCAGATAGAAACGGAGTTGGGTGAAGACCAGTTTGGTTTCAGGAGAAATGTAGGAACAAGGGAAGCTCTACTAAGTCTTAGGCTGATTTTGGAAGGTAGAATAAGGAAAGATAAGAGAACGTTCATGGCTTTTGTTGACTTAGAAAAGGCTTTTGATAACGTTAATTGGTCTAAATTGTTTGTCATTTTGAAATCTATTGGAATAAAGTACAGGGATTGGAGGGTGATATACAATCTATAGAGAAACCAGACAGCAGTCATTCGATCTGAAGGACATGAGCGAGAAGCTGGTATTCATAAAGGTGTAAGGCAAGGCTGCAACTTATCACCCATACTTTTCAATCTTTACATTGAACAAGCAATGAAGGAAATTGTAGAAAAAATTAAAGTGGGAGTGAAGATTCAAGGAGAAATAATTTCAACTCTGAGATTTGCTGATGACATCGTCATCTTGGCCGACACGCCTGAGAATTTGAATGAGTTTTTGAATGGTATGGACTCCGTCTTAAAATAATACATGATGAAAATTAATAAATGTAAAACAAAAATACTAGAATGCAGCCGAAATAAATCAGAAACCGCTATGGACATCAAATTGGCAGGTGAAACGCTGAAGGAAATAGGAGACTTCTGTTACTTAGGAAGCAAAATAACCAGTGATGGACGAAGCAAAGAGGATATAAAAAGTAGGTTGGCTCAGGCAAGGAAAGCATTTCTACAAAAAAGGAATCTGTTGACATCGAATATAGATTTAGGTATTAGGAAGTCATTTTTGAAAGCCTTTGTCTGGAGCGTGGTGCTCTATGGAAGTGAAACTTGGACTATTGGTGCAGCAGAAAAGAGGAGAATTGAAGCATTTGAAATGTGGTGTTACAGGAGAATGATGAAGATCAGATGGGTAGATAGGGTTACAAACGAAGAGGTATTAAGACGAGTGGGAGAGGAGAGATATTTCTGGCGACTGCTAATAAAGAGAAGAGATAGGTTAGTAGGACACATACTAAGACACCCAGGAATAACAAGCTTAGTGATGGAAGGAAGGGTTGAGGACAAGAACTGTAGGGGTAGACGAAGGTTAGAATATGTTAAACAGATTGCCTCGGATGTAGGGTGTGATAGCTATGTAGAGATGAAACGCTTAGCACAGGACAGGGAGGCATGGATAGCTGCATCAAACCAGTCAAAAGGGTGTGATAGCTATGTAGAGATGAAACGCTTAGCACAGGACAGGGAGGCATGGATAGCTGCATCAAACCAGTCAAAAGACTGAAGACTCAAACAGCAACATTAATAAATATGCGCTAGAATGCAGTGTATAATTTGCGCATTATAACCTCACACAATTTAAATCGAAACGGTTGGTTTAGAATATAATTAACAAAATAGTATACAGTAGATATCATTCCTGTATCTGGTCACAATAATACTTAAATAGAACACAGGTTAAACTATTTGAAATACATGAACATTAACGGAACAACCTTTAAAGTGAACAATAACTTCTATAAATAAAATTGAGGCGTTACACAAGTTTTTACGAACTTAAGTAATCTGAACATTGTACATCTATTTGTGCATAAGTGTAATTCATAAACATCGTATATTAACTAAGCCTAAATAAACAAGACCTGAGGATGAACGCTTTACGTTCGAAACGTTTCAACCAATTTAACTACCACGATATTTGTACATAAAAGCGTGTTATTTTGTGATGAATATCGTATGTAATATTTTTCATGTTAGGGCATATAAATACTGATTTGCCTGTCTAATGTACTTGGTCATAACATTTGTGTTGACCGGCTGGAAAGCTTTCCTTATTAGAACTAGACAACACTGAAAAAATGGCTTGTATCAATTCAAATATCTCTTCAGCCCGGATGATAATTTTCTTTTCTCTCCTGTGAGAGGAGTTTCCAACACTTGGGAACTTTGGGTGGTGGGGACCAAGGGTTAACTATATCGCAAAATTTGAAACAATCTTGGACATCAAGGTCAGAAACCCCAGCGGAATCCAAGGATTTTCGAACTTCATTGAGCCACAAGCCCCCAGTCTTATAGCAGAAGAATTGTTGTTGTTGATAATTCATTTAGGGGCTTTCCGATATTGTGAATATAGCAGAAGATCCTCAAGGTTATGTCTGTTATTAATTTAATTTTTGTATTTTTTATCGAAATAAACATTATGTGAGTGTTTTCCCCTTTTGTGTAGAGTTTATGCAAAATTTCAAGGCAAACTTAAGTAAATGACAATCTTATTAATAGAAGCTTGGGACCTCTAGATTGAGAATCATTCTGTATAATGCAATCATAGAACATCTTGAGAGTATTGGTCACTCAACTTGGAACTATGCACTTAGCTGTTTCTTGGCTGCAAGTTTGGAGAAGCCATGTTTGTTCCTGGTTTATAATTGAGTTATCTTTGTCTTCGGAGGAGAAACTCTGCTCTTGAAGACCAATCACGAATATCTCATTTACTGTAACATAGTTTTGAATAAGTTTGCGATACAAGTCAGCGTCGCTAACAGGTCTATAGTCGAGTTACTTTCGACTCGCTTTTAAAAATACTGTATACTGGAGTCTGAGTAGGTCTGAGTGGTTTAAGTATTTTCACCCGTTATTCTTCGTGTTTACGAAGTCAAGGAAGAGGTGAAATCTGTCTCTATTTGGTAGGTGGTTTTTAAAGCCAAATGCCCTTCCCAATAGGGCTGTACATATTCAATCGCAGAATTCTTCTAATTGTTAGAATAATATCGAATACGAATATTTGATTTGAACTAACAATATATAGGAATTAATGTAATAACCCCCCACAACTTAGTCAAGCCACCTGTAGAGAATGGACCACCATATGCTGTCTTATAAGATCTTCAAGTTAGCCATGTTAATAATCAGCAAGATACAATAAATGACAGGAGTCGCTACAGTCTGACAGTTGAAACCAGGCCTTTCCTGACTTGCATTAGAGACGTTAACCACAACGCGTTCAAGAAATGGTCCGAGGAACGTAAAATAGAGTTCAGCGAGAAAATGAAAAATTACTGGTCAAACAGAAAGCCTCAAAATTTCAGCACAAAAGCAGCCACCAAACAATTCACCAGAAGTGGCAGACGACAGTTAAAGCACAAGCACTGTGGTACATAGGTGGTCCAAACGACCAAAGAAGAATAAATAAATAAATAAATAAATAAATAAATAAATAAATAAATAAATAAATAAATAAATAAATAAATAAATAAATAAATAAATAAATAAAGAAATAAATAAATATAAACTTAAATAAATTTATACATAAATTAATAATAACTAATATCTAATAACTAATAACTAATAACTATTAACTAATATCTAATAACTAATAACTAATAAATAATAAATAATAAACAATAAATAAATACATACATAATAAACAATAAACAATAAACGGTAAACGATAAACGATAAACGATAAACGATAAACGATAAACGATAAATGATAAATAATAAATAATAAATAATAAATAATAAATAATAAATAATAAATAATAAATAATAAATAATAAATAATAAATAATAAATAATAAATAATAAATAATAAATAATAAATAATAAATAATAAATAATAAATAATAAATAATAAATAATAAATAATAAATAATAAATAATAAATAATAATAAATAATAAATAATAAATAATAAATAATAAATAATAAATAATAAATAATAAATAATAAATAATAAATAATAAATAATAAATAATAAATAATAAATAATAAATAATAAATAATAAATAATAAATAATAAATAATAAATAATAAATAATAAATAATAAATAATAAATAATAAATAATAAATAATAAATAATAAATAATAAATAATAAATAATAAATAATAAATAATAAATAATAAATAATAAATAATAAATAATAAATAATAAATAATAAATAATAAATAATAAATAATAAATAATAAATAATAAATAATAAATAATAAATAATAAATAATAAATAATAAATAATAAATAATAAATAATAAATAATAAATAATAAATAATAAATAATAAATAATAAATAATAAATAATAAATTATAAATAATAAATAATAAATAATAAATAATAAATAATAAATAATTAAATAAATAAAGAATAAATGAATACATAAATTAAATAAATAAGAAATAAATAATAAATTAATACGTGCCGGTAAGTAATAAACAATAAATAATAAATAAATAACTAAATAAATAATAAATAAATACATACATAATAAATACATATCTAAATAGATAAAGAATAAACAAATACATAAATTAAATAAATAATAAACATATAAGTAAGTAAATGAGGAAAGAAAGAAATATACAAATAACAAGTGATGCTTGTTTTGAATGATATTTATTTATAAGGATCTATCAGGCTGAATGTGGAAGGGGTTAACCCCCATCCGACTCCTTGGATTCGCCCCTGCTTCGAACAAATTGCTCACTGGATATATTTCTTTAAATAAATTGCTGTAATTTTCATGTACTTATCATCTGTAAATAATTCAAATATTTGAACGATTTGATTTATTCTAATAATAATTGACTATTCCAAATACTCGAGTACTTTTAATGTTCGAATGATTGGAACAACCGAAGTATTCAGACATCCACATTTTACGAACAGGGGAAAAAATTATTCGAATATCAAATTGGTGAATATTCGAAGTAGGTAGTTGAATTTATCGAATATTCGAATGGTATGCACAGCTCTATTTTCCAACACTAACGTCATAAGAGGAGAATATTGGAGTTGTTGTTAATTTATTTGGATGCTTTGCGACATCATGGCCACGTAGCTCCTTGTCTTTGATGCGTGTGTGTGGAATCTGTCTGATAACCTGTGTCATGGTAGTGTCTATAGTAGTGTGTGTATTTGTATTTGGGACTAGTAATTAGGTAGATCGTGCCCGTGACCTTAATTTAGATTCTAAATGTGGGAAACCACGGAAATTCCCTTCCAGGATAGCTGAGGTAGAATTTGAATTCATCTCTTCTCATTTCTGCCTCACGAGACCAGGTAAACTCCGTTTCAGCCCTCAGACCAGAATTAAATTTCTTTGTAGGGCCAGGAAAAAAACCCGGGCCTATGTGGTGAAAGCCAAGAATGTTAGTCACTATGCCTCGAAGTAGACGAGTCCACGAGAGATGAAATGAATGAAACTAGCCATGGAGAAGGAAGGATGTGGCCGTGGCCTGTTGAGAGGTACCGTTCCTGAATACTCCTGAAATTGAAAATGTGAAATCAAGGAAAACCATTTCAAGGACGGTCTAGGGTGGAGCCTGGCTTCATGGACTTGTTGTTTAACGCGCGTAGCTACCTAGTTCGTTTTAAGTGAAGGAATATCTAGGTCATCTGCACCCCCCACCCCCCTCCGCCTCCTGTCGGTGTCTACTATGTACTATGATAACATTGCAAATGATGTATTTTGTAAGTAAGGTCCATTTTTCTAAATCCCGCACATTTGTAATACTAAATCGTATGGGTATGGACTTGAAAACTTCTCAAAAGATTACTGCTTTCATGAAAGCTATTCAAAATCAAGGATTTCAGAGTTATACACCCTCTGTCCAGGGCCTTGGAGAGCGAGTACGGGCCCTAGGGCTTAGGGGCCCCCTCCATATTGTTTCATACCCATGACATCGTGTAAATAAGAAATTTGCTTTTTTATTTTAAAGCCCACTAAAAAACGTTGAATTTTTTAATTTACTTTTTTGGAACGTACTAATTTTGTTCAATGTAAATTTGCAATGTCATTCCTGTTGTATCTGATCGAATATTTTACTCTCTCTCAACACAAGAACAAGTTCAACGCATTTCACAATCTTATGTATGCCTACTAAACTTTGAGAAGCTTAGCGGTTAGGCTATTAGTTGAAATGTTATTTAGAAGCTTTCCTCCCTATAAAAAGAGGAAACTTTACTATTTTTCTGGCCGCAAAGAGATGAAGATAATGGTTATTTACATATTTTCTTTATAGTATTTTGTAGCATATTCAATTCATTCAGATACATTAAATATCATAAAATGTCAAATTTGTTGGCAAATACGTAAAATTTGGTAAATTTCTCTACTCTGGGGTTTTCAGCATTCGCGGGCCCTTCGGCAAGACCGGGTCCCAGGGCTGTAGCCCCGTTTGACCCTCCCTGTCGCCGGGCCTGCCTTTGTCTGAAAAGTTCGGAGAATGGATCGATATTACAAACGGATTGTTTTCTTACCTAAAACAGCCGTTACTATCCTTCGAAGTAATCCCCGTGGATGGTTATGTACTTCTGAGAACGACTGAACAAGTCCTGGAAACTGCTGGCATAGTCTTCTTTAGGAATAGCCTTCAGTTTGGGTCGTCAAAACTCTAAATTGAAAGCAAGAGAGAAGCGTGAATTTATACAACCTGCCTTGCACACCTGATAGATGGGTAGCAGTGAGAAGGGTGAATTTATGCAACCTGCCTTGCACACCTGATAGATGGGCGGCAGTTAGAAGGGTTACGTTATGCAACCTAACGTGCACACCTGTTCGACGGGTGGCAATAAGAATAGTGAATGTTCCGTGGAATGGAATGGTCCTGAAAACCATCGTCACGGGTAATGAGACCTGGTGCCAGAGGTACGACCTCGAAGGCAAGCGTCAAAGTAGAGAGTATCGGGGTCCAAGGTCGCCGAAAGGCCCTGAAGAGCCAGAGGTTTTTGGACATTTTGGACACCCAATGTAATGTGACGACCCAATGAAGGCTATCCCTCAGGAAGACTATGCCAGGACTTGTACAGCCGTTCCACGCAGTGCATAACCATCCACGGGGATTACTTCGAAGGACAGTAACTGCTGTTTCAGGTAAGCTAACAATCCGTTCGTAATATCGACCAATTCACCGAACTTTTCTGACAGAGTGTGTAAGTAACAACTGAGAGTGGTTGTCTGAGCAGCCTGTTGACATTTTACAATTCAGATAAGTCTTCACATCAGTTCTTTCCACACATTAATAGTCGACAACCACTATTTCGTGCGTTGTAATTATAGATTTTTACCATTAGCACAGCAGAGTACATGGAGATCATTTCTGCATATTAGTTTACAATTATTCTACAGTGTTCTTAGGTTTTATTGCGGTATCACAGCAATAGTAGCTGTACCTTCATAGATTAGTTGGGGGAGGAAGAAAGATCATTTTCTAATCGAAACTTTGACTTAACCTCAAGCCTATACTTTGAGCTAACCTCATTGCCAAGATAAGTCTTTTCCTACCACGTCGTGTTCTTTTGCATGCTGCCGTTTTGATTGGCTTATGAATCTTTTAAGCATAAAAAGGCATCTTTATTGATTACACACAGAATGGTGATGTATTGTAATTCCACGGTAGTCGTCTCAAGCTATTGACCTTTGCCTAAAACGGGACTGTGAATGCACTGTCTACTGGTGTTCTTCATACATCTTCATTAACATTTGCAGGCCGAATACTATGATAGTCACCAACTACTTCATTTTGATCTATACCTTAATTTTTGTACAACCAATGCATATGGTGCAGCATATTAAGTTAAATAACCATTTATATTTCAGTGCTACGCTTTATCATAATTTCATTATATTAATGCTTTACAATTGGCTGATGAAGGGGATACAAATTGTTAATTAATCCCTGAAACATGCAACAAGAACAACTTTATTAAAAATTCTTTTCATTAAAGTATTGATTCAGGCGGTTATAGAATTCTTATTAAAACTATTTCTCAGTTTTGCAAAATTAAAATAAATAGTTCCTTATTTTGGGTTCATAATGCCTTAATATTTATCAGTAATATCATATTTACTAAGTCTTCTGACGGGTTCTTGATTCTTGGTGGGAAGAGACTCTCTGTGGTTGTCACTGTAGGTTTGGTAGTGTTTTGTAGAGCTATTTGCCTTAATGATTTGGATCTGATGATGCTTGTTTGACGAGCGAAACATGCCATCCCTTAGTTTTATCCTTCTTGAATAGTCCATAACAATATATATATATATATTAATCACATGTAATTTATTTCAGGCTATTGTTTCTACTAATTCCTGTGATTGGAATTATTTTATGTTGACAGACTGAAACTTACAATACTAATTGTTAATAAGGCAACATTGAAAAATGGCTTCAGAACTATCTTTAACTTCACATAATAATCAGTCTAGTTAAGCCTAAATAATATTTACTATAAATGGACCAATGAACTGTATAGGCTATCATTCCACGGGTTGAGCTAAGCTGTTAGGTTATTATTGCTAATTACTTTTAGGTCCTGGGATATCTTGGTCACGAGCACCGTAAAATTAGGTGTCAACCTGCGTTTATATGTGTCTGTAATTGTATAAGAAATTATTAGGGACTAAGCTTGGGGTAGGTACCCTGGAAATTTGCTGGAGGGAGTGTAGAAAACGCTTGGAGAAAGGAACACTCCGAGTGACCCCAATGTGCGATGTAATCCGAACCGTTCACTCCCAATATTCCACTTTCCTCCTGCAGTTGCAATGTGCAACTTAACGTGCACGGCTGGGCTGCGAGGTACGAACGTAAAGGGTTGTGTCAGTGAGCTGAGGAGTGAAGTGTTAGTCCTCTTATCGTTCAATAAATCTTTTTTATCTCGATTTTCTCCGTGCTTTATCACCTGGCGGGCCAGGAAGCAGACATTAGCTATTCTAATTCCGTGTCCCGGCGCGGTACTGGCTGGAACCCAAGCGGCAAATTGAAGCTTCGAGACAAGACGTCATCAGAAGACGAGACGATCGTGTCCACGCCCTCTCGATATACAGTTAGCGAGATGGGAAGACGATCACATTTGCACTTATATCCTCGGAGAAAGATACATATTATCTCTCGTCAAGACATTGTTGTTTTAAAGTACGATAGAGCAGAAAGGAATTGATGACAAACACTGAACAGGGTGTAACATAATTATTTACACCCTCTGTCTGAAAAGTTCGGTAAATGGGTCTGTATTACGAACGGATTGTTGGCTTACCTGAAACAGCCGTTACTATACTTCGAAGTAATCCCCGTGGATGGTTATGCACTTCTTCGAACGGCTGTACAAGTCCTGACATAGTCTTCCTGAGGGATAGCCTTCAGTAGGGTCGTCACATTACGTTGGATGTCCGAAATGTCCGAAAACCTCTGGCCCCTCAGGGCTTTTCGGCGACCCTGGACCTCAATACTTCATACTTTGACGCTTGCCTTCAAGGTCGCACCTCAGTCACCAGGTCTCGTCACCCGTGAGGATGGTTTTCAGGACTATTCCAATCCACGGAACGTTCACCCTTCTCACTGCCACCCGTCGAACAGGTGTGCACGTTAGGTTGCATAAATTCACCCTTCTCACTGCCACCCGTCTTTCAGGTGTGCAAGGCAGGTTGCATAAATTCACGCTTCTCTCTTGCTTTCAATTGAGTGTTCTGACGACCCAAACTGAAGGCTATTCCTAAAGAAGACTATGCCATGAGTTTCCAGGACTTGTTCAGTCTTTCTCAAAAGTGCGTAATCATCCACGGGTATTACTTCGAAGGACAGTAATGGCTGTTTCAGGTAAGCCAACAATTCGTTCGTGATATAGCCCATTCACCGAACTTTTCAGACAGAGGGTGTATATCTCGGCAAGTTGGGCTGCATAGAAGCTCCCGAAAAGCTGTATAATCTCCTGATGATTCGGCAACTTTGCAGCTACAAGTGCGCAGCGGTACAGTTGAGTAACCAGGGGAAAGCTTCGAGTAACTGAGCCTGCAGAATTCGACTGTAGAATATTATTGTGTCGCTGCCGGCACATCGGGGTTTAAGGTACACTGGGACTGAGTTTTTGTCAGAAATCGCAAAAATATTGATTTTTTTATTCTTTGATATAATTATGCCCCTGATTCCAGCGGATAATTTAGTGAAAGTCTTTTCCGAATTCCGCCATATTTAAAGGCCCAGCGAATTATTGAAGTGTCTAGTGCATGGTATTTAAACACCTCCTATTCATGGACTTTCATTGAGGCGAGTATTTCTGTACTTATTTTCCTAATAAGGAGCTCAGAAAAGCAAGAAAGAGGGTATTAACATATGGTGCTGGGCAGATTTAGCTGATAAGGTAAGCTGATAACTAAAAAAATATGCATGGCTTTATAAAAGTGCATTTTTCTGAGCTTCCCATTTTTTTTGAAACAAAATTCGGCCGCTATTCCATCAGACTAGTAGCTATAATGTAGCAAATTTTTATACATATTCAATATTAATGCATCCATAAGCACAGTGATTAGTTTTACTGTAGTATTCATAGTTTTGCCATTAAAAATATTTTAATTTTCAAATAATAGGCAATTAATGGGATAAATAAATTGTGAAATATGTTAATTTATATCTCAACAAATATTCATATGAACTTAAAACCAATCACTAGGATTGCTTCCATACTAAATATCTATATGGGAAAGTCATAATTGACCTACCTCTATCCGTTTAACGCAAGGACTATTTTCAAAATTTGCATATTTTTCATATTAAAATAATCATATCTCCTAAACGGTTAGAGATAGAAAAGTGTAAATCAGTAGTCTAGTGTATAATACTATTAGAGTGATGTATGTAACATTAGAACAATATCCATTGATAATTACCCAAAATTGAAAGCCTATCAGCAAAAAATATGCATGTTTTTATAAAAGTCCATTTATCACGGCTTCCCATTTTTAGGTAGATTTCATTAGAAAGCTAACTATTGCAATGGGTACCATGTTTCGACTTCCGGAAAATTTCGACATATCTTCGCGTTTCACATCCCCCAGACCCCAAACCACCGTCAGTTCAAAAGTTTATATATAATTTATGTATATATGTATCTATCTATCTATATATATATATATATATATCAGTTTCTTGTGGACACGATAACTGCCGTAATTGTGCACCAATCACTTTGAATTTTTTACATAACATGTATCCCTATAAAATCTCGGTCGAGTTCGTTAATGGGCAAAATCGGTTGAAGGGGGTGAAAATGGGGGGCTTTTTTTCGAAAAAGTGAAATTTCGCTATAACTCTCTTAATACGTGAAATATCGAATCCATTCAAAGTTCATAATATGTGTCGTATAAGTGCCAAACATTTATGTCAAATAAGTTTTTTGATAGCACCAACCATTGACCAAAGGGGTGGAAAAAAGTGGGTTTTTCGGGAAACATTAATCATATCTCTCTTAATAGGCACAATATCAAAACCGTACAAAATGGACAATATTCCTCCAATAATTACCTAAAACCTTTGTCTGAAAGAATTTTCGATATGACCCACCATTACGCCACGGAGTGAGCAAAATGATTTAAATTATAAGAAAATTCCAAGTGCCAAGAGTGGTTGCCATGACAACTTTACTTTTAATTGATACGGGTTGAGCCATCAGCAGTTGCTATGACAACGCCATTGCACGAGATCACATTCTGTTTTCATATGTCTGTGGGAAGCGACTTCGGTATCGGAACTGGTAGCATGCTGAACTTCTATGCCCAAGGTCGCGGGTTCAAACCCGGCTGAAGTCGTCGGATTTACTAAGAGGGCCAAAAAAACCCTGAGTATGCTTTCCTTCGGAGGGGAAGTTCCAACGTTCGTTGCGAGTTGATGGTTCCGGTGGCATCTAGTAGCCAAGTTCACAGCTAGGTGTCGTTGATGGTAGTATTTTAAATTATGTAGCCTATTTTAGGTAGATTTCATCAGAAAGCTAACTATTGCAATGGGTGCCATGTTTCGACTTCCGGAAAATTTCGACATATCTTCGTGTTTCACATCCCCCAAACCACCCCAGTTCAAAAGTTTATATATATGTGTGTGTATATACAGTGTGGTCCACCCGCCCCTTATTATTTAGTTTTATGAAACCCAACTAACACCGCATTTCTCCCGATGGTCGATATTGCTCTGCGCTCTGACTGTGTGACAGCAATGTAATTGGGTTATGGGTCTAGCAAAGAAAAACCGACCTTAAACTTTTTCCCGCCAAATACTATGGCCCATTCTACTAACATATGCCTTACTGCTCCTTGAAATAACACACATAAACGTAACACGATCGAATTAATAGCTTACGCCACGTGATCTGTAATAGTAGAAAGTTAAATCAACACCATAAACCGTGATTGAAGACTTTGAGATGGACTTAAACGTTTGAGGTGGGACGGCTACAGTAACTAAAGCACGTATAGCGTGCAGCATCTACCATGTGTTTGTGGCTGAGAGGGTTAAAGCCTAACCGTATGTGGTGGGCGCGAGCGGGTAGAACGCTGCTTCGAATCCAGTAGCAGGCACACTTTTTTGAACGAAAGCCCACATTCCATTTTAGTCGGGATGTAACTACATTGCCCCATTTATTGCCTTACGACGTATTTTTGTGAAGAGTACGTTGAATTTTGATGATCTATAAAGAGAATACGATCGAATTGGTAGCTATGCCACGTGACCTGTAATGGCAGAAAACTAAAAAACTGGCATGAATATTAACATAACATATCGAAGTGTTGCTCCGGAGGTCCGGGTTCGATTCCCAGCTCTGCCAAGAAATGTAATACTTGTCTGAGGGCTGAAATTGGGTACACGTAGCCTCGTGAAGCAAATATGAGAAGACGTGGGTTCGATTCCCACCTCAGCCACCCTGGAAATGGTTTTCCGTGTTTTCCCACTTCTACTCCGGCCAAATTCCAGGACGGATTCTATCTTAAGGCCACGGCCGCCTCCTTCCCAATCCTTAATTGCAAATACACACATCATTACAAGCCCGCAATAACTCGGGTTATCAGACAAATTCTACACACACATCCAAGTAAACGGGGCTAAATGGCCGTGATATTCTAGCCCCTCAAATGAAACAAATCAACAACATATCGAAGGATATTCTGATCGCCAGTGCTTGCATCGAAGTATACGTATTCCTTAGAAATTCCCATGGTATTATTAGCATACTTTCGATTTTAGCAAAAAATTATAGTAGACTTATGAGATCTACACAGGGCCAAAAATTGTGTGTCTGTCTGTGTGTGTGTGACTGTGTGTCTGTGTGTGTGTGAGTGTGTGTACTCTGAATGTCTGCCCCCCCCCCCCCCCCTATCAATTCGAACACGGTGAAACCGAATCGAACGATATTTGGTACTGAGGTAGAACTAGCAAAGGGCACCTCAGTGTCATGTTTTATATTGCAGCCATCTTGACGGAAACGTAATGGCGGCCACCCAAATGTTCAAAGCTTAAATCAAATTACGAATAACCTAATCATCCGATCTCTACCAAATTTTGCAACAATATATATTTATAAGGCGAGCGTCTTTTGACTAAACTACAAGGTAATCAGCCCAATAGTTTGCAGATGGCGGCCATGTATGTGTGCAAATCGATTCCCCCTATCTTTTCAAACACGGTGAAACCGAATTGAACGATATTTGGTACAGAGGTAGCACTAGCAAAGGACACCTCAGTGTCATGTTTTATATCGCCGCCATCTTGATGAAAACGAAATGGCGGGTTCCCAAATAATAAAAGCTTAAATAAATTACGACCAACCCAATAATCTGATCTCTACCAAATTTTGCAACAACATACCTTTATTTGGGAAGCATATTTTGACTAAACTACAAGATCATCAGCCCAACAGTTTGCTTATGGCGGCCATCTATGTGTGAAAATCGATTCCCCTATCAATTCAAACACGGTGAAACCGAATTGAACGAAATTTGGTACAGAGGTAGCACTAGCGTAGAACACGTCAGTGTCATGTTTTATATCGCCATCATCTTGACGGAAACGTAATGGTGGCCACCCAAATGTTCCAAGCTTAAATCAAATTACGACTAACTTAATCATTTGATCTCTACCAAATTTTGTAACAACATATACTTGTATGGCGAGCGTCGTTTGATTGAACTACACGGTCATCAGCCCATTAGTTTGCAGATGGCAGCCATGTATGTGTGCAAATTGATTCCCCCTATCACTTTCAATCACGGTGAAACAGAATTGAACGAAATTTGGTACAGAGGTAGCACTAGCAAAGGGCACTCCAGTGTCATGTTTTATATCGCCGCCATCTTGATGAAAACACAATGGCGTCCATCCTAATGTTAAAAGCTTGAATCAAATTACGACCAACCTAATAATTTGATCTCTACCAAATTTTTCAACAACATACCTTTTTGTGGGAAGCATCTTTTGACTGAACTACAAGGTCATCAGCCCAATAGTTTGCAGATAACGGCCATGTATGTGTGCAAATCGATTCCCCATATCAATTCAAACACGGTGAAACCAAATTGAATGGCATTTTTTACAGAGATAGCACTAGCAAAGGGCGCATCATATTCATGTATAATATCCGTATAGCACGTTGTATTTCAAGAAGCTACTACAACCAACAATCAATTATACTTTTTGAAAAGGACAAAGAGTTATAACAATACCCATGCATTTAGGAGAAAATAGGCTATACGTTCTTTACCGAACATCTTGTTTCCTTATTAAATTTTAACTAAAAGTCTCAGCATATCTTTAGGCCCGTATCACACGACACTCGCTGGCAAGGAAGCTGCTGTGGTCGCTGGTACAAAATCCTGTATGATTCTGTTCTCTTCGTCAGTACACCTGCTTGTATGACCAAAGTGTATCACACGCTAGCATTTTGTACGCTAAGTTGTATGAAATAAAACCGACGGGCTGTCATTTGAGGGCATTATTTGCAGTTCTTTCGCCTTATTAACGCAAAGCGGTCGCGAAACTTGCTTTAAGTAAATTAGAAAACATGCCAGGTACTGAATGAATGCATTCCAATCAATATTTAGGATCTAACTGTAATAATTGAATATTTTACCATACGTGTTAATAAGAAGCGCAACGAAAACCTCGAGAGTGTGTTGGAAATGTGTGAAAGTGATGTTGCGCCCGCTCGCTCTTTCGAAGATCCCGGGTTCAAGACTATCCAACGGCAGAATTTTAAAATTATTTTTAACTATTTTATTATACCCTCCCTACCTCGTACAGCAAGATTTCAACTTGGTTTTGTTCACATAATCTACGAAGACGATAGGGAAAGCTATTTTCTTGTCTCATTTAAATGGTTATTTTCCCTAAATACTGTTCAAAACTATGGATGGATACTATTCGTTATAATTATTACTTTTTTAGTCGATTTTACCCTCCAGGTTAGGTTTTCCCACGGACTCAGCGGGGGATCCCATCATTACCGCCTCTGTGGGCAGTGTCCTGGAGCTTGAAACATCTTGTCTGCGGGATACAACTGGGGAGGTGGAATCAGCACCTCGCCCATGCGGCCTCACCTGCAAAGCGAACAGGGTCCTCTTGAGGTATGGGGAGGGAGGGGACGATCGGGAGGGATAGGCAAGGAAGAGGGAAGGATGCGGCCGTGGCCGTACGGTAGGTAACATCCCGGTATTTGCCCGAAGGCGAAGTGGGAAACCACGGAAAACCTCTTTGAGGATGGCTGAGGTGGGAATCGAACTACCTCTACACATTTGGACCACCCGAGGCTGAGTAGACCCCGTCCCAGTCCTCATACCTCGTTTCAAATTTCGTGGCAGAGCCGGGAATCGAACCCAGGACGTCCGGGGTGGCAGCTAATCACGCTGACTACTACGCAACGGAGGCGACTCTATTCGTGATAATTAGAATTTTAATAGTTCAATATTTATCCCAGAATCATAATATGTCACGTTCTGTAATTACTGCCTTGATACGAGGCTCAGCGGTAACGTTCTCGCTTGCTGTACCGAAGGTTGCAGGTTCGTATCCTGGTGCAGTCAGCTGGCATTTGAGGGTGCGCAAATGCGAGGGAGCCGTATCAGTAGATTTACTGGCACGTTGAAGATCCCCTTCGGAGCAAAATTCCGGCACCCCGGCGTATCTTAAAGCCAGAGCAGTTAAAAGGGACGTAAAACCAATAATGTTATAATTATCTGTATTTACTGTATGTTTGGGGCAGATGACCTCGTAGTTCCGCCCCTTAAAACCTCACTAAATAACTATTACTGTAAGTGTATAGCAAGCTCTTTTCGCACAGACGCCGTTGAAAGAAATTATAGTTTCGGTCTGATGTATTTATTCGTGAGCCTACCCACATAACAAATCTATTTGTTATGTGGGTCGTCTGAGTGAGTCGGAGTTTTCCTTTAAACAAAGGTGGTCAAAATTTCGAACACTTGCTACCTTGAATATACAGGATACCTTGCTTTCGTTCTCCAGAGCATTATGTCGTCCAATCTGGCTGCGTACCATCGGATAAGTACGGTCCTTTTGAGGACCAAATAAAAGTCACTCGTTTGAACAGATAGGTATGCGTCCATAATACATCCACAATAAACGACATTAAGAAAAAAAAGCACTAGTTCAAGGTTCGAACCTATTACAATGCGACTTCGTTGACGCTACTCTAGCACTTCTTGATTCAGCCACCTTAGCTACCGAGAACCATGGTTTATTGCTGGCACGTATTGAGTCTATTCGTAGACACTTCCTGTCCAAATGTAAGGTGTCATTCGGAGCTCTGATGGTTTCAATCATGCATTATATTTGAGGTCATTGAAAGAACACTGCCAGTATTGATTTCTACTATATTCGCGAGGATGTACTCAACGGTAAAGTTGTACAATGGAAGTAAAGGAGCAGGTAAAATGTTTTTAGGATGACTGTGATATACGCGTTAGTTGGGTTGCCTTCCTCCAAAAATAATAAGGGGCTGGTGGACCACACTGTATATGCATATATATCAGTTTGTTGTGGACACGATAACTGCCGTAATTTTGCACCAATCACTTTAATGTTTTACATAATATGTAACCCCTTAAAAAATCGGTCGAGTTCGTTAATGGGCAAAATCGGTTAAAGGGGGTGAAAATGGGTGGGGGGGGGCTTTTTTTTCTTCGAAAAAGTGAAATGTCGCTATAACTCTCTTAATACGTGAAATATCGAATCAATTCAAAGTTCATAATAGGCTATTTGTCGGATAAGTGCCAAAAATGTATGTCAAATAGGTTTTTTGATAGCACCAACCATTGACCAAAGGGGTGGAAAAAAGTGTTTTTTTCGGGAAACATTAATCATATCTCTCTTAATAGGCACAATATCAAACCCGTACATAATGGAAAATATTCCCCTAATAATTACCTAAAACTTTGTCTGAAAGAATTTTTGATCTGACCTACCATTACGCCAAGGGATGAGAAAAATGATTTCGGAATTAAAGAACATGCCAAGTGCCATCAGAGGTTACCGTGACAACGCTTCTAAATTGATGAGGGATGAGCTATCAGAGGTTGCCAAGACAACGCCATTGCACGAGATCACATTCATTTTTCCATCTGACTGTGGGAAGTGGCTAACTGGTAGCATGCTGAACTTATATGCCCAAGGTCGCTGGTTCAAAGCCGGCCAAAGTCGTCGGATTTTCTAAGAGCGTTAAAAAACCCTCAGCATTCTTTCCTTTGGAGGAGAAGTTCCAACGTTCGTTGCAAGTTGCTGGTTGCGGTGGCATCTAGTAGCCAAGTTCACAGCTAGGTGTCGTTCACGTTAGGATATGGCACAAAATTAGGAACTACTACTTAAAATTGACCGTCTGCAGACCTTACCTGAATTACACACTAAAACAGTCATCAAAATTAACACCGTTTATCAGATTCTACACACCCGGGGTTACATGACCACGTTGTCGCAGCCCCTAAACTGAGGAACCAACAAAAATCTCTGCGGGAGATAAAATTTTGCGAGAAGAAGTAACAGACTGTCAGATAGTTACACATCAGTTCCAAACCTTGCATAAGGACAGTGTGATCAGAAGTATAAAAATGAACCCCGAATGACAAGAAGGTTACCATCCCCATAGACAATAAAATGATAAAAATATGCATACAAAAACGAAAAAAATTGATTTTTAACCTCCAAATGTAAAATACTTTCTTGCAATCAATGAGGTCTGATCCTCCTACGAAAACCTGCATATTTTGCCTATTATAGCCAATCCCCTAGTTTGCCCGGTGAAATCTACCTCCGCCTTCCGGCGTGCCGAGAGGATTTTTTTGATACAACATTTGGTCCTTGCGCATTAGATTTGCTGTTATAATAATGCAAATTTGTATTCATATTCTATATTAATGCATCCATAAGTTCAGTTATTAGTTTTACTGTAGTATTCATAGTTTTGCCATTAAAAATATTTCAATTTTCAAGTAATAGGCAATTAATGGAATAAATAAATTGTGAAATTTGTTAATTTATATTGTGCCCTTTTAGCAAGAAATATGCCAATCACAGTATACCAGCGTAGCTCAATTCGGGATTTTCGGGGTAGCGGTAAGTTCACCCACTCTGTGACTCACATATTTTGGATTAATTAGAGGATACACTTGCAAAAATAACAACAAAATCAACTCCTATTTTAACACATTTAATTTATCAAAATTATGGCGCTACAAACAATTAAACAATTAAATTACTGACCCATAATCATCTACTTGTTCCAAATGAACAAGGAATAACATAAGAATAAAACAAATATTGTATTAAAACATATGGTTTCCATATAAACCAACAATTCCTAATTATTTTTACTTCCATAAAGCATCAACTGTAAGTTTCATATAACTCCGAGCTCTTTTGGCTCAATGCTTTCTATAATAATGGTGTCATTCTTTGTACACCTCAAATACTACTTTTTTATATTTTCTTAATCATGAAACAAATGTATAATTACATTTAAAATTACATGTTAATTATCTAACTCAATATTTGGGCATTTACAGGTTTTCAGCTTTTATCATCTCTCTCTAGTTTTACAAATACATTAAGGTAATCAGGAAATTACTTGTGTACTCCAGAGTATGAAGATACTTGACACAGTCAAAAAACTATGGTCACTCCCGGAACCTAGTTGCCTTCAATTAACTCATGGAATCCTATTTTCATACAACATTACAATAGGGATTGTTATTTATCTCATATGTCTTATAAGACCATTATCACATAAAAAACTACGATCTGAACAGGCAAGCGGAAATATCAATCTACAAGGACCTCGGTTCAACGCCCGGGTCGTTAACAGCTTTAAACACTCACGGTGTATTCATTACTCCTTACAAGACGGCCTTCAGACACCCCTCCTATTCCAAGGGTCTGACCGTGAAACGTGAGAGTTATTTATGACTATGCGGGAACCCTCCCGTCTAGTCTAAGCTAGAGCTCTCTTTAATGCTTTTACAAACAGCTTTTCGTTCATTCTCAATTCTTTGGGGAGACCTGGCATTCTACTCCTCGTTTAAATTCAACAATATTATTTGGCTCATAAACCACATTCGTAATCTTGGCATTTATTAATTATGAAAGGTCCTCATTGATTGGGGAAGAGTAATTACACATTCTACGACGAATAATAAAGGGGCTTTCACAATAAGAAGATTCTGAGTTCGAATCTCTTCACATGCCTCGGGAACCATTCCCATATAGAGGACTATACAAAATGCGATTTAGGGTCAGCCTATAGCTTATAAGACCTACGCTCAATACCATACATTTGCTCCCTTTCAATACAACATACACTATGGCCTCGTGATACTACGTCACAAATAGAGGACTTACACCAATTCTCAATTCGCTACAATCAACTACCTCTCATAAGTAATTTACCAAGTACATTAACTTTTACGCGTTCCTAGCGTGACATTTTATTTTAATTGCGCTCTTTTTGCGCTATACTTTATTTTTAAGCCTAGCGTCATCCAAAGAACTGATAATATCATATTAACAATTGATACACATCTCAATTTTTATATTATTCTTTTCCTTTGATAATAACTTTCTCTCTTTTTAAGAACATGCATTTGAACATCATGTCTATACTTTTTATTAAGGCTCTAACGCTCTTATGTTCACATCAATTAATTTGATCTTTATTTAATATTTCCTTACTTGGTTATTATTATTATTATTATTTCATATCTTCATTCTTTACAAAAAGCTCAAAAGCTATTTCTTTCATATAACTCAAATTTTATTTAAATATCTTTCATGATAATTATTAATATTTCGCTTGCTCTTATGACATTCGTCAAATACACTGACATTTTATTCATATATTTCCTCTACTGGATTTATTCTTTTACATAATTATTTATAGTTTCTCAAATTTCTATTTTTGTTCAGACCGCGTTTTTGTTTTGTTCAGCATTTATTTATTTAAACACATCCCTTTTACTCAAAAACTCCGGTGGATTTGTACACAATCATTTCCTGACACCAAAATATAATGAAATTCATTACTCACATGTTTTTAAGGTCGTCCCATGACCTTTATCCTTGTGCGGTGTTTCATTTTGGCCCACTTTTTAACTTACTCCATATTGTAGAAATTCATCTCATGTACAAACACTTCTTGACACATATTCAATACACTTAACATTGACAACATTTTTAATACACTGGTGTATCCATTTAGAACACACAATAAACACTAAAAAATATTAATTTAACACACAATCTTGATAGATTTACACTTCACAACTTTTGATCACTAGGCCGTATTTTCCTAGCCTATCACACGTGACCTCTTAATCTCCCGTCTCCAAGGGTAAATTTATTCAATGTCGGCTTCCTATCCTGCAGAATACGAAAGTCTCGAAACATCTACTTTTCCCTGGAATCCTAATTCTTCGAATCCTATTCTGGATGACCAGCTATTTCTCTAGCTTGAACGGCTTCTTTTTTTAGATCTAGTTTATCGATCCTAGCGAAAGTCTGTTCGGATCGAGGTCCCCTCGATAACCTATCGATGATCGATGGATTTATTTTATAGCAGCTAGTACTTCTCGAGTCTAGTGCTTTAGAATAGTTCGTCTGCTTTCTGGAGATAATGTCTATTGTATCCGTTCTTCTGTGTTTATTCGGTTCTCGCACTCCTACTTTTCTGAAATACGTTGCGAACCTTACTCTGTTTTCCCTATTTGGGTTCTTTAAATTAGATAACTGTTTATCTTCCTGTTACGGTACTTCTGTACGTTATGATATTTTCGGTCGTCTATTTAAAGACCTATCGCCTTAAGGCCAACGTTCGCAGCCTGCTCTGACTATATTTTACGAACTTTTCACTGTAAACTTGTGTACTGTCGGACCTAAAATCCAGTAACTAGGATTTTCCTAATTTTTCAACACGGCGATACTTTAATATTTCTTCTTTACAACTCCTTATGGAGGCACGCAAGTTGTTAATACTGCGACGCCTGTGGCTATCGGATATTAATTCTGCGGTGCAATATAGCGTTTCTCCCCTCAAGGAGTACTGGTAAACTGTCTTCGGTGTGAAGCAGAGTAACACCCCACACGGCTGTCTGAATACTGATGCGTAGCAACGCCCCCTCGGGCTGTTTGTAACTGCTTGTACTGATGCGTAGTAACACCCCCTCACGGGTTGTCAGAATAACTGCATGTTTGGCTTGGTGATGCCAGGAGCTTTATACTCTTTCGCTACAAAAAGATAAGACTCTAGCCCTTTCCGTGCCCAACTTTTAAAATAATGGTTGCACCATTATAAAATTATACCTTCAAAAAGCTCGTCTTCTCAATGTTAAATAATCTCATTGCGCATAAGAATCGATCGTGCAATTCGGAGATATTAATTAATTTCTCGTCCTCAACTGTGTGGGTGTTGCTGTTCATTTGCATTCTCCCCTCTCCACAGGCCTTGGTAAATCCCCTATGACGTCTACTTGCGTTTGCAGTTTTCTCCTGTGCAATTATTAAAGGGTTTTTCTTTAGACAAAAATCTCTAATTCGAAATGATTCACCGTACTGTAATTGTTTACTTATTTTTATACTCGTAAACGGGTTAAATTTAATTATTCCTCTTCTGGCGCATAGGCGGTGTTGTCGTTTTCAAGCAAGCTCAGCTCGATTTCCGAGTCAGGCTTCCTTGTCTAACAGTCGAAATTTTCCACTCGGTTATTAATACTCATGACCAGCTCCTTCTGAATGTCAAGAGGGGTGATCTCATCTCTCGAACACCTGGCTCGCGCTGCTTGCACAATGTTAGGCTAGAATCCTGGCTTGATCTTTCTCTAAGTTACATTAGAAACTGTACGTTTCTTTCATTTCTTCCCCAAATACATGGATTCGACCTCCTTGGACCCTATGGCACATGGGTTCATCTCTCCCCTCCTTAGGTAAATAAATTTTCGAAAAATTTTGAGGAAATTTAGTTCAATTAATCTTATCTTTCTTTATTCGTCGAAGCCATCATAACGTTGTCCGTATCCTCTGTTGTTTTTATTTCTTTAAAGTCGTATCCGGTGATTGTGTAGGTCGGGTATGCTCTGTCCCTACCCTTTCTTTCTTTTTCCTTTATTCGTCTGGGCTATAAATCTCCAGAACCTCATTCTTCCTTACGGGTTTGGTCTATCCCTACCCGTTTCCTTATTTCATCATTCTCCCTTCTTAAATTGAAATTTTCTTCTTCAATAAACTCAATTATTTCTTTGATTTCCCAATACAACTTTTCCAATTCGCATTCGCACTCGAATGCTTGAGCTCTATTTTCTATTTCTTCCTTATTCTTGTTTATGTCAAAAGCGGATTCATCTCTAAATGTTTCCATAACCAGGGCTTGTTCATTTGCTTCATCGAAATCTTCGGGAGGGTAATATAATTTCAAATTTGCTGAATTCGTGGTCACTTCGTGATCCGTTTCACAGTGCCGAATTCTATATGCGTTATTCCTCAAATCTCTGATTATTTGATACGGTCCGTGGTACATTTTCTGGAACTTCTTGTACACACGGTTCCCTGGATCCGAAATGGCTGGTCTTTTTACTAACACCATTTCTCCTGCTAATAATGGTCGATGATACCTCTTATGCCTATTTCTTCTTTGCCTCCTGTCGGCTTGAGCTTTTAGATGCTCAAAGGCTCTTCTAATACGTACATCTCTTCCAGGCTGAGCGTCTGCTGGCCTAGGAATTACCAGACTCCAAGGTCTCTCTGGTTGCTCATTCCGATGTAACGTTATGGGTATCTCTCCCGTGGATTCATGGATTGTATTATTTATACAAAATTCGATAATATCCAAGATATCTATCCACTTCCAATTTTCTTCGGCACAGTATATTCTACAGTACTTGGACGTTTCCCTCATCACTCTTTCTACAGGATTTGCCTCAGGATGGCGAATACTTGACAAAATCTGACGTATTCCAAGTCTTTCTAATTCTCGTCTGAACTCTACACTGGTGAAACAACTACCGTGATCCGACAACAAATTCTCAGGTTTTCCCAGAATCGGTATCACTTTTTCTTTTAGTCGTTTTAACACCTGTTTGGTACTAGTCTTCTGTATGGGAGCAAGGACAACCATTTTAGTGAAGACATCCATAGCCACCATTATGTGTCGATTTCCTCTTCTTGCCTTGGGCAAAGGTCCAAAGTTATCAATAGATATGATTTGACCTGGCCTTTCGGGCAACAATGGTATAGGCTTTTGCCTCATCAGAAATGCATTAGGTTTGATCCTTTGACATAGATCACATGTCTTTAACGTGTCCCTTACAGTCTCTCTCAGTCTCGGCCATACAAATGCTTCTTTCAGCATCGAGACTGTTTTGTCGACTCCCATATGTCCGAACGATCTATGGGCTAACCATACTATTTTCCTCTGCAAAATTGCAGGTACAACAATCCTTAATTTGGTATGGTCAGAGTCCACAAACTTATATAATAATCCATTATAAAACGTGTAGTCTTGAGCTATCTTATTAGCTTCCGTGTACGCTGGTGTTCCCCTTATCAAGCTTCCCTCAAGGAAAGATATGAGCATGTTCATCCATGGATCCTCACGTTGCCGTTGACTAATGCTTCTTAACTCATTAAGAGTACGCTGATCCCTGTCTTCCAAATCTATAGCCATTACTTCCTCTTCTGTGGACTCTGGCTGTTTACTTAAGTAGTCTGGAACTATATTTTCCTTTCCTGGGCAGTATTCTATCTTGACATCAAATTGTTGAATGTATAAAGCCCACCGCATCAACCTTTGACTGGATAAATCAGTCTTCATCAAAAAGGTTAAGGCTTTATGATCCGTTCTTAAGATGACCTGAAACCCATATACGATCTTTCGCCAATATTGCAACGCGTGCAGTATCGCTAACAGCTCGATTTCGCTGATCGTATAATTTTTCTCGTGTGGTTTCAGTCTCCGACTTGTGAAAGCTAGATAATTTTTCTTATCAGGGTTTTCCGGGTTTTCCTGATATAGCATTGCCCCTATTCCAATCTGGGATGCATCTGTTTGAATTATAAATTTCTGATTAAAATCAGCATATCCTAGCTTTACATAATTTAAGAGCATTTCCTTGGCCTCCACGAATGCTTTTTCTGTTTCCTCCGTCCATTTCCACTTGCCCCCCTTCTTCAGAAGGTCCTGTAGTGGTGCAACAGTTTTGGTGTATGATGGACAATGTCCTGAGAAGAAACCAATCAATCCCAAAAACTGGCGAACGTTCTTCACCTTCAAAGGCCTTGGAAAATCCCTTATCGATTCCAATTTGCATGGATTTGGTTTAACACCATCCTTGTCAATCACATGCCCTAAAAATGTTACTTGCCTTTGACAAAAATTTGACTTCTTTAAATTTATTTTAAAATTAGCCTTCCTTAAATCTTCCAAGAGTTTCTTCAGCTTTTCTAAATGTTCCTCAATATTCTCCGAGGTAAGCAAAATATCATCCACATAACGGATAGTGCACTCTTTCACTTCCTCTGACAGGTTTCGATCAAGCGCTCTTATTAATGCAGATCCTGCGGTCTTCAATCCAAACGGACATCTTCTAAAACAATATGTTTGTTGGTCGAACTGAAATCCAGTCAACAAGCTGGTTTTCTCTTCCAGTTCGAGATGATGATACGAAGAAGTCATGTCAATATTTGTGAAAATCTTCTTGCCCTTGAACTTCCTCAGTATTTCTTTTATGGGTGGTGCCGAATCATTTTCTGGTATGATTTTCGCATTTAAATTTCTGGCATCTAGACACACCCTTACTGAGCCATCCGGTTTACTCACAATCACTAATGGACTAACATATGGTGTCGCCATCTTTTCTATAACACCTGCATTCATCATCTCCTGCAGTGTTTTCTTAGTTTGTGGGTAATGTTTTTCCGCAACCGGGTATGGTTTTTGTCTGAACGGTGCCCAATCATTGACTTGGAACGCGTATTTAAAATTTTCAATCTTCCCTGGCTTGGAATCAAATACGTCCCTAAAATTCAATAATAATTTCTTTAACTGTTCCTTATTTTCGAGGTTAACTTTAGCTTCCTCTACTTTTCCTGACAGGTTGGTTTCGAACTCAGTTTCCAAATCATCTTCGAGTTCTATGTTGAGGACTTCAAATATCTTCTCTATGTCCTTATAACCTTCCTCAATCACTTCTTCCATATGCCATACCTGTTCTCCTATTTTCACATCCTGTTCCTGTAGGTTAATGTTTTGTTCATCCACATCCTCTCTTTGAATTCTAATGCAGTTTTGCGCTAGGTCTATAATGACCTTGTTCTCACGGATAAAATCAATACCTAATATGACATTATACGGTAACTGATTTACCAGCAAAAAGCACTGCGAAATTTCAGCGTTACCCATGATCAGATCGATACATACCTGAAATTTACATGTTAAAGATTTTTCAGGGATAATCCCCTTAATCTTTACACTTGATGTGGGAATCTTTAATACTCGGCCCCTTATTTCCAGTTCATTTAGAAGGGTTTGTGTAATTAGACTTATTGTGGATCCGGTATCAATTAATGCTCTGACCAGTAATCCTTCTATCCTTAGCATAATTATAGGTAGTTCTCTTTTAACAGGTGGGATTCCTTCCACATCCTCGTTAATTAGCTCATCTGGTCTTGTTATCCAATTCACAATTTCTACCTCCTCCCAGCTCCTGGTATGTTTCCACTTTTGACAATTTAAACTTGGAGTTTTTTTTTATCCTGAGGGCTTCCTTTCCCCTCATTCTTTAATTGAGCTTGTAGTTCCAAGCTTTGAGCTCCGTCTAGTCGGTCGGGTGATTTCCGGTTCTTAATTGCCTCACTCCAACGGACTTTTTGCCTATCAGGTTCATCTGGTCGTTCGTTCATGTAACGAAGACTTTCCTGATATCTTTCCTCTATTTCGGCCCGATATTCATCATCCCTATCCTCTGGCCTTACGTTCCTTCTGGGATAATTCTCCCATTTCTTTCTGTTTTCTTGCCTTTGATGGTTATTGTTATAGGGTCGGCTCTCTTGTTGCCTATAACCTGTATTCCTAGGATTTCTTCCTCGATATCCTCCTCTGTAATATGGCTGTATCCCTCTAGGCTCCTGGTGCCCATACTCTCGACCCAGTCCCTGAGTGTCAGTGCTAGTGGACTGATTCCTGCTCGCTGGTTTTTCTCTGGTTTCCTGACTGCTGGCCATATGTACTTGCTCAGTCTGTCTTTGATGCCGAGGAGTTACGTGCGAAGTCGTCATATCTAATTGACGTAATACACTCTCCACTTCCACTTCCACAGCACTTCTGGCTTTGGATGAGATTAACAGCTTCTGAATCTCATACGGAAGTTGTCTTGCAATGGCGGCACACAGGTCGTTCTCTGCCGGAGCAATGTCAATGTCAAGTTCGCGGAATTTACATAACTGAGCGGTGAAAAATTTCGAGTACTTAGTAGGTGCATTCGTGCTGTACTTCCTAGAGTACAGATCTAGCCTTAAATTCTCTTGGACGTCTGCTGCCCAATATCGTTTTAAAAATGCTTCCCTAAAGCCTTCCACCGTATCAAAGGTGTACCTGAAGCTTCTGAACCAGGTGAGACAATCACCTGCCAACAGCTTTTCAACAGCTCTCAGTCTCCGATCCTGAGGAACTTTCATTTCGTTTAAATACTCTGCAACTTCCTTTAGCCAGTATTTTGGAGTAATTGACATGTTATTACACGTAAACTTTACTGGTCTGTCCTCATTCGATTTAATAATGTTTATTATCTGGCCATTTGTCTGATTCATGTACGGGGTTGACATCGCCATCGGATATCCTGGGTTCTTATAAGGGCTCTCCCCTCCTAAGTCCCTCTCCGTATCTGTGCCTTGTTCACGGGAATCTACCCATCCTGTCTTTGGAAACTCCTCCTGATTCTGAAATTCTAACTTCCTTTCCCTTAATTCATTCTGAATTCTTTCTTGATTCCTTTTACTATCTTCCTCTGCCTTTTTGAGTTGGAATTTCTCGCCCCTGTAACTATCCCTGAATTCATTTAGTTGGTCTTCTACCTCTTTCTTAATGACCATGGCCTGTTGATTTATAATTTCTGGCTTTACATCACCGATGGTATCCAGGCCCTCTCGTATCTCCTTTATTTGCTTCTCCACTTCTTTTCGTCCTTTGACCATATCTAATTCAATTCCTTTCAACTTTCCCTCAGTTTTCTCTTGGCTCTTAGACACTTCCGTCACTTCATCTTTGATCAATTTTACTTCATTATTTGTTTTTCCTACTCGCTCTTCTAATTTTTCGATAGTTTCCTGGACCTCATTAATACCCTTGCTTATTTCCTCTATCTTCAGGGTCTTCTCTTGATTTTCTTCATTTCGTTGCTTTCTTTCTTCCTGGATATGCTCCTCGTATTTACCGAATCTTTTATCTATTCCTTCCTCATGCTTCTTTAAGGTCTCATCTACCTGCCTAGTAAAATGATCAATCTGCCCTTTCATACCCTGTACATCCTTTTGATTTTGATTTTTCATCTCAGTTACTTCATTCTGAACTCCATCGACCTTTCCCTCGAGTTCTCCTACTTTGTCCTTTACCCCTTTAAATTCTTCTCCTAATTTCTTAAAATTTTCTTTTATCTCATCCCGGGAACGTTCACAAATATTCTTGTTAGTTCTATCTGAGCTTTCAATTCTGTCTGCACACCTTGGATCTGGGTTACAAGTTTCTTTTCACATGCATCACCCTTTGTTTCTATGTCAATTAATTTAGATTCTAAATTTTTAAAATTTTCTTGACATTTAATTCGGGAATCTACCATATTTTTGTTCATAGTTCATAGTATCTAATTGGGCTTGCAATCCTGAATGAAATTCTTCATTTTCCTTTTTAATCTCACTTGCGATTTCCCCTTTTAACTCAGTTAACTTGTCCCCAAACTTAGTGTCAAAACCTTGGAACTTGTCATTTATTTTATCTATCTCAGCCTTCACTTCATTGTTCATTTCTACACAGTTAACTTCGATAGCTTCTAATTTAGTTCCCATATTTAATTTAATTTTTAATTTAATTTTTAGTGACTCTAAACTTTCATTCATGGATCCTAACTTTTGGTTATTTTCCTCCTGTTGGCTGTCCAACTTATTCAAACTCTCATTTATGGATTCGAACACTTTGTTATTTTCATCCTTTTGGAGGCCCAATGTATTGTCTATTGTTCCCAATTTATTGTTTATGGCCTCCAACTTCTCATTGCTATCGGCTTTTATAGCCTCCAAAAGCCGTTGCATCTCTTCACTCAATGCCATCTTATTAGAATATAGTGGGCTACTCATGCCACCACACTAGTACATGCTTGAGAGATGATACTCTGAATCATTGTGTCCCAATTTCTTTAAAAAGCACATTACTTATAAGCCCCCCATGTGCCCTTTTAGCAAGAAATATGCCAATCACAGTATACCAGCGTAGCTCAATTCGGGATTTTCGGGGTAGCGGTAAGTTCACCCACTCTGTGACTCACATATTTTGGATTAATTAGAGGATACACTTGCAAAAATAACAACAAAATCAACTCCTATTTTAACACATTTAATTTATCAAAATTATGGCGCTACAAACAATTAAACAATTAAATTACTGACCCATAATCATCTACTTGTTCCAAATGAACAAGGAATAACATAAGAATAAAACAAATATTGTATTAAAACATATGGTTTCCATATAAACCAACAATTCCTAATTATTTTACTTCCATAAAGCATCAACTGTAAGTTTCATATAACTCCGAGCTCTTTTGGCTCAATGCTTTCTATAATAATGGTGTCATTCTTTGTACACCTCAAATACTACTTTTTATATTTTCTTAATCATCAAACAAATGTATAATTACATTTAAAATTACATGTTAATTATCTAACTCAATATTTGGGCATTTACAGGTTTTCAGCTTTTATCATCTCTCTCTAGTTTTACAAATACATTAAGGTAATCAGGAAATTACTTGTGTACTCCAGAGTATGAAGATACTTGACACAGTCAAAAAACTATGGTCACTCCCGGAACCTAGTTGCCTTCAATTAACTCATGGAATCCTATTTCCATACAACATTACAATAGGGATTGTTATTTATCTCATATGTCTTATAAGACCATTATCACATAAAAAAACTACGATCTGAACAGGCAAGCGGAAATATCAATCTACAAGGACCTCGGTTCAACGCCCGGGTCGTTAACAGCTTTAAACACTCACGGTGTATTCATTACTCCTTACAAGACGGCCTTCAGACACCCCTCCTATTCCAAGGGTCTGACCGTGAAACTTGAGAGTTATTTATGACTATGCGGGAACCCTCCCGTCTAGTCTAAGCTAGAGCTCTCTTTAATGCTTTTACAAACAGCTTTTCGTTCATTCTCAATTCTTTGGGGAGACCTGGCATTCTACTCCTCGTTTAAATTCAACAATATTATTTGGCTCATAAACCACATTCGTAATCTTGGCATTTATTAATTATGAAAGGTCCTCATTGATTGGGGAAGAGTAATTACACATTCTACGACGAATAATAAAGGGGCTTTCACAATAAGAAGATTCTGAGTTCGAATCTCTTCACATGCCTCGGGAACCATTCCCATATAGAGGACTATACAAAATGCGATTTAGGGTCAGCCTATAGCTTATAAGACCTACGCTCAATACCATACATTTGCTCCCTTTCAATACAACATACACTATGGCCTCGTGATACTACGTCACAAATAGAGGACTTACACCAATTCTCAATTCGCTACAATCAACTACCTCTCATAAGTAATTTACCAAGTACATTAACTTTTACGCGTTCCTAGCGTGACATTTTATTTTAATTGCGCTCTTTTTGCGCTATACCTTATTTTTAAGCCTAGCGTCATCCAAAGAACTGATAATATCATATTAACAATTGATACACATCTCAATTTTTATATTATTCTTTTCCTTTGATAATAACTTTCTCTCTTTTTAAGAACATGCATTTGAACATCATGTCTATACTTTTTATTAAGGCTCTAACGCTCTTATGTTCACATCAATTAATTTGATCTTTATTTAATATTTCCTTACTTGGTTATTATTATTATTATTTCATATCTTCATTCTTTACAAAAAGCTCAAAAGCTATTTCTTTCATATAACTCAAATTTTATTTAAATATCTTTCATGATAATTATTAATATTTCGCTTGCTCTTATGACATTCGTCAAATACACTGACATTTTATTCATATATTTCCTCTACTGGATTTATTCTTTTACATAATTATTTATAGTTTCTCAAATTTCTATTTTTGTTCAGACCGCGTTTTTGTTTTGTTCAGCATTTATTTATTTAAACACATCCCTTTTACTCAAAAACTCCGGTGGATTTGTACACAATCATTTCCTGACACCAAAATATAATGAAATTCATTACTCACATGTTTTTAAGGTCGTCCCATGACCTTTATCCTTGTGCGGTGTTTCATTTTGGCCCACTTTTTAACTTACTCCATATTGTAGAAATTCATCTCATGTACAAACACTTCTTGACACATATTCAATACACTTAACATTGACAACATTTTTAATACACTGGTGTATCCATTTAGAACACACAATAAACACTAAAAAATATTAATTTAACACACAATCTTGATAGATTTACACTTCACAACTTTTGATCACTAGGCCGTATTTTCCTAGCCTATCACACGTGACCTCTTAATCTCCCGTCTCCAAGGGTGAAATTTATTCAATGTCGGCTTCCTATCCTGCAGAATACGAAAGTCTCGAAACATCTACTTTTCCCTGGAATCCTAATTCTTCGAATCCTATTCTGGATGACCAGCTATTTCTCTAGCTTGAACGGCTTCTTTTTTTAGATCTAGTTTATCGATCCTAGCGAAAGTCTGTTCGGATCGAGGTCCCCTCGATAACCTATCGATGATCGATGGATTTATTTTATAGCAGCTAGTACTTCTCGAGTCTAGTGCTTTAGAATAGTTCGTCTGCTTTCTGGAGATAATGTCTATAGTATCCGTTCTTCTTTGTTTATTCGGTTCTCGCACTCCTACTTTTCTGAAATACGTTGCGAACCTTACTCTGTTTTCCCTATTTGGGTTCTTTAAATTAGATAACTGTTTATCTTCCTGTTACGGTACTTCCGTACGTTATGATATTTTCGGTCGTCTATTTAAAGACCTATCGCCTTAAGTCCAACGTTCGCAGCCTGCTCTGACTATATTTTACGAACTTTTCACTGTAAACTTGTGTACTGTCGGACCTAAAATCCAGTAACTAGGATTTTCCTAATTTTTCAACACGGCGATACTTTAATATTTCTTCTTTACAACTCCTTATGGAGGCACGCAAGTTGTTAATACTGCGACGCCTGTGGCTATCGGATATTAATTCTGCGGTGTAATATAGCGTTTCTCCCCTCAAGGAGTACTGGTAAACTGTCTTCGGTGTGAAGCAGAGTAACACCCCACACGGCTGTCTGAATACTCATGCGTAGCAACGCCCCCTCGGGCTGTTTGTAACTGCTTGTACTGATGCGTAGTAACACCCCCTCACGGGTTGTCAGAATAACTGCATGTTTGGCTTGGTGATGCCAGGAGCTTTATACTCTTTCGCTACAAAAAGATAAGACTCTAGCCCTTTCCGTGCCCAACTTTTAAAATAATGGTTGCACCATTATAAAAATTATACCTTCAAAAAGCTCGTCTTCTCAATGTTAAATAATCTCATTGCGCATAAGAATCGATCGTGCAATTCGGAGATATTAATTAATTTCTCGTCCTCAACTGTGTGGGTGTTGCTGTTCATTTGCATTCTCCCCTCTCCACAGGCCTTGGTAAATCCCCTATGACGTCTACTTGCGTTTGCAGTTTTCTCCTGTGCAATTATTAAAGGGTTTTTCTTTACACAAAAATCTCTAATTCGAAATGATTCACCGTACTGTAATTGTTTACTTATTTTTATACTCGTAAACGGGTTAAATTTAATTATTCCTCTTCTGGCGCATAGGCGGTGTTGTCGTTTTCAAGCAAGCTCAGCTCGATTTCCGAGTCAGGCTTCCTTGTCTAACAGTCGAAATTTTCCACTCGGTTATTAATACTCATGACCAGCTCCTACTGAATGTCAAGAGGGGTGATCTCATCTCTCGAACACCTGGCTCGCGCTGCTTGCACAATGTTAGGCTAGAATCCTGGCTTGATCTTTCTCTAAGTTACATTAGAAACTGTACGTTTCTTTCATTTCTTCCCCAAATACATGGATTCGACCTCCTTGGACCCTATGGCACATGGGTTCAATATCTCAACAAATATTCATATGAACTTAAAACCAATCACTAGGTTTGCTTCCATACTAAATATCTATATGGGAAAGTCATGATAATTGACCTACCTCGATCCGTTTAACGCAAGGACCATTTTCAAAATTTGCATATTTTTCATATTAAAATAATCATATCTCCTAAACGGTTAGAGATAGAAAAGTGTAAATCAGAAGTCTTGTGTATATTACTATTAGAGTGCTGTGTGTATCATTATAACAATATCCATTGATAATTACCCAAAATTGAAAGCCTATCAGCAAAAAATATGCATGTTTTTATATAAGTCCATTTATCGCGGCTTCCCATTTTTTGATACAACATTTGGTCCTTGCGCATTAGATTTGCTGCTATAATAATGCAAATTTGTATTCATATTCTATATTAATGCATCCATAAGTTCAGTGATTAGTTTTACTGCAGTATTCATAGTTTTGCCATTAAAAATATTTTAATTTTCAAATAATAGGCAATTAATGGGATAAATAAATTGTGAAATTTGTTAATTTATATCTCAACAAATATTCATATGAACTTAAAACCAATCACTAGGATTGCTTCCATACTAAATATCTGTATGGAAAAGTCATGATAATTGACCTACCTCTATCCGTTTAACGCAAGGACCATTTTCAAAATTTGCATATTTTTCATATTAAAATAATCATATCTCCTAAACGGTTAGAGATAGAAAAGTGTAAATCAGAAGTCTTGTGTATATTACTATTAGAGTGCTGTGTGTATCATTATAACAATATCCATTGATAATTACCCAAAATTGAAAGCCTATCAGCAAAAAATATGCATGTTTTTATATAAGTCCATTTATCGCGGCTTCCCATTTTTTGATACAACATTTGGTCCTTGCGCATTAGATTTGCTGCTATAATAATGCAAATTTGTATTCATATTCTATATTAATGCATCCATAAGTTCAGTGATTAGTTTTACTGCAGTATTCATAGTTTTGCCATTAAAAATATTTTAATTTTCAAATAATAGGCAATTAATGGGATAAATAAATTGTGAAATTTGTTAATTTATATCTCAACAAATATTCATATGAACTTAAAACCAATCACTAGGATTGCTTCCATACTAAATATCTGTATGGAAAAGTCATGATAATTGACCTACCTCTATCCGTTTAACGCAAGGACCATTTTCAAAATTTGCATATTTTTCATATTAAAATAATCATATCTCCTAAACGGTTAGAGATAGAAAAGTGTAAATCAGAAGTCTAGTGTATATTACAATTAGAGTGCTGTGTGTATCATTATAACAATATCCATTGATAATTACCTAAAATTGAAAGCTGGTAACCAATAAATATGCATGTTTTTATAAAAGTCCATTTATCGCGGCTTCCCATTTTAGCCTACTTTTCACATTTTGCAAAAATGAGGAAAAAGTTGACCTATGAGATCGGGCAAATGTGTGTCTGTCTGTCTGTCTATCTGTCTATCTGGCTGTGTGTGTGTCCCCCTCTATCAACTCCTAAACGGCTGCAGCAATCGAAACAAAATTTGGTAGGAGTAAAGATCTATACATGAATATCACACGCCCGTATCTGAAAATGATGTCAGTGCTACCAACTGCTAAAAAATCGCAATTGAAATTTGAGCTCCATGTTGGATATCTTGGAAGGTATGAATAGGAGCTATTTCAAAATTGGCACCCGTATAGATAATAATATCGCAGTTTAATTTCCAGGAGGCCATACATCGCAGTGTTGCCAAAATGAATATACGCCTGCTGATAAGTCCACATTTTAAATGCATATAACTTCTACATTATCAATTGGATTTCAACCAAATTTCGTATGTGCTATGTGTACATACACAGACATGACTGAACGTATTCTTAAGATCCACCAGGGCTGCCAACTGTTAATAAATGCTCTCAATTTATTTTATCCAAATACCAATATATCAGAATGTATGCAAGCCGACAGCTTTAAACTATGCTCACTTATAGTACCTGACATTCTATATTAATTTGGAGTAACTTATATTCGTCAGTGCTACCAACATGATTCTAAGCCTGCTGAGAGGTCCAACTTTAAATACATGTAACTTCTATACTATCATTTGGATTTCAACCAAATTTCGTGTGTGCTATTTGTACTATAACAGATATGTATATGCCGATTCTTAAGAGTAACCAGGGCTGCCAACTGTTAATAAAGACTGTCCCTATTTTTGTTACCCTAATATCAATATATCTGAAAGTATGCAAGCCAATAGCTCTAAACTTTGCACACGTATACTACCTGGCATTCTAGATTAATTTGGAGTAACTAATATACGTCAGTGCTGCCAACATAATTCTAAGCCTGCTGATAGATCCAATTTTAAAATACATGTAACTTCTATACTAACTAATGGATTTCATTCAAAATTGGCACAACAATAGATCATATTATTTCAGATTATTTCTGACCACTTCATGTATGTCATTGTTGCCAACATGATTTTACGCGCGCTGTTAGATCCAATGTTTAACTGCATGTAACGTCCATGCTATCCATTGGACTTCAACCAAATTTTGTATTCTGTACCTTAAGAGATGGAACTAAGAATATATTCAGTCACCAGGGCTGCCAACTGTAGTTCTCTATTAGGCTACATTACGCCAGGTATACAGTATTTCGAACTAATTAGAAATTTCGATATTACCAACTTAATTTCGTCATTATTCTAGATAGATCCATATAGATTAATCATTGGCATAGATCTTAAATTTTAAGAAAAGTAGGCTCTTTAGTTCGTCACGGAACTTTTTGTTTGATACATCATTTGGTCCTTGCGCATTAGATATGCTGCTATAATATTGCAAATTTGTATTCATATTCTATATTAATGCATCCATAAGTTCAGTGATTAGTTTTACTGTAGTATTCTTAGGTTTGCCATTAAAAATATTTTAATTTTAAATAATAGGCAATTAATGGGATAAAAATAATTGTGAAATGAGTTAATTTATATCTCAACACATAATCATATGAACTCAAAACCAATCACTAGGGTTGCTTTCATACTAAATATCTATATGGGAAAGTCGTGATAAATGAGCTACCTCAATCTGTTTAACGCAAGGACCATTTTCAAAATTTGCATAATTTCTATATAAAAATAATCATATCTCCTAAACGGTTAGAGATAGAAAAGTGTAAATCAGTAGTATAGTGTATATTAGTATTTGAGTGATGTGTGTAAAACTAGAACAATATCCAATGTTAATTACAGAAATATGAAAACTCAGTCCCAGTGTCCCTTAAACTGCACGTCAGCTTTTCCAAAACTCTTATTGCTATAGGCAACCCAACTTACTGAGCTTCATAGATTATTACATATTATTCACATAATGCTTGTGAGTTTTTCAACGTTGAAAATATTTCTTAGCAGACATAAACATAAAATTAAGCAATTTCTTCAATTTCTTCAGTTTGGGTCGTCGAAACTCTAAATTGAAAGCAAGAGAGAAGCGTGAATTTATGCAACCTGCCTTGCACACCTGACAGACGGGCGGCAGTGAGAAGGGTGAATTTATGCAACCTAACGTGCACACCTGTTCGACGGGTGGCAGTGAGAAGGGTGAACGTTCCTTGGATTGGAATAGACCTGAAGGGCTAAAGGGCCCATAAAGGTTTCAAATTGTGAGTCGTGGAGAGCTCTATCAAGCTAAAATACAACATTTTGAAAATCATTTTCGGCCTAAACGCAGTTCCGGATAAGCAGCCTACAGTCACTTGTTATTTTCATAATTATTTTGTGTGTTCCTTGGTTCAATACCCTTAGGTTGTTTTGATTTTTTGACAAATGTTCACATCGGAAGTAGTTATAAGGGTTTAAGTGAAAATCTACATTTCCTCACACTAGAGGTCGTTGTGGTAGAAAAGACAAACTGCTAATCTAGTCGACCGTATTTGGTTGCAACGACTCACACTAGGGCTCGTAGTGGTAGAAAAGGCAAACTGCTAATCTAATCGACCAGATATGGTTGAGTTTCCGGTGAACAGTCAACAGTCTACCGTGTGCCATCACGTCGGCATCTCGTAAGAATAATTGAGTGTGTCCTTTACGTTTGTAAAAGTGTAGAAAACAACGAAAATTTATTACAAATGCACCCAAAAAGGAATTGTGTTCATGGATGATCTAGTCTATGATACTGAAGGATGTTTTCAACATTGAGTTGCTTGCCTGAAGGGATTTTTTAAAATAATGAATAATGAAAGATAATTTGACTTTATTTTTGCATTTGATCACCACGTGGTGTAGTGGCTAATATAATAGGCTGAGTGCAGCCTTGTGAGGCAAAATTGGGTTCGATTCCCACCTCAACTATCCTAGAAGTGGGTTTCCGTGGCTTTTCATTTGTTGTTGTTATTATTAATTAATTGAGGGACTTTGTGATATCGTGGTCATTTAACGGCGTGTATATGGATGTGTGTATGTATAGGAGTTTTCTGATAACCTGTGTTATTGTGGTGTCAGTAGTAGTGTTGTAACGTGTTTTTCGAGGGGTTTTATGCAACTGGCATAAGTCAGTAGGAAGCCATTCTATATTTATTTACGCGGCAAATTGTTCAGCCAAGAGAATTTTTCATGTTAATTTATTATTATTATTATTATTTTATTATAATTATTATTTAGATATTTTCGGAGCATTTTATAAAAATTATAAGCATACAGATAGGTTTTCTATGTCTTAGAAAACGCTATCAAGCAAATTATTACGAACGACGATATCATAGAAAATTATCTGATTACGGAATTTTACGGAGTTTTCGTCAGTTAGGGTATATCGAGAGACGTGACTCACTGGGATTTCAAGTACACGCTTAATCTTGTCGAGAAGCATGACGCAATCTTGGGTCGTAAGGTCTAGAAAAGACGAATTGTTGGAACGGAACCCTCCCGCCGAGTGTAATGACCCGGAGGAGGAGAAGATCGCGTGGTGGGTCAGCCAATCAGGGGAGACGACGTAAGCTAGTTGGGACTGAAGAGTGGGGAGCCGGCGTGTGGTTATATCGTTCGACGCGCCGTGAAACTAGAACAATCTGTATAGTTCTTGCCGAGTGTGGATATACGCGGGAGTCGCTCCGATGTTCCGTGGGACGAGGACTATCTGTGAAATACTTGACGAGTATGGATGCGAGTGCGTGTCGCTCCGATGTTCAGTGGAGTTAGCGACGAACTTTTGTAAAACTTGTTTGTACGAGTGTTTGGGTCCGAGGTACGGACCATAGAATTATCTAATCTACCAGAATATCATCAAATTCCGACGGAGATGACGACGTCCAGGAGACTGTGGGAAGCTCACAACATCATCAAGAACGAGGGAAATGCTTTGGCAATTTCCAGTGGTAAGCGCAAATGACGCGGAAATACGCAATCTCTCATTTTTCTTTGTTTTACATTTCATATTTCAGTAACTTCATAGCTTGGAAATAAGAGTAAAATCAATTTATCAGACTCCGTTTTCACGTAATTTTCTATCGGTAATATTCAAATCACAACGCTCCAATTTAAATTTTGTACTTATTATTATTATTAATTTTGCTATACTTGTTTTATATAATAAATTCATTTCTTTTACAATGCAATCTTTGCTTTCAGTAGGTAGCATTAGATATAGACCAATTCCTTCTCCTGATACAATTGTTTGTTGGGTTAATGATCAAATCATACCACGATCTGAGTGAATAGAGTCTTGAATGTGTTCTGCCAGAGCTAGACGTTGTTAAATACAAATTTAGATTTCAACATTGCATTGAGGTCTTGGCGCCCATTAAAACGACATAGCTTAGGCAAAGGTAAACAGTTACATTTCTCACCCAACAGATAGGAGCTAGCAAAACGTTTCGTTTGTACGCTCAACGTGGAGCAAAGTAAATACCGTTTCACTTGTCATCCCAGCCTAAGCAAAACGTTTCATTTGTCGCTACCAACATGGGGCATTAATAACCGTTTCATTTGTCGCCGACAACTTGGGGCTGAAAACCTAATAACATTTGTGGAAGGAGAAGGGTATATATTTCTGTGCCTGTATTTTGGGGGTTATTTGTCTGTATCAGTGTATATCATTATGGGGGATGAGAAAGAAAGACAGATGAGGTTACGTAGTGGTCATCAACGGGAGAGTGATGATACGAGCAGTATGTCGAGTGATGGTAGTACCGGGGTAGCGGAGGTAAATCCCGATACTGAAACAGGGAGTGTAGGCGGCCAACCAGAATTAAAAACTTTACTTCTCGAGTTTATGTATCAGAACAAAGTTAGTAGTGATGCCTTAAATGCAAAGTTAGAACAGAATAACGCTAAACTAGAACAAAACAGTAGGGAAAATAAAGAGAGTAATAGGGAATTGAGCGATAGTTTAAACGCCAGATTAGAACAAAACAGTAAGGAAAATAGAGAGAGTACTGAAACTTTAAACGCTAAATTAGAACAAAACAGTAGGGAAAATAAAGAAAGTACAGAAGCTTTAAATGCAAAATTAGAACAGAATAATGCAAAATTAGATAAGAACAACGAGGAAATTAGTGTGAAAATGGAGCAGATTAGAGGAGAAATCAGAGGAGTAATGGAAGAGAAGGTTAAAGAGATCATTGCAGATGTAGACAAGAAATTAGGAAAAGTACAGGAGGAGTTAGAAATTAGAATCAGTACACAGGCTGAAAATTTAAAAGAACTAGTGCAACTGGAAACACAGCAGGTCAAAAAGCAATTGGGGGAAGAAATTGACAAAATTCAGGTAGCAACTAAAGAGGTTAAGGAACAGCTGGGGGGTAGAATTGAGAAAGTCCACTCGCAAATAGTTGCAGAAGTAAATGATTTAAGAGAGAGTAATAGAGAGAGCATTAGCAAGATTGAGGAGAAACAAGCAAAGCTATATGATAAAGTAGAAGAATCAGAAGGAAACATTAAATTAACAGTAAACAGTATTGAGAGGAAGGCTGAGGAGAAAATCGCAGAATTAGAATTAAAATTAAAAGCTAGGATCAGGCAAGAAAATAGTCAGAATAGGCCAGTTTTTGTGAATAGCACACACAGGGAGGTAGAACTGGGTAAGTTCAGCAATCGACAGGGGTGCCCAATGGAGTTCATGAACACTATAGAAAATAAATCCGGGGAGAGGTTGGAAAATGGTAGTATTGAGTGGTGCCAGGTAGTTGAAATTTTAGAACAAGTGTTTGTGGGGGAAACGAGGAATTGGTTTGCTGTCTACAGAGACAAGTTTACTAATATCAATGATTTTAAAATGAAATTCTGTGAAAAGTTCTGGAATGAGGTTATTCAGTCGCAGCATCGTGAGGGAGTAGTGTGTGGTAAATATAACCCTAAAGGAAGCTCCACCATGACCGAATACTTTTTAGGGCAGGTATTAGTGTGTAAATATCTGGATGGCTTGAAGGAGGAAAGTGATGTGGTAAGGTTGCTACTTAGGCACTTTCCCTATAGGATCAAGGAGGCTGCTTGTATCCAGAATGTAAAGACTATATCACAAGTAGAAAATTTGTTAAGCACATTTGATGCACTAGGGAGAGGGGGTTATGAGGACAATTTCAATCGGAACCAGGGTAATAATAATAATAGACCTAATGAAGCCAGGCATCAGGAAGTTCAAGGGAACGGTGGCGAAGGGGCCAACGCTCAAAATAGAAATAATAATAATCAGCTATATCAGAACAGAGGAAATGGCTATGGTAATCAGTATCAAGGGAGGAACAATGATTTCAGGGGAAATCAAGGGAGGATCAATGATTACAGGGGAAATCAAGGGAGAAACAATGATTTCAGGGGAAATCAAGGAAGAAATTATAATGACAATAATTACAACCAGAATAGGGGTCAAGGAAGAGGACAGCCTAGTGGTAGTAATATACAGCCAAACAATGACAACACAGCCCAGAACAACCAGACCAGTTTAGTAGTTAGTAGTACTACGGCCAGCTGTAGCGGTTCTTTAAACGCGAAACAGGCTGCGAAGTAAGGTCAGAATCTCAGTCTGTAGCATGCCCTGTCCATACAATTAGACAGGAACCCTATGACCTAAATGTAAGAAATGAATTATTACATGAACTAAATGATGAAGGTATTATTCAGGAAGTGGTTAGTAAGAGCCCCATAGTTAAATTTAACGTGTCCGAGGCGTACACAGATGTTTTAATTGATAGTGGTTGTATGAAGAGTTGCATAAGTAGTGCATTTTATGATAAAATGAAAGGAACTGGAGTAAATTTTGAGGAGATGCCAATTAAAAGCACTTTTGTTATCACAGCTGTTGGGAAGAGGTCTAAAGTAATTTCTAAGCAAGTTTTAGTAGACATTAAAATTAATAATCATGTAGAGAAGCAGATTTGCCTTGTAATTCCAAATTTAGTATTCAGTGTTATCTTGGGTTCAGAGTGGCTAAGTAGAGTGTCTGGTAACTTATGTTATGATGTAGGGAGTTTGAAATTTAAATGGGGAGATTCTGATGTAGAAGTAGCGTTCAATGACCATATTCAGAGGAGTAGTATTGTAGGTGTGATTTGTACTTTAAATGAGATATCGCCAGCCGTAGAGCGGGGTTCTCCATGTTTTGTGGGCAGTGTGATTACGAACGGAAGTCTAGAGGACTCGTTACGTGAGGCTGCATTTCAGGGAAATATAGAGGATGAACAGTGTGTTCGGCTCTATGATGTGTTATTGTGTAATAGGAGAGTTTTTGAGGATCGCATTGGTATGGCCAATTGCTATACACATTCATTGAACGTTATTGATAGGTCAGTATTCACAGGACATAGATATCCTGTACCTTTCGCTTATCAAAGTGCAGCTGAAGCACAAATTAACCAGATGCTTGAAGATGGGATTATTGAGCACTCGAACAGTCCATATGTTAATTCTTTGATCACGGTACCCAAGACCGACGGCACTGTTCGTATTTGTTTAGATGCTCGTTTGGTTAACAGTAGAATTAGTTCAGATCAGCTGAAATCTATGTCAATAGAGGAATTAATGCAAACATTTGAGGGGAAGAAGTATTTCACTTGTGTAGATTTGAGTTCCAGTTTTTGGCAAGTGCCACTTATGTACGAAGATAGACCATTTACAGCTTTTAGTCATAAATATAACCTTTATCAATTTTGTAGAACACCTTATGGGTTAAAGAGTAGTTCAGCAGCTTTAATTAGGGCTTTAAACATCGCATTAGGGGATGACACAGGAGAGTTTGTAACCATTTACATTGATGATATGGTAATTAGTTCACGCAGTTTTGAGGAGCATCTATGTCATTTAAATATAGTTTTTCAGAAGTTAGATCAGGCAGGGTTCACTTTGAAGCTGTCTAAGTCGTCATTCTGTCAGTCAGAAGTGACATTTTTAGGTCATAGAGTGTCGAGTAGAGGTGTGACACCATAGGAAGGTAGGGTTAGCATGTGTGGACAGTAGCAACAGGGCATCGTTACAGATACTGAGAAATATGGTAGGTAGTGCAACGTGATGACGTTCATTTAAAGGGAGCCACTTGCAAGGTTGGAAGCAGGTGACGCAGAAACATTTATAGTTTCCAAACGTATTGGCAAAACAGCATATGTGCTGGAGAATAGTGAGGGAAACAGATTATACGGGACGTATAATATACATAGTCTACGAAAATATGTGTCATAAAGTGAGTGTGTTTAGCTGGCGAGCCAGCCTATCAAATGAGTAAGTGTGGTATTTGGTGCGTGGGAGGATCTGGTCTTAAGGCAGGCGTATCAGAAGTCACACAGGGGGGTAGTATGTAAGTAAATGAGAGTTTTTAAGGTACAGGGAAATATGACGGGATTGTCGGATGCTGTTGAGCACTAAATTGTCTCGATGCACCAAGGCCATTTTGGCAGCGCTGATGGGTTCCCATTTATCTCCAAGAGATGGGGGAGCGCTTGAATAGGGCTTGTTAGCTTAAGGCGTCCACGAGATAAAAGATGGGCCATCAGAATGCGAGACAGTCCTTCGTGAAACTCATACATATCAGCACACGTGATTTCTGTTTACGGCCTCGCCATGTAAGATTTGTAAGTGTGTAATTTAAGATAATTTGTACAATGGTATTATTTGTGTGAGGAGAAATGGTCTGTGTTGAGAACTAGTATTAAGTAGAATATGGTTAACGGGAACTTAACAAGACAGGGCGATTACGGCACAGAAATATTTGGTGTTATATGTAATGCACATTTACTGTTTTTTTTTCAGAAGTCAATATTAATTTAATCTACTTCAAAGAGAGATTAAGTATTATGGTCACGAGGCGCAGCCACAATAGTGGGATCGTGTGCTCAGTGATAAGTGGAATTAAATTTCACCATAAGGAGGGGTCCTCCAGTGAAATTAGGGAGTTCTATGGTGATATAAATATATCAGAACACCTTCAATGCGTGTGATATGACATCATAAATACATAGTGCTCACACATTAATTATGTCTATTTCTCCAACATAGAGAAATTTGAGAGGCGGAAATATCCGTGGGACACTATTCCATATGTAAAACATTGGACTGGTTGCAAAGTGCAATCCATAGTGACAACAAACTTTGACGCAAAGTGCGTGAAGAAAAATTATGAGTGTATATATCTGTAATTTAGGGAGATTTCATTTATGTAATATGTATTTTGGATGGGGTTTATTAACGTGTCTGGGATAATCGGATAATGGACCGTCGTCACGGTAAATCATCCGATGATCCGAGGCGAATATGTAACGTGTTTTTCGAGGGGTTTTATGCAACTGGCATAAGTCAGTAGGAAGCCATTCTATATTTATTTACGCGGCAAATTGTTCAGCCAAGAGAATTTTTCATGTTAATTTATTATTATTATTATTATTTTATTATAATTATTATTTAGATATTTTCGGAGCATTTTATAAAAATTATAAGCATACAGATAGGTTTTCTATGTCTTAGAAAACGCTATCAAGCAAATTATTACGAACGACGATATCATAAAAAATTATCTGATTACGGAATTTTACGGAGTTTTCGTCAGTTAGGGTATATCGAGAGACGTGACTCACTGGGATTTCAAGTACACGCTTAATCTTGTCGAGAAGCATGACGCAATCTTGGGTCGTAAGGTCTAGAAAAGACGAATTGTTGGAACGGAACCCTCCCGCCGAGTGTAATGACCCGGAGGAGGAGAAGATCGCGTGGTGGGTCAGCCAATCAGGGGAGACGACGTAAGCTAGTTGGGACTGAAGAGTGGGGAGCCGGCGTGTGGTTATATCGTTCGACGCGCCGTGAAACTAGAACAATCTGTATAGTTCTTGCCGAGTGTGGATATACGCGGGAGTCGCTCCGATGTTCCGTGGGACGAGGACTATCTGTGAAATACTTGACGAGTATGGATGCGAGTGCGTGTCGCTCCGATGTTCAGTGGAGTTAGCGACGAACTTTTGTAAAACTTGTTTGTACGAGTGTTTGGGTCCGAGGTACGGACCATAGAATTATCTAATCTACCAGAATATCATCAAATTCCGACTGAGATGACGACGTCCAGGAGACTGTGGGAAGCTCACAACATCATCAAGAACGAGGGAAATGCTTTGGCAATTTCCAGTGGTAAGCGCAAATGACGCGGAAATACGCAATCTCTCATTTTTCTTTGTTTTACATTTCATATTTCAGTAACTTCATAGCTTGGAAATAAGAGTAAAATCAATTTATCAGACTCCGTTTTCACGTAATTTTCTATCGGTAATATTCAAATCACAACGCTCCAATTTAAATTTTGTACTTATTATTATTATTAATTTTGCTATACTTGTTTTATATAATAAATTCATTTCTTTTACAATGCAATCTTTGCTTTCAGTAGGTAGCATTAGATATAGACCAATTCCTTCTCCTGATACAATTGTTTGTTGGGTTAATGATCAAATCATACCACGATCTGAGTGAATAGAGTCTTGAATGTGTTCTGCCAGAGCTAGACGTTGTTAAATACAAATTTAGATTTCAACATTGCATTGAGGTCTTGGCGCCCATTAAAACGACATAGCTTAGGCAAAGGTAAACAGTTACATTTCTCACCCAACAGTTAAGAGCTAGCAAAACGTTTCAGTGTGTGTATATGCAGAGTGGTTCAGCAGCTCCTTATTATTTTTGGAGGAAGGCAACCCAACTAACGCGTATATCATAGTCATTCTAAAAACATTAGCACCCGCTCCTTTACGGCTTTAGTACAACTTTACCGTTGAGTTCAAGCTCGGGAATATAGTAGAAATCATTAACGGCAGTGTTATTTCAATGACCTCAAATATAATATATGATTAAAACGATCACAGACCCGAATAACTCCATCTTACGTTTGGGCCGGAAGTGTCAACGAATACAGTAGATTCAATACGTGCCAGCAGTACACCATGGCTCTCAGTAGCTAACGTGGCTAAATCAAGCATGTAGTCTTGACAGCACGGAATGAGCAAGATCTGGTTAATATGGCAAGAGCTTTAATGGAAGAAGCAATTAGTGTAGGCTTAAAGATGAACATGGAAAAGACCATATACCTTGTAGTGAGCAGAGAGAACAATAACAGACCCTTAGATGTGGATGGAGAAATCTTTGAAAGGGTAAAAGCCTTTAAATATCCGGGGGCAGTACTCAGTGAACGGAATGAGATAGACCAGGAAATAATTGCAAGAATTCAAGCAGGAGACCGGTCTAGGTTTGCAGTTGGAAAGCTGCTCAAGTCCCGGCTTCTATCGTGACAAACGAAGATTAGGATCTACAGGGCTGTAATACAACCTGTGGTCCTATACGGAGCAGAGACCTGGACTCTGACCCAAAAGACAGAAAGAAAACTCCTGACAGTTGAGACAAATTTTTGGGGCAGCGAAGGATGAAGGAGAGTGGAGGAAAAGGAAAAACCTAGAACTTCAGGAAATATACAAATCGCTGGACATTGCGGCAGTGATTGAAGAGAGGAGGATGAGTGGTATGGACGTGTAATGCGTCGAGAAGGCCAGATAACCAGGCAGGTGGTGGAAGAAGACATCAGAGGCAAAAGACCAAAGGGAAGACCTAGGCTGAGATGGAGAGATGGGGTCAGAGGGGACATGAGCAGGATGGGACTAATCGGAGAAGAATACATGGACCGAAGAAGGTGGAGGAGGCTGATTGGCGAGGCCAAAGTCCGACTACGGTTTGTGTGGCCATTCTAGTAAGTAAGTAAGTAAGTAAGTAAGTAAGTAAGTAATAGTCGGTAGTGACACTGACGGAAAACTACTAGTGTTCAGTATCGTTTGCAGGATATTCTTGGAGTGGATTAGTACCATACGGGATGCGGCAGAGAAATATCGACCTTCCTGATAACAACGCTAGTTGGGCTGCATAAAACAATATTATAAGGATCAGCTGATTCACCTGGTATATTAGTAGATAGATATCAGACAAGAAGAACAGTTGTTATTGATTCTTTAGGGACTTTGCAACATCGTGGTCATGAAGCCCCTTGGATGTGCGTAGAATTTGTCTGATAACCTGTGTCACTGTGATGTCTGTACCAGTGTTTGTATTTGTAATTGAGGTTGGATTTGGGTAGGGAGCGGCCGTGGCCTTATGTTAGCTTCCATCCCGGCATTTGCCTGGAGTAGAAGTGGGATTGCACGGAAAACCATTTCTAGGATAGCTGAGGTAGGGATCGAACCCGCCTCTTCTCAGTTTTGCTTCATGAGGTTGAGAAGGTGAAGAGAGAAAATAGTAGCTTTCTGCAATCAACCAATACAACACCATTGACCGTATGAAAAAGTAAGATTGTAGTTTTACGTGACCATAAATCTTGAGACCATGAGCCACGGGACCTCCTTTTTACGTGGAATCCGAACCACAGGACATGGCATTTCACTTTGAAAATCTCATATGCATTGACCGTATGAGTCCCAACTTTTACATCATGTACAGTCATTAGCTATGTCGCGAATGACATTATTTACTATAAGCTTCCATATAATCACACACACAAATGAGAACGAGACATGAGTGAATAAAAAATGATACGAGCCTTACAGTAGTCGCATATGATGTGTAACATCTGACATGTTATCCTACCTTGAAGTTGTTACCGTTTTTATTAACCTTGGCATTCATCAACACACAAAATATATTTTTATTTTTTACACTCTCATAATACATAACAAATCCAAGACTCTCTTTTTTTTTCTTCACAGCCTACTTGATATTTCTACTCGCGCACTGCCTTCTTGATACTCTGCTGTTACATCACTCTCCTGCCAGTAACTAAGTTACGTTAACAGAGACTGACTTTTTTTCTTCACTGCCTACTTGATATTTCAACTCTCGCACTGCCTTCTTGATACTCTGCTGTTCCAAAGTAATTCGTATGTGATAAACATTCCACATGGTACCACTGGAAGTGCGTCTTACACAATTCCGTCCGATCCACTTCCGTCCCAATTTTCAAAATCACTCCCACAAAATTATCCAGTAACCGAGTGGAAAGATGTTACACATCAAAAATCCACATTTTTCTCTAGTCAAATGCAGAAGTTCTTAATTCAACAGGAAAACTAACCCTGATCTAGAGAAACGTTTGGTTTGTTCCTCAGTTTAGGGGCTGTGACAACGCGGTCATGTAGCCCCGTGTACTTTGGGTGTGTGTAGAATCAGTCTGATAACCGTTGTTAATTGTGATGGCTGTATTAGTGTGTGTTATCTGTAATTCAGGTAAGGACTGCAGACGATCAATTTCAAGTACAGTAGTTACTACTTTTGCTACCATCAATGACACCTAGCTACGTAGTTGGCTACTAGATGCCACCGCAACCAGCATCTGGCGGCGAACGTTGGAAATTAATAGAGCGTTAATCAAATCTACAAATTTAGCTTCACACAACTGTAGTTAAAGAAGGTTCTTTTACATTGTAATCTATCAATTCTTGCCACAAGATGGCTTCACCCAGAGAAGCCATTTGTAACTTTGAAGATACAAAAATTAAATAAAAATGAATATTCTGCCTCATAAATGGCCTTTCTTTAAAATTTAAACAAACTGACATAATTAGTACTGTAATTGAACAAATCCACCTTATCGAAACTCTTCTCATCTCCGGGCGTGTGCAGATATTCTGAAAGGACTGGCTCGTACATAGGCCTTACCAAACCTCCTATAAATTAATAAAGATGAAGGAAGGTTTACATGCATCTAACTAAAAAGAAACTATCCAATTTAAATTTACTTTATATTCTGAAGCTGCATCATGCAAGAAATTGATTAATATAAGAAAAAGAGTGACACACAAGAAATGCAATTAAAACTATATAATATAATAATATAATAATAATAATAATAATATTTAGGCCTTTAAAGATTTATTATTTGTTTTCACATTACCGGTAATGCCGTCGTCTGCCCAATATGTCCATTTCATCACCACTTTGAAGCTGGTCAGCCATGCCATTATGGTTTACCGCCATGAAGGTCTTCTTCAACTTAGCACAGTTATCTTGATGGGTATTAGCCCTACTATGATTGTGGCATTACAGCCAGAACCCAATCACGTGGTACCCTCCATACTAAAACAATTCGGAGGTACCGTACGGTCTTCAAGCTTTCCGTAGAAACACCAAGCGCTCAGCTCAAGAGAGACACCCTACACAACCTGACATCTCCAAGTCCAGCGAGACAATCCCTTCCGCAGTGCATCCAGTAGCTTGCTACCACACGTCTGAAACCCACAGCTCCTTCCAGGAAGTCTTATTGTCATACGCCTGCTTGTCCATTCCACTCCTAGCAAGGCCCCCTGGCTGCTTCCTCCTCACCCTCCCCGGGGTAAGCGAGCATACCTGCTCGAGACAATAGTGTCCATAAATGCTGCCTCCTGTACGTGTGACCAAAACATGAACCTGACTCCTGGTTCAGTGGTCCGAACAATATTAATAAACTTTCTTAGACAACATATGATTAGAGCTAGCTTCAGAATCTTGTCAAAAGTGACCTAAAATACATTGAATAATTAATAATAAAAAGCATTCGTATATGATAATAGTAATAATAATAATAATGACACTGCGTCTACTGCAGACGTGTCCAATGCAATTGAACACGTTGCCAACACGATAACATGATATAAAGAAATAATAAACCCACTAGCCTACATTAAACCTGTCATGGGGGACTCATAAAATATAGGTTACAGAACGCCCCCTTGCTTTTCATTCATTTGGTCCTATACCATAGAATAAAAAGCAATACTTTAGGCATGACTTCCCTTCCAAAATCCTAACTCCTTCCTTCCACAAATATATACACAACCAACAGGGCTACTAGGATACGTACATCCTCAGATTGGAAATATTGTAAATCCCTAGCACCCTTCCGTCCTTTGTAAGGAGCTCGTACGCACAGGCCCCTAATTTCCGTGCAATTTCATACGGTCCTTCATACAAATGAAAAATTTACTCACCAATTTCTGGTCTGCGGACGAGACATGAGGCACCCTCAAAAGCACAAGGTCACCTACATCTAACTTATCTCCTGCCCGCTTCCCTTGCTGCTTCTGCCGTTTCTTACCCCCCAATCTCTGAACTAAATCCTCAGTAGTTTCCGGTCGCTGATGATCCGGCGCAATGCGTTTATTAGCTTGTCTTGCATCCAAACATAGCCTAACTGACCCATCCTTCTTAATCACTACTACCAACGGGTTGACATACTGGCTCCTACTGAATTCGATCACCTCATCGTCTAGCATCTGCGAAATGACATCATCTACTGCTTTGACATGGGCGTGTGGTATCGGGTATCTAACACCATTAAAACTTGACCTATCGGTGATCTCGAAACTATGCTCGTAAACATGTGTCCTACCAGGTTTATCAGAGAACACCTCACTGTGCTCTCTCAAGACTTCTAACAACTGAGCCTTCTGCTCTACCTCCAACATGGTATCTTCCACAACACTTGAAAATTCGCCTTCACGCTCCTCTTCCACTACCATACTACAACTTTGAATATCCTCTGATACCATGTCGCTACTAACCTCACTGACTTCTTCCTCTTCATTTAAATCCTGGACACACACTGATATACTCACAAAGGTTCCCGAGTCAACCTGATAACTCAGACTAATCGTATCAAAATTCTCACCCCACTTGAATCTCACCTTAGATTCGCCATAATCAAGCTTACACATCTGACTGCTTAGCCAATCCGCACCCAATATGACAGGATACACTAAATTCGCGACCACTAGAAAACTCTGACGACCACATTTCTCATCAATGTACATAGGTGCGACAACCTGTCTACGCACTCTCTGTGACTTAGTCCCAACAGCAGACAATATAAATATATTGGACACAGGAATCTCCTCTATGGCTTCTCCTTTACTCTTAACCTCATCATAAAAGCCTGCCTTAATGCAAGAACACATGCTCCCTGAGTCCAATAAGGCATCGACGACTTGACCCCATATCTTCACCTTAATCACAGGACTGATCAACGTGGGCTCACATCTCTCCTGTGTAACCTCAACCTGGTCATCTAACAATTCCTTTCTAACATCAAGGTCGTATTCTATCTTCTTCAACACATGAACTGGAATACTGGGATGGGACCCTCTATCTGACCATCTTAAAGAGCCCTGTTCCCGTTTAAATTACTCGGCTGAGCTGGCTGTCTCTCTTCTTCACGCCCCCTATTCTCTAACTGCCTTTGTTCCCCAGGTCCCTGATGTTCTGCCTGCCTCTGTTCTCCGCGCCCCCTATTCCGAAAATTTCCTTGGTCACCCCTATCCCTATTTACAAAATTTCCTCTATCATTCCTCACAAAGTTACCTGGCCTATCAATATTCCTACGCTCATAATGCCTATTCTCTTCCTCCTGATACCTCTGATCGTAATTTCCTTCCCTTCCCAGTTCTTGCCTTTTGCCTCCCATTCTACCCAAAGTATCAAACCTTTCTAACACACGTTCCATGTCCTTAATCGTATTTACATCCTGCATGACTACGGCCATCTTCACCTCATCAGAAAAATGACGGGCCATACGCCTAACAATATCACCTTCAGAAGAACTAGTGTCTAAATTCTGACTGATAAGGACATGTGTGAGGAAATACTCCGTCATGCTCACCCCCTGATTCGACTGATACCTTCCAAAAGAAATCTTGTCTCTTTCTCTTCCTTTAGTCTGTTCGTTCCAGAACTTTCCCTCAAACTTCTGCTTAAAATCTTCCAACCCCTGAAAACCTCCCCTAAAAACTTGATACCAAGATTTAGCCTCCCCCACAAAAGCTAATGATATGACTTCCTCAACAATATCCCAGTCTAAAGTCCCATCTTCTAACCCTTTCGAAAACCTCTTCTGAACAACTTTAACAAACTCCATAGGGTTAAACTGCCTTCCACTAAATTTAGGTAAGTCAGATTCCCTATAGAAGTTACTATGCCCTACAGAGTGATTACAATTTTCCTTATTTGACTTGGCCTGATTCAGCTCTCTTCTTAATTTCAAATTTTCGCTCTCATTAAAGGATTTCAGTTCACTAATCTCTTTTTTTACACTCTTATCTACCATCGTTACTCTGGCTGAAGAAATCGCTAGCTCCTGTTCGAAAGACACCTGCTTATTTCTAATCTCAGTTATACCCTTCATTTCTTCCTCTACAACTATCAACCTCTCACTAACTTCTTTCTTGACAATGGCTACCTCATTACTCACCTCGCCTATCTGCTTATCAACAGTATCCATAATGCCCTGCCTCTGTAAGCTCATCTTCTCCTCAACTTGATCGAATCTTTTATCTACCATCTCAATTCTACTAGCAATTTCCTGACGAATTTCCTTATAGCCTTTACTCATACTCTCTACAATCTTATTAATTTTGCTCTCTAAATCCGTACTTTGAATGTCTATCTTAGTACTAAATTCACTGCTTTGATTATTAATTTGAGTACTTAAATCACTACTCTGAGTATCCATTTTATTACTTAAATCACTTAGTTTACTACTGAATTTTGACATCATCTGCTCCATTAACTTGATCATCTGTGAGTTTTCCCCCAGCCCTACATTTTCCTCGTCACTATTCACTCCCATTCCTAACTCCTTGCTAGTTGCAACATCATCTTTCTCGGCCCCCTCACGTCCCTCCAACGTACCAGAAATCACATCCTTATCTGCCATTTTACTAAGAACTACTCTCGAATTTGTGGAATCTGACCGCTTATTGGTCTGCCTGTTTGACTGACTCCTGCCTCTTCTAGAATGACCAAGAGTGCTTCGGTCAACACTTCTAGATCTCAACTTTAATAAATCAGGCTCACTCTTATTACTTAGCATGCCCTCCAAAATCACTGAACATATATACCCTTCCTAAAATACCAGATCAGATTTCACAAATTATCTGTGCGTACTGCCATACTATGCACCAGCCAGCCTTATTCACACTCCATAGTTGGGCGCCATTTGTAATCTATCAATTCTTGCCACAAGATGGCTTCACCCAGAGAAGCCATTTGTAACTTTGAAGATACAAAAATTAAATAAAAATGAATATTCTGCCTCATAAATGGCCTTTCTTTAAAATTTAAACAAACTGACATAATTAGTACTGTAATTGAACAAATCCACCTTATCGAAACTCTTCTCATCTCCGGGCGTGTGCAGATATTCTGAAAGGACTGGCTCGTACATAGGCCTTACCAAACCTCCTATAAATTAATAAAGATGAAGGAAGGTTTACATGCATCTAACTAAAAAGAAACTATCCAATTTAAATTTACTTTATATTCTGAAGCTGCATCATGCAAGAAATTGATTAATATAAGAAAAAGAGTGACACACAAGAAATGCAATTAAAACTATATAATATAATAATATAATAATAATAATAATAATATTTAGGCCTTTAAAGATTTATTATTTGTTTTCACATTACCGGTAATGCCGTCGTCTGCCCAATATGTCCATTTCATCACCACTTTGAAGCTGGTCAGCCATGCCATTATGGTTTACCGCCATGAAGGTCTTCTTCAACTTAGCACAGTTATCTTGATGGGTATTAGCCCTACTATGATTGTGGCATTACAGCCAGAACCCAATCACGTGGTACCCTCCATACTAAAACAATTCGGAGGTACCGTACGGTCTTCAAGCTTTCCGTAGAAACACCAAGCGCTCAGCTCAAGAGAGACACCCTACACAACCTGACATCTCCAAGTCCAGCGAGACAATCCCTTCCGCAGTGCATCCAGTAGCTTGCTACCACACGTCTGAAACCCACAGCTCCTTCCAGGAAGTCTTATTGTCATACGCCTGCTTGTCCATTCCACTCCTAGCAAGGCCCCCTGGCTGCTTCCTCCTCACCCTCCCCGGGGTAAGCGAGCATACCTGCTCGAGACAATAGTGTCCATAAATGCTGCCTCCTGTACGTGTGACCAAAACATGAACCTGACTCCTGGTTCAGTGGTCCGAACAATATTAATAAACTTTCTTAGACAACATATGATTAGAGCTAGCTTCAGAATCTTGTCAAAAGTGACCTAAAATACATTGAATAATTAATAATAAAAAGCATTCGTATATGATAATAGTAATAATAATAATAATGACACTGCGTCTACTGCAGACGTGTCCAATGCAATTGAACACGTTGCCAACACGATAACATGATATAAAGAAATAATAAACCCACTAGCCTACATTAAACCTGTCATGGGGGACTCATAAAATATAGGTTACAACATGTCATAAATTTATGATATGGGCCTTCCGGCTTTACTTCCCCTCCGAAGGAAGGCATACTGAGATATTTTTAACGCTCTTAAAAAGAGAAAATTTAACTTGGGTTTTTACTGGGGTTAAAGGACCTTCCAAGACCATGGTGATGTTGCATCAATCTTGTGGTGCACTGGCTCAGTTCAACAGGGTGGAGATTCCCCCCTTCGTATCTGCGATTGAGAAAACCTTGGCAAATACTGAGTCTGTGGAATCTTCAGCCAATGGGAAACCGTTACGTTACGTTCCGTTTCGCTCCATGTTTCTTTCGAGACAACTTGTGAAGCAGATCACGAGACTAGCTGAACAAATATACCCAGACCAAGAAAGTTCGATTTCTTAAAGAGATGTTAGGAGAGGAGATATAGATGTACCAAACAAGGTTAGATTACTCTGTGGCTACGAACCTCCTGAGTTATACCGTGGGCGGAAGGGATTGGTGATGTAAACATGTAAAAGGATATATAATTTCTTACTTTATCACCATACTGACCAGGGGTTCATGCATACCTAGTTCAAAATGCAGGCGCACACCATGCCACCTACCATGTATGGCAGGGGTTAAAGATACTGTCCGAATTGCCAGCCAACAATGAACAATTTCAAATGAGCAAACATTACCATTCTTCCCTCCAGCAAAAAATAAAGCTCATTGTTCATCGCCTACGAACACACAAACTACTCATTCCTCTACACTAGACTAATTTACACTAAAACAACCGAGTGACAGAAGCTAGTGAAATTTAATTTAATTTATTAACTAGCAACCCGCCAAGCCTCCGTGGCTTAGGCGGCAGCACGCCGGCCTCTCACCGCTGGGTCCGTGGTTCAAATCCCGGTCACTCCATGTGAGATCTGTGGTGGACAAAACGGAGGCAGACAAGTTTTTCTCCGGGTACTCCGATTTTCCCTGTCAAAATTTCATTACAGTAACACTCTCCACTATCATTTCATTTCATCTGTCATTCATTTAATCATTGCCCCAGAGGAGTGCGTCAGGCCTCGGCAGCCGGCACAGTTCATATCTTCGCCGCTAGATGGGGCATCATTCATTCCATTCCTGACCCGGTCGAAGACTGGAAGCAGGCTGTGGATTTTCATTTTTTTTCTACTAACAACCCGCCCCAGCTTCGCCCGGTATCTGTAACGGTTTACCCAGAGTACATTTGAAAGGCGCACGGACAGCAGGTCCCAGACACAATTCAGAAAAGCCTAGGTGAACAGCGAAACTCCAAACACATATACTCTTCTCTGAAATCTTCCCTCGACACGACTTGACAGTGATGCTGGCCGAAGCTGGGGTGATAGGCTCTCTCGCTACCTCGTAAACTCGCTCCGAAGCTAGTAATTTAAATTTTTACTCTATGGAGATAGTCGGAAGAAATGAAATCGTAAAAACACTTATATTGGGCGATGTAGGCTACTAAATATAGAGATATGCTGTCGTGGACTTCTTTGTAGAACTTTGCATGCTGAACAATTCTTACATTCATAGTACGGTATATGGATATTTTTAACGGTGTAACTAGCGTAAGCTTATAAGTCGCACGGATGGCAGGTTTTTCTTGGTAGCATGCTGAACTGCTGTGCCCAAGATAGCGGGTTCAAACCCGGCCGAAGTCGTCGGATTTTTTAACAGCGTTAAAATCCTTCAGTATGCCTTCCTTCGGAGGGGAAGTAAAGCCGGCGGTCCCATGTCAAAGATTTATGGCATGTAAAAGAACATTGCACTAACTAAACTTGTGTGAAACTGAATTTCTAGGTTAGATTTCGTTGGAACGCTCTATCAAAGTTCTGGGTGTCTTAGTATACAGTATGTCCTATCAATCTGTGTCTTTTCTTCATTTGTTACTCTATCTACCCATCTGATCTTCATGTCTTTCCTGTTACACTACATTTCAAATTCCTCTATTCTCCTCTTTTCTGCTGAGCCAACAATCCAAGTTTCACTTCCAAAAGCCCCACGCTCCACGCAGAGGTAATGTATGAAACATAAATATAATGACACATTCTAGAAACTAACTCGCAAACTTACAGATTGGAAAGAAGAATTATTTAAATCAAATCGTGTTTGATTATCGAGGGGAATTGAGTTTCGTGTGAGATATTGGATGAAGTTTTTCAGTTCATCCACATTCTCGTTCAATGTAAGTTGTGTAACCGGGTGTATGTCATACAAAGCAGTGTACCATAATTATTTGATGCTGTTCGCAAATCCTCTGTCAAGAGGTAATAACTGAAAAACCAACCCACGTACTCCCAACCCTATTCATATGTTTATCAACAGAGTCGTGCGAGTCCGATTGGAACGCATTGCTGCCTGTGACAGGTCTCTCCACTTACAGACCACCGGCGCGACGGGCCAGACATGATATCTTGTGACGGACGAACTTATTGGAGCACCAATATAAGATATTGTACATCAGTTTTATGTCCACTTCAAACGTATTTCTTCCTCCTGATCAATACCTACGAATCACTGCATAGACTCATGGCTGAACATCTTACTATTCGTTCATAACTAAAACGGCGAAACTAATGTTCAAATATATTCTTAAATCCATCCCGACTTGTTTGTATTTCCTTCTTTTATTATCTCATTGTTTTACATCAAGGATAGGTTGATTTCCTTTGTGGCAGTGGTTTTATGGCTGGATGCCTTTCCAGGTGCTAATCTCATGAGAAGATTTACTGCGGAATAAGATTGATAAAGATAAATTAAAGGGGGCGTGGATTGGGAAGAAAGCAGTCGTGGACTGTTATAAAATACTGTTTCGGAATTTGCTGGAAGTTGAAATTGGGAAATCACGGAAATTCATTTCGAACTTGGCTGACGGTAGATTTTGGAAGTAGCTCACCATCCGAGTCTAGAAAGAGCCAGACTCCACGGCCCTTTACCTTAAGCAAGCAAAGGTTCTCTTGTCAGTAAAGTTGACACGTGGTAATCATTATTATTTTTGCAAAAAAAAAAAAAACAATGATAGCAGACTTATGAGATCTAGACAGGGCCAAGCATTGTGTGTCTCTGTGTGTGTATATATGTCTGTCCCCCCTATCAATTGAAACATGACGAAACCGAATTGAGCGACATTTGGTACAGAGGTAGCACTAGCAAAGGGTACCTCAGTGTCATGTTTTCTATTGCCGTCATCTTTACCAAAACTTAATGGCGGCCACGCAAATGGTCATAACTTAAAATTAAATTACGACCAAAGTAATCATTGGATCTTGACCAAATTTGGTACCGTCATACCTTCCTATGGGACGCGGCCTGAGCCCAAACTATAAGGTCGTCAGTCATACCATTTAAAGATGGAAGAGGTATGAATTATGCAAGCATTATAATTTACAACTTAGGACCCACAAATTCCGATTATCGATCCGAGGGTAGTTTAAGCTATCCTAAATGACGTGACCCATTGTTTGTTATAATTTTGTATTCTAATATTACACTTCGTCAGTGACTTAAAAGAGCTGAGCCGTCTCTGTCACATGCCAAGATGGCACCTGACATCTTGTGTCTGTCCTATATTTCAGTAGTTTGAGTATGCTGAATGCAGTATTGCCAACTGATATACATAATATAAACTTTGTATGAAATGATTTATAATGAGGATGTACTGCAGTGAGGAAATCGTTTATTTCAAGACATTATTTGCTAAGACGTTGTAGCCTATCTAAGTCGGTTACCAACACTGAGAAGTTATGGACATGTTTGGCTCTGTGCTGGAGTGTTAGTCTCTCACGCGGTCGGCTGGGTTTCTAAACCTACTAGAGTTAGCTTTTATTTACTTGAATTCTTTTACAAATGATGTGGACGAGCTCTCTCCACTGATACTAAATAAAATGCTATTTACCTCAAAGGAGGAGCTAATGTATACACTCGTATATTAATAATCACAGAGCTTCGCACGTAAACAGAAGACAAAAGAAAAAGGAGAATAGAAAAACAAGATAGGCTACACGTTGTCATCCACAGCACTCTCAAGCTCTCTGTACGGTGCTGTCCTCTTGCGAGTTACGTGGGTAATTGTTCCAGACATTCCGCTTTGCAAATCACTGGCCTCCTGAAGCACAGATTACCTATTGAAGTATTACAATTTTGTACAAGTTCAACTTCTAGCCATGACCACGCTCCGATTACCTTTAAGCACTGCCTGCTGGATCGCATCCCTCCTGGTTGCTTTAAACTGCCTTCCCATTCAACACTCAGAGGCGTACAAGATATACGTGTATTAATTCACCATTAGGTTGCAGTACCAGCTACTACAACGAACAATAATAGTCTACTCCTTGATAAGGACAAAGAGTTAAAAGCATACCCCTACATTTAGGAGATTGTAGGCTATATGTTATTTGCTGAACATCTTGCTTTTAGGTAGATTTCATTAGAAAGCTAACTATTGCAATGGGTACCATGTTTCGACTTCCGGAAAATTTCGACATATCTTCGCGTTTCACATCCCCCAGACCCCAAAACCACCGTCAGTTCAAAAGTTTATATATAATTTATGTATATATATCAGTTTCTTGTGGACACGATAACTGCCGTAATTGTGCACCAATCACTTTGAATTTTTTACATAACATGTATCCCTATAAAATCTCGGTCGAGTTCGTTAATGGGCAAAATCGGTCGAAGGGGGTGAAAATGGGGGGCTTTTTTCGAAAAAGTGAAATTTCGCTATAACTCTCTTAATACGTGAAATATCGAATCCATTCAAAGTTCATAATATGTGTCGTATAAGTGCCAAAAATTTATGTCAAATAAGTTTTTTGATAGCACCAACCATTGACCAAAGGGGTGGAAAAAAGTGGGTTTTTCGTGAAACATTAATCATATCTCTCTTAATAGGCACAATATCAAAACCGTACAAAATGGACAATATTTCTCCAATATTTACCTAAAACTTTTGTCTGAAAGAATTTTCGATATGACCCACCATTACGCCACGGAGTGAGCAAAATGATTTAAATTATAAGAAAATTCCAAGTGCCAAGAGTGGTTGCCATGACAACTTTACTTTTAATTGATACGGGTTGAGCCATCAGCAGTTGCTATGACAACGCCACTGCACGAGATCACATTCTGTTTTCATATGTCTGTGGGAAGCGACTTCGGTATCGGAACTGGTAGCATGCTGAACTTCTATGCCCAAGGTTGCGGGTTCAAACCCGGCTGAAGTCGTCGGATTTACTAAGAGCGCCAAAAAACCCTGAGTATGCTTTCCTTCGGAGGGGAAGTTCCAATGTTCGTTGCGAGTTGATGGTTCCGGTGGCATCTAGTAGCCAAGTTCACAGCTAGGTGTCGTTGATGGTAGTATTTTAAATTATGTAGCCTATTTTAGGTAGATTTCATCAGAAAGCGAACTATTGCAATGGGTGCCATGTTTCGACTTCCGGAAAATTTCGACATATCTTCGTGTTTCACATCCCCCAAACCACCGTCAGTTCAAAAGTTTATATATATGTGTGTGTATATATATGCATATATATCAGTTTGTTGTGGACACGATAAGTGCCGTAATTTTGCACCAATCACTTTAATGCTTTACATAATATGTAACCCCTTAAAAAATCGGTCGGGTTCGTTAATGGGCAAAATCGGTTAAAGGGGGTGAAAATGGGGGGGGGGGGGCTTTTTTTTTCGAAAAAGTGAAATGTCGCTATAACTCTCTTAATACGTGAAATATCGAATCAATTCAAAGTTCATAATATTTGTCGGATAAGTGCCAAAAATTTATGTCAAATAGGTTTTTTGATAGCACCAACCATTGACCAAAGGGGTGGAAAAAAGTGTTTTTTTCGGGAAACATTAATCATATCTCTCTTAATAGGCACAATATCAAACCCGTACATAATGGAAAATATTCCCCTAATAATTACCTAAAACTTTGTCTGAAAGAATTTTTGATCTGACCTACCATTACGCCAAGGGATGAGAAAAATGATTTAGGAATTAAAGAACATGCCAAGTGCCATCAGAGGTTACCGTGACAACGCTTCTAAATTGATGAGGGATGAGCTATCAGAGGTTGCCAAGACAACGCCATTGCACGAGATCACATTCATTTTTCCATCTGACTGTGGGAAGTGGCTAACTGGTAGCATGCTGAACTTATATGCCCAAGGTCGCTGGTTCAAAGCCGGCCAAAGTCGTCGGATTTTCTAAGAGCGCTAGAAAACCCTCAGCATTCTTTCCTTTGGAGGAGAAGTTCCAACGTTCGTTGCAAGTTGCTGGTTGCGGTGGCATCTAGTAGCCAAGTTCACAGCTAGGTGTCGTTCACGTTAGGATATGGTACAAAATTAGGAACTACTGCTTAAAATTGACCGTCTGCAGACCTTACCTGAATTACACACTAAAACAGTCATCAAAATTAACACCGTTTATCAGATTCTACACACCCGGGGTTACATGACCACGTTGTCGCAGCCCCTAAACTGAGGAACCAACAAAAATCTCTGCGGGAGATAAAATTTTGCGAGAAGAAGTAACAGACTGTCAGATAGTTACACATCAGTTCCAAACCTTGCATAAGGACAGTGTGATCAGAAGTATAAAAATGAACCCCGAATGACAAGAAGGTTACCATCCCCATAGACAATAAAATGATAAAAATATGCATACAAAAACGAAAAAAAGTTGATTTTTAACCTCCAAATGTAAAATACTTTCTTGCAATCAATGAGGTCTGATCCTCCTACGAAAACCTGCATATTTTGCCTATTATAGCCAATCCCCTAGTTTGCCCGGAGAAATCTACCTCCGCCTTCCGGCGTGCCGAGAGGATTTTTTTATATATTATTATTATAATTATATACGGTGACTTACAAGACAACAACATCTGGTTTTATATCTTTTTGTCTTGCGTTCTATTTCGGAGGGCAATCGCTAGAGTAACTTCTATCATCGAAGTTGGTAATAATGTTATTAATGTTAATTACTGAGGGTTTCAGGGACACTGGATTGCCGGAATTTTGCTCCGAAGGAGATCTTTAACGTGTCAGCATATCTCCTGACACGGTTACCTCACATTTCCACACCCTAAAATGCTAACTTGCTGCGCCAGGATTCGATTCTTCAACCTTGGGTACAGCAGGCGAGAACGCTACCGCTTCGCCACGCAGCCAGTCATATTACTTAACCACTGCACTAATATTGCTACACCTTCGCGGATTAGTGTTGCACCGCCGCGAATATTTGAAGCCATATTCAGTGTTGCCTAATTAACAAGTAATTGATCATTTTCAGTCGATCAACATTCGTCCCATTGTATCAGGTGGAAAATATAAAACTCTATCTGAAATAGTTTTCTATGTGCGGTGGTTAGAAAGATAACATGTTTCGTTCTTGAAGTAAACATCCTCAGATTAAATCAATCATATACAGGGTGAATCAAAACTCAGGGTCAAAGCTGCAGTAATGGATTCCTCATATAACGAGAAGACAAAAAGGTTATCACAATATGGGTCCAGAAATGCATAATTAGAGAGTTATTCGAGGGTGTACAGTTGCACAATGTTATTTGACACAGGGAACTGCAAGACGCCGGTTACAATTGGAACGCATGAAAATAACAATAAAAGTCGCAACAGCGAAATAAAACAAACCGAAAAATACTAAGAAAAATGAATTAGTCAACACCATAAAAATAAAACCACGAGTAAAATCTGTTCAAACCAGGGCGCATTATGAAAATCGAATATGGGACAGACATTGGCGTAAATAAATAAGTAAATAAATAAATAACTTATATATAAATAAATAAATAAATCTCTCTATATAACAAGAAGTTCCGTGACGAATCTAGAATAATGACGAAATTAAGTTGGTAATATCGAAATTTCTAATTATTTCGAAATACTGTATACCTGGCATAATGTAGCCTAATAGAGAACTACAGCTGGCAGCCCTGTTGACTAAATGTATTCTTAGTTCCATCTCTTAAGGTACAGATTACAAAATTTGGTTAAAGTCCAATGGATAGCATGGACGTTACGTGCAGTTAATCATTGGATCTAACAGCGCACGTAAAATCATGTTGGCAACAATGACATACACGTATTGGTCAGAAATAATCTGAAATAATATGATCTATTGTTGTGTCAATTTTGAATGAAATCCATTAGTTAGTACAGAAGTTACATGCATTTTAAAATTGGACCTATCAGCAGGCTTAGAATCATGTTGGCAGCACTGACGTATATTAGTTGCACCAAATTAATCTAGAATGCCAGGTTCTATACGTGTGCAAAGCTTAGAGCTATTGGCTTGCATACTTTCTGCTATATTGATATTAGGGTAACAAACATAGAGACAACATTTATTAACAGTTGGCAGCACTGGTTGCTCTTAAGATACTCATAGCCATATCTGTTATGGTACACATAGCACATACGAAATTTGGTTGAAATCCAAATGATAGTATAGAAGTTACATGTATTTAAACTTTGACCTCTCAGCAGGCTTAGAATCATGTTAGTAGCACTGACGTATATAAGTTACTCCAAATTAATATAGAATGTCAGGTACTATACGTGTGCATAATTTAAAGCTGTCGACTTGCATACTTTCTGATATATGGGTATTTGGATAAAAACAAATCGAGAGCATTTATCAACAGTTGGCAGCCCTGGTGTCTCTTAAGAATACGCTCAGTCATATCTGTTTATGTACACATAGCACATACGAAATTTGGATGAAATCCAATTGATAGAGTAGAAGATATATGCATTTAAAATTTGGACCTATCAGCAGGGTTATAATCATTTTGGCAACACTGCCTTGTGTGGCCTCCTAGAAATTAAACTAAAATATTATTATCTATACGTGTGCCAATTTTGAAATAGCTCCCATTGATGCCTTCCATGATATTCAACTTGGAGCTCAAATTTCAATTGCGATTTTTCAGCAGTTGGTAGCACTGACATCATTTTCGGTCATGAGATATTCAGGTATAGATCTTTACTCCTACCAAATTTTGTTTCGATTGCTGCAGCCGTTTAGGAGTTGATAGAGGGGGACACACACACAGCCAGCCAGACAGACAGACAGACAGACAGACAGACAGACACACATTTGCCTGATCTCATAAGTCTACTTTTTCCTCATTTTTGTTTGCAAAATGTGAAAAGAAGGCTAAAAATTAATGTTACGTGGTAGTTTGTCTGTGTGTATGTGTGTGTCTCCCATGCGTTCATATACCGTTGATCCGATTGCAATGAAACTGGGGTGAGATGTTGAGTACACTCCAAGGAAGGTTTCTGGCTTATTAAATCCGTATTAAAATAGGTGTCACGCGAGTAGATTCAACAAACGAGCGACGAAGCGCGAAGTGTTTCAACAAAGTCCCGTATGCGTTCATATACCATTCGACCGATAGCGATGAAACTTGGGTGAAATGTTGTGTACACTCCAGGGAAGGTTCCTGGATTGGTACAACCATTTTACAACAGGTAGAGCACGAGTAGATTCAACAAATGAGTGATGGCATGCGAATCGTTTCAACAAAGTTCCGTATGCGTTCATATACCATTCATCCGATTGCGATTAAAGTTTGATAATTTTTTTTGTACACTACAGGAAATGTTTCTGGCTTAGTAAATCCATTTTACAATAAGTGGCGCACGAGTAGATTCAACAAATACTGTAAGCGACGATGCGCGAAGCGTTTCAACAAAGTCCGATATGAGCTCATATACCATTCATCCGATTGATATGAAACTTTTGTGAATTGGTGTGTACTCTCCAGGAAAGGTTTCGGGCATAGTAAATCCATTTTACAATAGGTAGCACACGAGCAAATTCAACCAATGGGCGATGGCATGCGAATCGTTTCAACCAAGTCCCGTATGCGTCCATATGCCATTCATCCGATTGCAGTGAAACTTGGGTGAATCGTTGAGTACACTCCAGGGAAGGTTTCAATCTTAGTAAATCAATTTTAAAATTGGTAGCGCACGAGTAGATTCAACAAATGAGTGATGGTGCGCGAATCATTTAAACAAAATCCCGCATGCGTTCATATACTATTCATCGATTGCGATGTAAGTTTGGTGAGTTGTTGTGCACGCTCCCACGAATGTTTCCAAATTAGTAAATCCATATTGCGATAGTTTAGAGGCAGTTAACGGAAGTTTATAAAAATATTGTGTCCAAAACCACTTCAAGAAACAAAATTACAATTACAACGCCAACACTTTCTTTTATTGACATTGCAATGCATGCCGGGTACAGCTTGTAAGTAAATAAATAAATAAATAAATAAATAAATAAATAAATAAATAAATAAATAAATAAATAAATAAATAAATAAATAAATAAATAAATAAAAGTGCATTTCCTGACACCTGTTTCCATAGCATTTTCTTCTCGTTATATGAGGAATCCATGGTGTCCACAGGCAGGAAAAGTCAGGAATAGTCAGGAAAAGTCAGGAATTTTGATTTTAGTCAGGAAAAGTCAGGAAAAAGTGTGAAAAAATGGCGTGAGTCAGGAAAAAATTTCGAAAAGTATTAGAAAGTCAGGAATTTTATATTGACCATACAGAATTTTGTGTTTTACAGTCATACTTTGATGTTACTAGTTCAACTAATCTCTGAAGATAAAAAGCAATAACTCACTGGACATTATGGTAAGTTTCCATTTTTACAGTGTATCATAGTAAAAATCTCTTTTACCTAATTTTTTCCGCTTTTTTTTTTGGCGTTGGCGTAGGGATGTGGCGACCCCATCTCTATAGTTTAGGTTATTAAGTACTTCGATTTATGTATTATTGCATTATAATTTACTTTATTTTGTATTTTAAATGAATAAAGAGGCGAGCATTGGGGCAGCTATGGGGATGGTGGAGGTCGCAAATAAAAAATATATATTTGCTCAATAAACCGTTTTTCCGATGTTACGATGACTTTGCGAGTCAGGAATTTTGTTGAAAAATGGTCAGGAAAAGTCAGTAAAAGTCAGGAAAATTGACATTGAAAATTCTGTGGACACCATGGAATCCGTTCTTGAAATTTTGCCTTCAATTTTGATACACCTTGTATACAAAACAACAAAATTGCTCTACCAAACAGTACAAAACCCATAATCCTACCCACAAATATTTGCGGCGGTTCAATGCTGATGCTCGGAAGTGCAGCAATATCTTAAACCGCTGCTTGGACAGTGATAAAAGTTACTTTAGTGATTGCCCTCCGAAATAGAATTAACTTATATATTTTTATTATACATGTATACATATAAGAAAAAAATTACATCCAAATGTTGTTTCGTGTAGGCTATAATGTAATAAAATATGTGTAAAAAATAAAGTTAACCACGTAGAAATTAACAGACTGAAGTAGCTTTGCTTGTGAAGTTGCAAGGTTGTGCGGACAAGCTATTTCCAGACTTGAAAGGTGAGCTGATTTGAACTCTACCGTCGGCTATCCGTGAAATGGTTTTTCGTGGTTTCCCATTTGAACTTTCAAAAAATTCCAGGACGGTATTTTATAGTAGCCTACGACCACTTCCTTCCCGAACCTTGCCCCCTTTCATTCATCTGCATCAAATCTTCTCATGAGGTCGGTGCCAGGAAAGGCATCCAGCCATAAAACCACTGCTACAAAGAAAATCACCCTATCCTTGATGTAAAAACGAGAGAATAAAGGATATAAATATAAACAAGTGGGGATGGTTTGAAGAGTATATTTGAATATTGGCTTCATCGTTTCTCAAGAGCTCAGTAATGAATAATTTTTGCGAACTTCTTCCCCGTCGCTAGTATAAAGTCAGGCTAACTCGCTCCAGCCGGAGTCTGAGACTACAAGCAGCAGTTGATTAAGGGGATATAGTCCTTCTTCTCGTGCCTGCGAGTTACGTTATTCATCTACCGCCCGAGGAGGCAAAGGGCGGGATATATATAGTGTAGCTGATTAGTCCCTGAGAGATACATCTTGTGAGGGAGCCGACACGGCAAGTCCGAGTCGAGTGTGAACTGAAGAGCAGCATGAGAGTTCGATTCAGTTTGGAATCGTGAATTAGGAGAATGGTTTGCAGAGATAAATTCTCTTTAATATGATACTTTCTGGGCCCAGAATACTACATATATAGGTCCAGAGTAGATGCAGTAAACTTCTATTCAAATACCATTCAAATACAGAAAGACAGACAGACAGACAAATAAATGAATAATAATAATAATAATAATAATAATAATAATAATAATATCGAATGACCTCGGATGCCGGGTGCAAGCTTAATTATTTGACACCAGGAGGGCAGCCTGCATGTCGACTTTTGTTGTTCCTTGAAGCACTATGAAAGTCAAGGAGGTTTGATATCTAAGTTCTTTGACACTATAGTGCTTTCTAGTAGAGAAATGAGGAACTTTGTGTTGGCGGAAAATCCCGAGATTAATTTGGCCATTATGAACACGCCCTGCTGAATCCAAATGGGTTCTATAACATGTCAACATCGTATGACATGCGTATCGTGATTTTTGCCGTCTTAAAAAAAAAACCACTTACCATGGCCAGGAGCGAACCTGCAAGTATGGGATTAGTAATCCAACACGATAACCACTCAGCCACCGTAGCAAACAATGAATGAATAAATGAATAAATATAAAGGAATGTTGAACCTAGCCTTATCAATGAAAAACCAAAACAACTGGCTAAAATAAACGAGTGAAGACATAAATGAAATTGGCTGTCATGAAGAAACCATTCAAGACAGAACAAAATTCAGAACTTTAATTCACAAACACAAATTTTCTGAAAAGCCCACCCAGCAAAATACAGGATGGGAAGAACAGCGTAAAAGGGAACACGGCGAGAGGATGAAGAGATATTGGGAATGGAAGAAGAAAAAGTGCTAATAAGTCCAAACGCGCTCCTTTGTTGGGGACAACGAATTTAAAAAAATAAAATAAAAAATAAATAGAAAATAAAGTAAAAGCACATAAATAAAGAAATACACATGGCCACATAACACGCATGAGACTGACCAACCGCATATTTTCCTACTTTGTAGACAAGAACCCCAAGGGACCATGGTTCTCTGAGAGCGAAAAAGATTTTATAGAAGTAGGGATTTCGCTTGAGGACATTCAAGAACGTCTTCCTGTCCAGAAAATACTTAGGGCACACCAGCGATTCCAAGGAAAGCCCAAACTGAGAACAGGCAAGAAGTGGACAGCTGACAGAAAGGTGGCGCACAGGAAACGGATGAAGGACTACTGGGAAAAGTTGAAGGTTCAAAAACGGAAACAATTGAAGTAACGTGGTCCATAGCTGGCCGAAACGAATAAGAAGAAGAAACACATAAATACAAAAGTAAATAAATAAAAGAATAATAAATAAATAAAAAAACGAATGAATGAATAAATGAAAATTAATAAAAAATAAAAAATGATAGGTTTGTTAAATTAATAAAAAAGAAAAATAATAAATGAATAAATAGGAAGAGCTAGTTATGGACAAGTGGTTTAGAACTGATCGACTTTGCTGCAACAACACTGCTTCGCGCACAGACCGCAACAGAAACACAGGAATTTCTTTCTTTGAGTTATGGCACTGATTTACAGTGAGGTGAAATTTATATCTACAAGTGTGAATTGCGTACATTTATAACTTTGATTTAACACATGAAGGGGTACGTCTGACTTAGCGTGTTTTATTATTTTTTGTTGGATTCCTTGTTCAACAGTTTCGTTTATCACAACACAATATGAGATTTATCTCGACTTTTTCTCTTTTTGAAACATCTCCTCCTGGTGTAGTGGCTAGCATTATTGGTTGTCACCCCAGCGGTCCAGAATGGATTCCCGGCTCTGCCAAGAAATGTAATTCTGGTCTGAGAGCTGGAACGGGGTACACTCAACTTCGTGAGGCAAAACTGAGAAGCTGTGGACTCCATTCCTACCTCAGCCATCCAGGCAGTGGTATTTCGTGGTTTCGCAAACTTGTACTTCAGGCAAATGCTATGATGGTTTCTAATGTAAGGGTATGGCCACCTTTTTCCCTATCCTAGTATTAATTAATTACAAATACACACACTATTACAGCCACCACAATAACACCGATTATCAGACAGATCCTACACACACCCAAGTAGAGATGTGGCTAAATTGTTAATGGTTATGCACTTCTTAGAATGGCTGTACAAGTCCTGGAAACTCCTGATATAGTCTTCTTCAGGGACAGCCTTCAGTTGGGTCGTTAATTATTATAACATCTCATAATGAGGTGGATGAGAATAGTCATCCACACGTGCACTATCGTTACAATTTCCTGTTTAATTACACAAGAAAGCCATATTTTTTACCTACAGTAGTAATGAGCAAGCTCCAGAATTATTAACAAACACCACTTTGTAAAGTCATTCCAGCCTCATGTACTTACTTTCGAGATTTTTAACCACTCGTCAAGCAGGCATTATCAGATTCAGATATTGTGCCAGGAAGCAGAGGATGATTTTTTTAAATACAGGAAAATATTGAAATGTTGAAATCCAACATATCTGCTCCCATGTCATCCAATTAACCCCGCCCCTCCTATTTGTATGACAAGTGTGTATAAATAATGTATTATTATTGTACTGTACATGAATTGCAGCTGAATGGCCATAGCAGGATATTTTAATTGAACGCCGATGGGCTCCCTACAAATTCAATTTCAAGTAGTTCCAACTTAGCTACCAGATGCTACTGTCTCTAACATCTAGCGGCGAACTTTGGAACTTGATAGAGCGTTTCTATCAGCCAAATATAACCTACGAATTTTGATACACACTACCAATTCATTCATTCATTCATTCATTTATTTGCAATTGGGGGTGTGTCCCCCGGTGGCAAATTAGATATACATAACAAATAAGTAATTGTACATAACAATTCACTAACAATTAAACTGGAGTATTTACACAAATAGTCAGTGTTTTCCACACCTATATGTTTGGGAAATGGCTCTAAGACTGCGACAGGTAGAGAGTTCCAGTTAACAATGGCACGGTTTACAAAATAATATTTACCATAATTTGTTCGCTGTGGTCGGCCCTTAACTTTGAAAGGATGATCGCTCCTACCCATGTAAGTGGGATTTCCCATACGTTTGCTATGCTCACCCCATGCTGTTTGATTTGTATACGTGTTGTACATAGCGCAGAGTCCAGATTTCATCCTCCTAGCCTCAAGTGATTCCCACCCAAGTTTCTTTAACATACGGCTCACACTGCTCCTGGGATTAAAGTCACTGAGCACAAATCTAGCGGCCTTTCTTTGTACCATTTCCAACTCATTTATGATCCCTACTTGATATGGATCCCAAACCGCCGAGGCGTATTCCAGAATAGGTCTTACAAGTGACAAATATCATAATTCTTTAGCAGAAGTACCACTTCCTTTTAATACCCTCATTACAAAGTGCAGGGATTTGTAAATTGTAGTGGTAGGTTCTTTGGCATGCCATAAGTCTATGACATGGGTCTGCTGGCTTTACTTCCCCTCTCTTAAATTCTTTTAAAATAATTTATGCGTACGTGGTAGACTTGTTTTGACTGACTAAAAATCAATTCAGTTAATAGATAATACAGGAAATGATGGGATATTTTATGTCGTAAATATAAGTAAATGATATCTTTCATCAATTTTATCAAGCATTCAGTCATAGGTAATTTTAATCTTTTAAAAATCACAGACAAAAGTACAACTTTCTATTGATTGATGGTATTTTAATTTTAAACTCCGAACTTTGCCTATTATAAGGCAGTTAATCATTTGCCCGTGATGTGAGTACTATAGAAGGCACAGTGCCGCTGAAAGGCGACAAGTAAAAGAGTAGACGTGCCGTAATGTATAAAATGACAATAAAGCGGCTACTACCTGGCCGGGAAGCGTTTATTAAAAAGTAAAAGAGAGGACAGGAGCTGGCAGGCAGGTCACACACACACAGTCAATGAAGAGAACGCAGGGCGATATTTGCATGTCAAAACCTGGCGAGAGTGTTAAGTAAATGCTATCCCCTTTAATCCCGGGCTGAGTGGCCATGTCATCATTCTCGTCCCTCTCCCGCGACTACACCCCTTCACTCCGTCCCCTCCCCCCGGGGAAGAAGACGGTCGCGCATCATCCCTGCTCACATGAATCAAACTGCGGTTGACAGCAAATCTGAACCACGCCAAGCGAAGGCGAAGTGTCCGGTAGGTGGATGTCCTAATATTAACTCTCCTGATAACTAGCGGAAGCTTAACCTGACAGAACGATTAGTTGGTTGTCACTCAGTGGTCTGCTATGTGGACCGTTCGTGAGCTCTGTCGTTGTTGTTGATATTAGGGGCTGCGACATCGTCGTCATTCAGCCTCGTGTATTTCTGGGATGTGTAATGTATTTGATAACCTGTGTTATTGTGATGGCTGTACTAATATTTATTTATTTATCGTATGAATTTTAGCGCCGGGAGTGTCCGAGGACATATTCGGCTCGCCTGAGTCTGTAGCTAATTCCAGCGGATACCCTTAGGGTGAACTACAAGTTCCGTTCCATTTCAAGTAGTTCCAACTTTCGCTACCAGATATCAATGATACCTAGGGGTGAACGTTGGAACTTTGATAGAGCGTTCCGACGAAATCTAACGTAACAATTTAGCTTCACACAAGTTTAGTCTGTGGAAGGATCTTTTACATGCCATAAATATATGACATGGGACCGCTGGCTTTACTTCCCCTCCGAAAGAAGGCATACTGAAGGATTTTAACGCTCTTAAAAATTCGATGACTTCGGCCGGGTTTGATCCCGCTATCTTGGGAACTGCAGTTTAGCATGCTACCAACTACGCCACCGAAGCCGCTGATGGCTGTACTGGTGCGTGTATTTGTAAATAGGGGACATGATTGGGAAGGAGGCTGCTGTGGTCTTAAGTTAGGAATCATCCCACGGAAAACCACTTCCAGGATGTCTGAGGTGGGAATCGAACCCTCCTCTTCTCAGTTTTGCCTTACGAGGTGGAGTGTACCCGTTCCAGCCCTCACACCACAATTAAAATTTCTTGGCAGAGCCAGGAATCGAGCACGGACCTCCGGGGCGACAACCAAGAACTCTTGCTGCTACACCACGAGGTAGTCCCGTAATCTTGTTGTTGATTCTTTTAAGGGCTTTACAACATCGTGGTCATGTGATCCCGTGTACTTGAGAGTGAGTAGAATTTGTCTGATAACCTGTGTCACTGTGATATCAGAACCAGTGCGCGTATTTGTACTGTAATTTAGGTAGGATTTAGGTGGCCTTACGTTAGGTACCATTTACCTGGAGTAGACGTGGGAAAGCATGGAAAACCAGTTCCAGGATGGCTGAGGCAGGAATCAGAGAGGTCGCAGTGGTATCTAAGCATTCCAACAATTTCAACCACTACCAAGGCATACGAGGTGTGTATATTAAGTAATGAGACTGATTCTTTAACCGGATTTTATTCCAATACTATTACAATTCAACACCGCCCCTCCCAAAGCAACTGTCTTGGAAAGCCACGCAGCTCTGGGGGCGGTTCTTCCATTCCTCACAGCAGTGCTGGAGCTCGGACACTGAAATCACCTTCAGCTGGTTGGTTACGGCCATTTGAATGTTATCCAGTGCCCCCAAAAGACGTCCCTCTCGGGAAGAGCAAAAGATCACAAGGACTCAAATCAGGCGAATAAGGAGGCTGAGGAGCCACTGGCCAAATACTGGTTCACTGAAATAGCTGTGTGACAAGGCGCATTGTCGTGATGCAACACCCAGTTCTGTTCGATGTTTGGTCTCGCATGCATAACCATTTTGCGAAGTATTTCAAGAACCTTTCGGTAAAAGTGTTGACTCGTGTCATTCATGGTCAGAATGCACAAGTAAATCCTGCTTCACTAAAATAATCGCTACGGACAACCAACGTGACTCTAGCGAGGTCCAACTCGCACTGGTGGGCGCATCTCATGTTCACCTGCCTCCCCGCCAAGTCGCGTGTGTTCAGTGTTGACCGATCGCTCACTACGCTCCAGTCTCATTAAGCACTACGTACAACTCTCCATTGTCTGAAAATAGGCATTAACCCTTATATCGAATCAGTTTTCATAACTTTTAGCCTATTTTCATTTATGAAAAAAAAAGGCTTATGAGATCACCTTTTGTCCGTGAGTGTGTCCCCAATGAAATCTTAACGGCTGGAGCGATTTTAATGAAACACAGTAAGGTCATTGTACTATTTTGTCAGACCCCGAACGTGCTCTTCAAATTTTATTACGTCTCACCAATCCAACATGGTGGCTGTGTGAATTATTTCACCGACATTCTATATCTCCGAAACTATTACAGATATCACCCTCAAATTTTGTACGGTTATAAAGAGCACTTCTAAAAGTTCACGTATGTGATTTTCAGAAACCATTTTAGTACTAAACGAACATGGCGGCCAAGCTAAGTTGAAACATTTAAATATACTTTTCTCGCGATTTGACCATCCGAGCGCAGTGAAACATGGTTCAGCAAATGTTCATACACATTGTAATGCACTGGCATCTAATTTAGTTCAATTGTTCACATACCCTCAAGATGGCGGCTGTGCGAAATTTTAGAATTAAGTTTTTATTTCTTATGTCCTAAACATGCGATCGAAGTCAACGATTGAATAATGAACCTATGCAATAATCGTCATCTAATAGTACATAACTCTATGGCCTACATAGCCTATTCATATTTCCTTATTATAATTGTCTTTTGACATCAAGCAAATAGCAAATGAAGCAAATAGCAAATGAAGCACATAATAAAGGAAAAAAAATCCCACCCAGCAAAATAGATCAAATTTTATCCAGACATAAAATAAAGATAAAACGATTCCAAAGTCGGACAATAATGAGAAATAATTCGCGCGTTTCAATTATGTGAATGCGAACACATATAAAATCACTAATCTGTTCAAAAAGAAAGGCATAAAAATAGCATTCACAACGAATAACACAACCGGTAAACATCTGCACAATAGTAATCTAAATAAACAAGACCCGTATTCAAAGTCAGTGGTATATTCCATTACGTGCCAAGACACAGGGTGTTAAGCAAATTACATCGGACAGAGTGGAACAAGAGTGGATACACGTTGCCATGAACATAGAAATGCGATAACATACGGGACACACTCGGCCGTATGTGAACACATGTGCGACGTGGGACTCAGTTTCACTAACATTGAAACCGACTTAAAATAATTCATCACGAACCGAAAGGCAGAGCTCTTGGCATAAAGGAAGCAATCGAGATACACCTAGCCAAAAGAAACAATCCCAATCATGTAAACGAACACACTTTCATGGAGAGTTCACCCCTATTCACTCTACTATAACACACACCCTGTCGGAAACAAGACACAACATAGCGATACAGCCAAGTTAGATAAAAAGGGGGGAAAACAGGGGGATAATAATAGGAAAATGTTATTTGGATCAGGATGTACGATGTACCTTTTCTTTAATAAACCTAAAACGGTATTCACGGCAGTATTAAAGGTGCCGGGACATTCTCAGAGACCAACAGCGCTTATATGGCTACTAGTTTATGCGTGGCGAGAATTGATTCCTTGGTCTTTAATAGTTGAAGTAAAATCGTCATTGAGAGCTCCGGCTAGTGACAGACAGCAAGAGGTTCCCTGCGCAGTCCGACACTGCGTGGAACTATGTCAAAACGTCAGCAACAAACAAAATTCCGGACCTGGTTAAATAGCCCTAGGCACTTCAGCGAACAACATGAAGTAACATCATGGAACTTCTTATTTCAAACTGTGAAGACAAGCCTAAAATTAATGAATGCACAATTAATATCACCATATAGATTAGCCATACTTTGAAAGAAGTAGATTATTATACTTTTTTCTGCTCTAAAAGCTGAAGACTGCTTGTGCTCGTCGCTGTGGTAATAACGACACATCACTTTATATTAAGTCATGTCAAGGGGAGTTGTTATGGAAGGTGGCTCCATTATCAGAGTGGTCTGCACGAAGGATAACAATCTGAGACGATATACTGTTCATGTTCCAGAGTAGCGTCAGAAGGGGGATTATACAGTAATCAGGTGTGCAGTGTTACCAACAGGAATCACTGTAAAAAAATTGATACATTTTCTAGCTATCTCTGAGCAGTTTTGCCATCTTTAGTACCAAATCCCTAGATCTAGGGATTTTTATATGAATATGTTTTTGGCTAAAGATCTAGGGGGATTAGCGTGGATACTTTCGCGTCGACAAATTTCCTATGTCTAGTTACCATGGCAAGCACTCTTAGTTCCTACTCGTTGAAGCGCTCGCGATCACGACGCACAAGTCTTCGTAGTAATAATACGAATAAACGACTAATTTCCTCATCACCATCTCTTGATGGATCCCTGTCTTTGCATTTGTCTGGTGGCACAGGCTAGAGTGGCTTTCCATCGATGTCTCAGTCTCATCCATGGCTGTGATTATATGGAAGCTAATGAGGTATGATTGTTGCTGAGTACAGCCAGTGCCTATGCATGCTGTGAAAGGTTTTACTCGTAGGGTTGGTACTGCTGTACTGACTCAGTGAGGAAAGCAATGTCAAACTACCTCACTGCTGACCTTTCTTAGTACGCCTCATTATAGTGCTCCCTTTGTTTTTGTGGATTTCAGCCCACATAATCTATGGTGGCACTTTTTGAGAATCCAATCTGCCTTCAGGCTGACTACTTAACATACATACTATTCTAATTACATGAGTGGGTTAATCTTTTCTGTAAACTACAAGCGTAGCAAGGACGGACAGACAGACAGATAGACAGACAGGCAGACGAATACATTCATATCCTTCAGGAAGACAATTAATTCAATTCAAGTCATAATATTTCGCCAAAATGACGGATATATCATTTATTTATAACCAGAATGTCCCCTTAAGGACTTGCGAAAAATAAGACACCCTTCTCCGAACCTATTTAAGCTTTAGAAGATCCTCAGAAATACGTTAAAAAATCGATGTCTGACTCTATGCCGCCCTTTAGTTAGTATGCGGTGGAATGCGCTTATTCAATTAATGGTGTCTAATCTGTGATGGAAGTCTGAGAATGTTCAAAACATTTTTGAATCCAGTATAAAACTTCGTTTTTAACCGCAGTAGGTGCGACCAAGACGGTACGTGCCGTGTGAGCTGAGTGCGCTTCAGATTATACAAATTAGTTGGAACGACATTTATGCTGAAGGGAGGACCATGTGTCCAAGGGCTATCGCAAGGCAGGATTACATCATTACCTGGAGATCTTTTAGTATCTCGTCTGTCCGTGCTACGCTTGTAGTTTACAGAAAAGATTAACCCACTCCTGTAATTAGAATAGTCCATTTAAAGATACATGTATTTGGGATTCCAGTATTCCCAAGAAAATAAAGCCAGGAGCTATAAATAACAAAGTTGTTTTATAGGAATAATATTTATATGCTTAATTAATTAACTAATTAATTAGTTTATTTAATTTACCTATTTATTTATTTATTTATTTATTCTTCCTCTGGATCAGATAAATGCCATTGAGGGAAAGGTGCTTTGTTAATAAATTTCATAGATATCACATCATCATCATCATCATCATTTCCCCTTATCCAACTCCTGCTGGGTCGGGGTATTTGTGGCACTTCTCCACTTTCCTCTTTCCTTCCACAATTCTTCTTCCACGATCTTGTCCCAGTCCAAATTTCTTTTTCTTACGCTGCTCTTCACTGAATCAATCCACCTTGTTCTAGGTCTTCCCCTTGCTCTCTTACTCTTGCACTTTGCCTCCAGCATCTGTCTTGGTATTCTATTTTCCTCCATCATCTTTACATGCCCAAACCACCTTAGTTTATTCTTCTCAATTCTCTCATTTAGTTTTCCCATCCCAACTTCCTTCCTAACATCTTCATTCCTCACTCTGTCTTTCCTATCATACTTCTTAGGAATTTCATTTCACTGGCTTGGATTCTACTCTCTTGCCTGCTTGTTAGGGTCCAAGTCTCAGGTGCATAAGTTAATATTGGTAAATAGTAAACTTTGTACATTACCTCTTTGCTTTTCCTTGGTACTTCCTTATCCCAAACAAGTTTTCTTACACTTTGATGGAATGCATTGCTCTGCTGTACCCTCCTGCCAATCTCCATGTCCACCCTACCAGTTTGCATCAATTCACTTCCTAGGTATTTGAATGTGTCCACAATTTCCAAACTCTGACTTCCAATTTTCACAGTGCCCTTTCCTTGTCTTTCCCCTCTTGTCATCACCATGGTCTTGCTTTCCTCTATACTGATTTTCAGGCCGTACTTCTGAATATTTTCGTTCAGTGCATGTAGTTGTTTTTGCACTTCTTCGGTGTTCCCTCCCCAGACCACAATATCGTCTGCAAATAATAGTAACTTCATTTCCTTATGTCCATATGCTTCCTTTGTTTCCTTTACAATTTTATCCATTGCCATTATGAACAAAAGAGGTGACAGCACACTCCCCTGTCTTAGTCCAGTCTTGTTCCTAAACCAATCTGTCTTTCCAACTGGGGTCAGTACCCTGCTAACACAGTTGTTGTACATTGCTTGCACCATTTCCAACATTTCTCTTCCCAGTCTCTTCTTAACCATGGTCTTCCACACCTTCTCTCTGGGGACACTATCATATGCCTTTTCTAGATCTATGAAAGTCATGATCAAATCCTCTCCATATTCCCAGTTCTTTTCCATCACCTGCCTCAAGCTAAAGATTGGGTCCACTGTGGATCTTCCACTCCTGAAGCCATACTGTTCCTCTTGCAACTCTCCTTCCACCTTTCTTCTTATTCTTCTTTCTAATATCCTTTCCAGTATTTTTACTATGTGTGATATGAGGGTGATCCCTCTATAGTTATCACACACTTTCTTGTCCCCTTTCTTAAACACTGGTATTATTAGCCCTTCTCCCAGTCTTCTGGTACACATTTACGTTTCCACACACACTTTAGCAGTCGATACAACCATTGCAAACCAACAGGTCCAGAAGCCTTTATCATTTCTACACTGATTTCATCCACCTCTGTTGCTTTTCCCATCTTCATTTTCTGTACTGCTAATTCCACCTCCAGCATTGTTATATCATCCTCTGTTGTTGAGATACCACATATTTAATTTAATTTACCTATATCAGGTATGTTCTCTTACAGGCGCATGACCACCTCTTGGAGTAGTGACTAGCATTCCTGGCTGTCACTGAGGAGGGCCGGGCTCGTTTTCTCGCGCTGCCAAGAATTGTAATTCTGGTCTGAGGGCTGGAACGGGGTACACTCAGCCTCGTGAGGCAGAACTGAGAAGAGGTGGGTTTGATTTCAGTCTTATTCACCTTAGAGGTGGTTTTCCTTGGGTTCCAACTTATACTTAAGGTAAATGCGTAGATGGTATCTAAATTAATCTCATCGCCAACTCTTGGCCATACCGTTAACCCAATTACAAATGCATACAAACTAGTACACTCATCACAATGGCACTGATTATCAGACAGTTTTCGCATACAAACACCCAACTGCACAAAGCTACAGAGGATTCGGTGCGTAGTTAGTAGCATGCTGAGCTTCTATGCCCAGGATGGAGGGTTCGAACCCGGCCGAAATCGTTGGATTTTTAAGAGCGTTAAAATCCCTCAGTATGCCTTGCTTCGGAGGGGAAGTAAAGCCAGTGGGCCCATGTCATAGATTTATGCCATGTGAAAGAACCTTCTATTAACCACAAAAGTGTGAAGCTAAATTAGTTGGTTAGATTTGATTAGCGCTCTATTAAGTTCCAATGTTCGTCGCCAGGTGCCGGTTGCGGTGCCATTTAGTAGCCAAGTTCACGGCTAGGTGTCGTTGACGGTAGCATTTGGTAGCAAAAGTTGGAACTACTTGAAATTGATCGTCTGCAGTCCTTACCTGAATTACAGATAACACACACTAATACAGCCATCACAATTAACACCGGTTATCAGACAGATTAGCGCTTGCCACGGTGGGTGAGTGGTTATAGTGTCGGATTACCAACCCCAAGATTGCAGGTTCGCTCCTGGCCATGGTAAGTGATTTTTTTGAAAGGCGACAAAAATCACGACACTCATGTCATACGTTGTTGGCATGTTAAAGAACCCATTTGAATTCAGTAGGCCGTGTTCAATGGCAAAATTAATCTCGGGATTTTCCGCCAACACAAAGTTCCTCCATTCCCTACTTGAAAGCGCTGTAGTGTCAAGGAGTTTAGATATCTAACCTCCTTGACTTTCATAGCGTTCAAAGGAACGACGAAATTCGACATGCAAGCTGCCCTCTGGGTGTCAATTAACAAAGCTTGCACCAGGCACCCGAGGCCATACGATATTATTATTATTATTATTATTTATCAGACAGATTCTACACACACCCAAAGTACATGGGCCCACATGATGCGTTGTCGCAGCTCCTAAACTGAGGAACCAACCAACCAACCAACCAACCAACCAACCAACCAACCAACACAAAGCTACATAACCACAATATCACAAAGCTCTTAAATGAATCATCATCAGCTGCAACAACAACACTATCTTTGGTGACTTATCAAACTTGTCCATTCTTCTCCATCAAAATCGTCATTATCTTCTGAGTGTTTTCTCGTCATGTGTGTAGACCTACACAGAAATTATTATCAAAATAATAAATTACTGTCATTACCCTCAGTAGGCTTACTGGAAATAATTTTGTGTCGTCATGGATAAGAATACATTCTCTCACGATAGGTTCGTACAATAGCACAAGAACCTCATTTATCCGGTCTAGGTGGGACTGGAAGTAACCTGGATGATCGAAAATCCCGATAATCCGGAAACAAACTAATAAATGAATATGAGCTACTAATCTACAAAAACCTTTGTTTTAACACTAATAAGAATTAAAAACATTTTTTGATGTGTAACATCTTTCCACTCGGTCGCTGTATATTTTTTGTGGGGGTTATTTTGAAGAAATGAAATGGAAATGGGACGGAAATGGAACGGAAACAATGAGCGTGTGCCGTGGCGGAGATTGGTACCACGACGTACTGTCGGCCATGTGGCTGTGTGGAATGTATATAGCATACGGTTTACTTTGAGGTTTGGAGGCCCCATTATATGTATTCCCATAATAAATCATCTTCAATTTGTCGTTCTTTGGTGTGAAAATATTCATATCATATTTGATGAAAACAATTATGATTTATTAAGTCTTCATACTTTTGCTGTATTCTTATTGGATGTAAGTACTCGAGGTACTGTCGGACAAAATACAGCACTATGTGGAATGTATTAAACCCTTTGGAAAATAGCATGTAGACAAGATTCAAAATTTCGGGGTCGTAATGGATTCTTGTGAATGTGATTTAGAGGTTTTGCTATCAACATAACTTCCAGGGTTCATAAGGTTAACTTATTATTATTATTAAGTCAAGAAAAACAACAGGATCTACTAACAAATGAAATTTATTAACTGAATCAAACATAAAAAAGGAAAACTATAACCACCCTTTTATTTTTCACTCGCGTGAACAGATCTAACACTGACCAGCCTGACGTACCATGACGACACGGTATGACAGCTGTCAACAAGCATTGTGACTGAAATGTCACTTAAGTCAAAGTAACAAAAGAAAACGGATCACAAGATCCAAATATAACAAACAAATAAAATAGTACAAAAATTTAATATTTATGAGCGACACGGGTTTTAAGACTAGTTCAAGTAATGAGCATTTTGACGGGCGCTCGTTTCCGACCAAAACAGTTGGTTCGGGAACGGACTCCGTACTGCGAAGGACGAATTACGGAAATGTGGGAACAACAATTACATATTTATATACACTACTGACATGCTCTAACCTTAGATTACCACAACCAAATACACGTGTGTATTATTTAAAATAAGGGCTGCGGAATTACCGTCTTATACCTTAAACACTAGGATAGCATAACATGACATGAACAAGTTTGGCCGGTTGCCAAATTATATTTATATGAATACAATGGCCTTGAAATAAGAGCCAACAACAACAAAATATAACTTTTAATTTTCACGCCGGAAAGTTTGGCGTTTTAAAACAATGAACACATAAGTCGTAGTAATGATAAAAGAAACTTGGATCGACAACATGGCAACTTCCCAAATTAAACCAAATGAAATAACCTTAACTCATTAGGCTTTAAAACAAACATAACGTGTCATAACGAGCTGGAGACAACCGGGCCTGTTATCGCATCACCGAGAGAGTGGCTGATTTCTTCCCCCAAGTAGTAATTAGTGCCATGCTAAATATAGATTCTGGCCCATAGCCAGCGTACAGCACCTTTGCTAATCGCCACCTGTTAAACGCGTACAAATAAATAACACATTATCTCAAAACATCCTCTCAGGGATTTTTAAGAATACATTCCCAGGTCAAACTTATCCCCACGGATAACTAGTTTGCCGGAATGATATCGCAGTCATGGACAGGCTTTACCTCTCCTCATCATCATCACTTACACCCAAAAATACGTGGCACATTTTCTCGAAGATCTCGTCGTAGCATTAATCAGCACACCTCTCAGATAATGACATACAACATGTCCAAATGACAATAAAGAATAAATAACAGGATCAGTCCTAGCCCGAGTTATCAAAGCAACAAAATGCAAATATTCCCCCCACGTAGTAATTAGTTTAACATATCATTAAATCAGTCCATTTATCATTGTCGTTCCTAGGTTCTCATTCATGGCTACACTTTTTATAGATACGTTAATCGATGCGGCCGTTTCGCTATAAGAATTACGTATACATAAAGAAAACATTTAAATTACAAAATTTACTGTACAACATAATTGTCACGCAATGCCAAAATTTACTACACGCATGTCAGTTAAGAAATCAAACCCTGAAATTTAAATTAAACCACACAAATAAAATCTATACAAAGTTCCACACATCTCTCGCGATTCCCCTCGTCCAAAATCAATAAATCAATTTTTTAATACTCATCACTTAAACTGCTTTCCAGAGGCCTCCCGCCTCGTCAATTCCCATCATTAGGCCGTTAGCCCATAACACTGATGGTAATGGAGGATGAAGCTTGCTGTCTTCTCTCCATGGTCGACATTTTGCTGCTGTTAAAACACAATTAAATCAAAGTTTTTAAACTGTTCTATCTGCGTTCTAAGTATTTTATTTCCTCAGATCGTCCTATGCAGAATCGTCGACTTTCCCTATTCTATGGCTAATTGCCATCTCACAATTTATGAAAATTTCCAACTTCGTTGCCGACACACAACTATAATTTTAAAACCATATCGTCTTAAGGACGTCTTAAAATGACTGTCGAAGAATAATTTAGGAGTGTCCCGGTTCATCTCAGACATTTGTATATATACAGAAAGCCTAAAGTTTCAATGGTGGGAGAAAAACAGCTCCTCAATATTTTAAGTAATGGGCCTATAATTATGTGTGACCTCTCAAAAATCTTGTATTTTCTCACAGGTCGCGAATCTGCCGTCGAACAAGCAAACCGATCGCTAGATCTTTTTATATCCGATTGCCGCGCAAAACACACTGACGCTATGTTCTGGCGTCATGTTTTCTTATTGGTCAGATAAGTTGGCGTTGGAGCTCTGACCTTACAAATCCCGCCCTTATATTGACGTCACGACTATTCTCCTCTCTCTCACTCCTTGCCTTGTACGCAGCATTTTGCCCTTTTATGGTCACGTACGCCACAGCGTCATATCTGATTTTCTCAGAAATCCAAGAATAACATTGGTTGTGAAACTATTGGTCATTTCCAGCCAGCACGTAGCATGTCTTACCAAGTCCAGATTTCTTGCTACATCAATATTACTCAAATATCCAGCATATCATGTATTTAGTATTTCCATCGTTTTTATTAATATGAAACATTATTATTGGACACAATGATAAGGGTTCATCTGACCCCTAGTTGATGAAATTCGAACTCAAATGAAGTCGAATTTCACATCCCCTACTTTTCTGGCTCAAATTTGAAGTTGCTGGTCACCCTCAAATATAATGACTGTCCGCCTCTGTCTGTTTCAGTAGCCGTCTCGTTCCAAACTCATTAGGAAATTCCTGTATACTTATGCCCTCCGGCCTCTTTCCTTGCTACTCGTCTCCCCTCTCACTCTTTCAAAACATCAACATATTCATTAACGACTTCCGCCTGAACTTGTAAACACGTCAGAGCTGTCTTTCGAGCGCAATCACCACTAGAGTACCCCCGTATCTTATGTTGTATGTTATCACGCGAATGTTTAATTTGCTGCAGTAACATTATTTCTCGGTTCGTATGGCTCTCTCTGATGATACAATTTTAAATTTGAGATATTATATACTGCCATGTTTCCTGTGCTCACCTCTCGGACTCTGTAGGCGTTGTTACCTAAATTCGTAACCCCTAGTTGAACTTCCTTAAGCTGCTCCTGTCTCTTCTCCATTTTACCGTGATGTCATCTCCTTCTTCTCCCCCGCGTTGCCATCTTCTTCCTTCTCCCTTCTTCTTCTCCGATTCCCGTACAATAACTTTTTTTTTTTACCATATTTCGAGACCTTTGCCTGACACGGCCTGCGAATCTCTCCTGCTATTCTTCTGTTTCCTATTGTCGGCTGCTCTATTTTCTTCTTCTCCATGCAGCTCCTCCAAATATCTCTGGGTTTCTACATGCATGGCCTCCAACATTTGATGTGTTCCGTTTTCCTCCTCGTGGTTGTCGGGATTCTTCCGCCGATCTATCGCTCTTTCCCATTTATCATTATTTCCTTCCATGTTACGTGGCTCCTCCAGGTACTGTTGCGGGTCAGCGTGTCTCTCGTTCCAATTTCTCTGATCATCCCTTGGATCCGATTGCTCGTTAAACCGCTGGTTATTTTGTGCGTTATATTGTTGATTGTAACGCCTATTGTCTCTGGGCCTATATTGTTGATTATAGTGTCCTCCACGCCATCCTCGATTGTAAGGTGCGTTATTATTATTATTATTCCTATTGTATGACGTTTGGTATCTCCTATTATCTCGCCACTGCTGATTGTTTGTGTTCCGGTAGCGGTTAGTTCCTTCCTGATTGTTATGGTTTCTGTCCCTATTTTCGTATCTCGGTTGAGATCTCGGCTCATATTCTTCGGTGCTCTGCCGTCTTTGGTTATCCCCAGTGTTTGTAGCTTGCGACCTCGTGTTTTTGTTCGGTGTCTTGACTACTTCGACTGCATTAACTAACTCTATCTGTCTCTTCTCTCTCGGGTTGATGTAATTAGTGGTTTCATCTATCTTCCTTAATACCTCTTCTGCCTGGACCACGGTCGTAATATTTGCCGCCACCAAGAATTGCTGAACGCTAATAGGCATCTGCTTTCCTATAGTAGTTATTAGCTCCATTTCGCTCGGGGGATTATCAAGATCCTGCAATTTGACAAGTTGCATGGCGAAAAAATCTGCATATTTCGTCTGATGCGTGGAATGGTATTTGCGCGAGTATAAATCCATTCGCAAGCTTTGTTGATACGACCCACTCCAGTATTTGCTTAGGAAGGCCTTGTGGAAACCTTCCATTGATTTAAATGTGTTCTTAAATCCAAGATACCAGGTAAGTGCTGAGCCCGCCAAACATTTTTCAACCATTCTTAATTGTCGCGTTGAGCTAACATTTTGGTCCGAAAAATATTCTGTCAGTTCCCTTAAGAAAGCTTTAGGTGTCCCTCCGCTCTCTGGTAAAAACTTATTCGGTTTAAATTCGTTTCCACGGATGACTTGTATAACTTGCGTGGGAAGTTGTGTGTTTTGAGGTGTCGAGCTACGACCCTCATAATTCTGGAATGCTTGCGTGTCTACCGTTCTTGGACTTTGCCCAAGCTCGTGGCTGTCTATTGTGTGCTCTCTTTCCGCATTCTCCCCTTTCCCCTTTTCCATTAGTGTCGCAAACATCGTATTATGTCCAAGTGACTGCAACTCCGATTTTATCATGCGGTCCTCTTGAATTTGAAATCTTAACTTCATATTTTCTTCTAACGCCTGTATTTTCGCGTTATTTTCCCCTAGCTTCTTGCTTACTGCGAGCCGTTCATCTTTCGAATCAGCGCTCATCTTGGTCCAATCTTTCCTAATAGTATCCTTCAATTTAACAAAGCGTTTTTCGACTTCCTGTTGATTAGCCCCCTGATTATCTTCAAGTTTATCTATCCTTTCTCCCAGAGAAATGTTGTTCTGTTCTAATGTTTGTTTAATTTCTTCCTGGTCAATTTCTAACTTTTTCCATTTCTTAATTGATTGTATTTCTAATTTGTTGAGTTCCGTCACTAAGCCCGTGATATTGTTATCTACTGTAATTATCTGATCTTGCATACCCTGTGTCCCTCGTTCGATATTCTCAAACCTTTTTTCTAAGTTTGTGTGTGCTTCTTTGATTTCAGATGAGCTGGTCAAACACGCTTGCTCGATTTGTGCTAGTTTTGCCATAACAGTCTCATCCATTCCTTTTATTTCCTTTTTAAACGAATCTTCGATACCTTTTATTATTCCTAATTGTTTGGTATTGTTAGTGCTAACGTCCTTTGCTAATTGGATTAGCTGTTCTTTTGTGTGCTCTTTGATTTCTACCGTTAGCGCAGCTAGATTTTGAGTGTTCCTTTCGTCTTGTGCGTTTAACATTTCATTGTTTTTCTCAGACTGCCTATGTAATTGTTCACTAACCAGAATGTTTTGTGTAGCGATTTTCTGATTTATATTCTCGTTAACTTCAGATAGTTTTGTGTTTAACTGTGTCTGTATTTCTACACTATTTGCCGCTAACTGTTTCTGCATTTCTACATTATTTGCCGCCAACTGTGTCTGCGTTTCTGCCGATTGTTTATTTATAGCCGTTAACTGTGTCTGCGTTTCTACACTATTTGCCGCTAACTGTGTCTGCGTTTCTTCACTATTTGCCGCTAACTGTGTCTGTATTTCATTGGTTATGTCCTTTCTCATCTCACTAAGTTGTTCTCGCGTACGAGCGGAAGCTAGTTCAATCACTTCGCGAATTTCTCCCAGAGTTGCCATCACAACAATAATATATTTGAGACATAGGGAAATGACATAAGGGCGGAGCCCTGGATACGCGCGCTCACATATATTAAATATACACACATTAACCCTTTACATACTCAGTTCATTTACTTTAAATTACTCCCACAAACTATAGCATCACTGAGTATAATTTACTTATTATTCCATTTAATTTTAACCCTTTGATTCAGTTATAATCTTCCTGACCTTACTTCACTTACAAATTTTAACCAATTAATAGAGTATTAATTAGTTTTTAAGGTCTAACCTTCCTGTCAAACAATTCTTTGAGTTTGGCTTTTCTACACAAAGCTAATTTAATTTTATTGGGCGCCTGGAACAGTTTGTTCTAATTTTAATCAAAGTTCAAACACATAACTTGTTCCACATTTACTTTATTGCAAACTCCATGACTTTATATTTTCAAACATTTGGCGGTACTATCTTCGCCTAACTTACGTTAATAAACTTATCACATGCCGGTGATCTATTTTTTTACTCTAAAACACAAATGCCACACGTTCGGAAGCCAAAGTAACTCTTATAAACCCTTTGGAAAATAGCATGTAGACAAGATTCAAAATTTCGGGGTCGTAATGGATTCTTGTGAATGTGATTAGAGGTTTTGCTATCAACATAACTTCCAGGGTTCATAAGGTTAACTTATTATTATTATTAAGTCAAGAAAAACAACAGGATCTACTAACAAATGAAATTTATTAACTGAATCAAACATAAAAAAGGAAAACTATAACCACCCTTTTATTTTTCACTCGCGTGAACAGATCTAACACTGACCAGCCTGACGTACCATGACGACACGGTATGACAGCTGTCAACAAGCATTGTGACTGAAATGTCACTTAAGTCAAAGTAACAAAAGAAAACGGATCACAAGATCCAAATATAACAAACAAATAAAATAGTACAAAAATTTAATATTTATGAGCGACACGGGTTTTAAGACTAGTTCAAGTAATGAGCATTTTGACGGGCGCTCGTTTCCGACCAAAACAGTTGGTTCGGGAACGGACTCCGTACTGCGAAGGACGAATTACGGAAATGTGGGAACAACAATTACATATTTATATACACTACTGACATGCTCTAACCTTAGATTACCACAACCAAATACACGTGTGTATTATTTAAAATAAGGGCTGCGGAATTACCGTCTTATACCTTAAACACTAGGATAGCATAACATGACATGAACAAGTTTGGCCGGTTGCCAAATTATATTTATATGAATACAATGGCCTTGAAATAAGAGCCAACAACAACAAAATATAACTTTTAATTTTCACGCCGGAAAGTTTGGCGTTTTAAAACAATGAACACATAAGTCGTAGTAATGATAAAAGAAACTTGGATCGACAACATGGCAACTTCCCAAATTAAACCAAATGAAATAACCTTAACTCATTAGGCTTTAAAACAAACATAACGTGTCATAACGAGCTGGAGACAACCGGGCCTGTTATCGCATCACCGAGAGAGTGGCTGATTTCTTCCCCCAAGTAGTAATTAGTGCCATGCTAAATATAGATTCTGGCCCATAGCCAGCGTACAGCACCTTTGCTAATCGCCACCTGTTAAACGCGTACAAATAAATAACACATTATCTCAAAACATCCTCTCAGGGATTTTTAAGAATACATTCCCAGGTCAAACTTATCCCCACGGATAACTAGTTTGCCGGAATGATATCGCAGTCATGGACAGGCTTTACCTCTCCTCATCATCATCACTTACACCCAAAAATACGTGGCACATTTTCTCGAAGATCTCGTCGTAGCATTAATCAGCACACCTCTCAGATAATGACATACAACATGTCCAAATGACAATAAAGAATAAATAACAGGATCAGTCCTAGCCCGAGTTATCAAAGCAACAAAATGCAAATATTCCCCCCACGTAGTAATTAGTTTAACATATCATTAAATCAGTCCATTTATCATTGTCGTTCCTAGGTTCTCATTCATGGCTACACTTTTTATAGATACGTTAATCGATGCGGCCGTTTCGCTATAAGAATTACGTATACATAAAGAAAACATTTAAATTACAAAATTTACTGTACAACATAATTGTCACGGAATGCCAAAATTTACTACACGCATGTCAGTTAAGAAATCAAACCCTGAAATTTAAATTAAACCACACAAATAAAATCTATACAAAGTTCCACACATCTCTCGCGATTCCCCTCGTCCAAAATCAATAAATCAATTTTTTAATACTCATCACTTAAACTGCTTTCCAGAGGCCTCCCGCCTCGTCAATTCCCATCATTAGGCCGTTAGCCCATAACACTGATGGTAATGGAGGATGAAGCTTGCTGTCTTCTCTCCATGGTCGACATTTTGCTGCTGTTAAAACACAATTAAATCAAAGTTTTTAAACTGTTCTATCTGCGTTCTAAGTATTTTATTTCCTCAGATCGTCCTATGCAGAATCGTCGACTTTCCCTATTCTATGGCTAATTGCCATCTCACAATTTATGAAAATTTCCAACTTCGTTGCCGACACACAACTATAATTTTAAAACCATATCGTCTTAAGGACGTCTTAAAATGACTGTCGAAGAATAATTTAGGAGTGTCCCGGTTCATCTCAGACATTTGTATATATACAGAAAGCCTAAAGTTTCAATGGTGGGAGAAAAACAGCTCCTCAATATTTTAAGTAATGGGCCTATAATTATGTGTGACCTCTCAAAAATCTTGTATTTTCTCACAGGTCGCGAATCTGCCGTCGAACAAGCAAACCGATCGCTAGATCTTTTTATATCCGATTGCCGCGCAAAACACACTGACGCTATGTTCTGGCGTCATGTTTTCTTATTGGTCAGATAAGTTGGCGTTGGAGCTCTGACCTTACAAATCCCGCCCTTATATTGACGTCACGACTATTCTCCTCTCTCTCACTCCTTGCCTTGTACGCAGCATTTTGCCCTTTTATGGTCACGTACGCCACAGCGTCATATCTGATTTTCTCAGAAATCCAAGAATAACATTGGTTGTGAAACTATTGGTCATTTCCAGCCAGCACGTAGCATGTCTTACCAAGTCCAGATTTCTTGCTACATCAATATTACTCAAATATCCAGCATATCATGTATTTAGTATTTCCATCGTTTTTATTAATATGAAACATTATTATTGGACACAATGATAAGGGTTCAGTATATCGCATACTTCAAGGTTTGGAGGCCCCATTAAAGATATTCCTACAATAAGTCATCTTCAAGTTGTCGTTCTTTGGTGTGAAAATATTAAATATATCATATTTGCTGAAAGGATTTGGCGCTGGAGTTTTACAAGTAGTTATTTCAATGACCAACAGAGTTCACTGTTAACAAGGGATTTGCGCTCCCGGAAGAGCCCTATGTGGAATGTATATCGCATACGGTTTACTTCAAGGTTTGGAGGGCCCATTAAAGATATTCCTACAATAAATCATATTCAAATTGTCGTTCTTGGTGTGAAAATATTCATTATATTATATTTGCTGAAACAATTATGATTTATTAAATCTTCATACTTTTGCTGCATTCTTATTTAATGTAAGCACTCGAGGTACTGTCGGCTAAATACAGCACTATGTAGAATGTATTGAGCCCGTCAGAGGAGCTGCCAGGATAGCCAACAACCGCAATGACTTCCCTAACATCTCATCCGTCGGACCTAACTGCCGGGAGGATCAGGTGAACTTCCAAATAGGCCAAAGCGGCACGAGAAACTGTAGTCCACGGGGATCGTGGTACATGGTGACGAAGGTATAGACTGCCTAAGGAAAGGTTCACCTTAAAAGCTAGACTGAGAAAAGAAACATCCAGACTTATGTAAAACACCGTGAAAATTTATTGTAAATTTTACAAACCCCTAGCCTAGTTCGGAGGGTTTCTATCGGCTAATCCGCAAGCTAATGAATAATCAAAAATAAAGAGCAGGTCCCTACCTGAGAAGTTACAGTAAACCCTCGCGAAAGATCTGTCTCACAATAATAAAGCAACAACAGCAACACTAGGAAAATGGTACGACGCAAATCCCTAGGTCAAGTTACAAGATCAAGCTAATATCGGAATTTACATTTAACAGGGTAGCAAAACAAATCTAAATTAGGATGATACCATCTCCACATTTACTTTTAACGTTAATTCATCTAGCTAAGTCCTATCAATTAATAACAAAATTTACGGCGGTGACGTCCGTAATATCAAACAGTTACAATCAAAGCTAAGTGATCAGCCATAAAAAACATCTAAGTCATTCTTAGGAACTAAGTGCTAATCAGCACACAAAAGGGTAACATATAGGATTCATACTCTTTTACATCATAAAGTAAATAAATAAGAGACCACAGTTTTATTCAAATGCCTGCCTACACCTTGGTTTACTGTTTGTAAGCCACAGTCATCTAATGTGTATAATTACGGTGACGACTGCGTAGTGAAGACTACGTCTAACATCGTATGGCCTGCGCTCCACCAGCTACGAACTCAAGGTTCGAGCAAGATGCAGTCGCAACAAAAAGAGGGTCAGCTGTCCTCAAGTCATGTCCTCCAGGAAATACCTTCATTAGCACGGCTATGTCAGCAGGTTCCAAATGCAAATGAACAAGGTTAAGCAGAAAGAATTCGTTAGTTAGCTTTTGTTTACCAAAATTATGTGTTTTATTATTAAGATGTCGGTTTAGGTTATCGTTGGTTTATGGCGAATAATACTGACAAGCCTGGGCACGGAGCGTCTCCCTGAGATCATCTCTGCCAAAAAGCCTCGACTCAAAAGTCGGAATACAATCAACGAGCAATAACAACTCGGACACACAATAACACAAGTTACCAGCGGCGCACAGCTCGCGTTCAATAACTCTGGCTTGGGCCTGGACACAATCAGTTACCCTCCCTAAATATCTGGTCAACGGGAATAATCCCGGACATGGTACACACAATACCATCATACACGAAAAACCTCCCTAGCGGGGCTAGCCTACAACGTACTATAGAAACCTGACATAACTGTACTCGTCAAAACAACGGTACACGCAACAGCGTTTAACTAACAAATGGCAATCTACAGAACATATGATCAGATACAAGAATGGACACTGGGTTCCATAAGCTAAAACTGCAATGAAAGGGAAAGTGAATGCTAAAAGCATTCTGTCCTATGTTAACATCAGTCTGTCTCACTTAGAAGCATGCGCTCTCACACGGTCGCTGAGAAGTATACACAAAACCTGTTCGTGTCGCCGCAGGCTACAAGATTCCTGCGCTGTATGACACAACACACTAACTAGGCCGGCAATTTAAGCAAGATAAAATAACTGTAAAACTGGCCTCATAATAATACCTTTCCCATAGGTTATAAACCTCGAAGAATATGTGCATAAAAAGCACGCTATAAATCTGAATACAATCATATAACTCTGTCTTTCATATCAAAGACGTTTAAAAGGTAGCAATGTCACTCATTGCTGGAGCTCTCTGCTCTCAAAGATAAAATACTCTTCATTTCTGACTTGTATCAAACATCAAATAAACACGTGTCATCACACTTGACACAACAAAATAATAATACGCAAACTCCACTCTCTGCTGGATCTGCTTAATGATACGTTGGGAACTGGGTTCGATGCTAGACAACAACGAAACCTCCCTATTACTTATAAGGTCTACACTTGACCTGGATGGCTTCTGAGCTCATCTCTAATGAAATATAATGCAGTTACAAAACTGGTAATTACAGTCGATTACCCAAATGATACGACTGCTCTAACGAAGTCAGGGGTGTAACATAGACTGGCTGCAAAAAATGCAGTTAAAGAAACATGATCATGGCATCAGATTGCCATAACTAGAGTCTGCAAAGACTTGAAAATCACCCCAGATAGGGTTAAACAAAGTAGCCTCAAAATGACTACAGTCACGTTTAGCAATAGACAGAAATTGGCGTTCTACGACGTCCATCAAGCTGCACCAGGGTTGACCAAAATGTCAGACCCAAGGGTGACTCACAATCACTGCAAATAAATTACATCTAATTAGACTAATTACATTCCCTACCTATGAAATGGCTGTCACTAAGTTCGGTTGGTTCACAAACTACACTAATCTAACTATACCACCTGAAACTAGAACAAGGAAGGGTGTACAAAACACACGATATGAAGGAGCCCACTCTTAGCTCTCTGTCTAACGACAAGGGTTGAACCAAAGCACCTCTGGCTTTCAGGATTGGCATCGTCCTCATCAGAACTTCCATCCGGGCTCTCCCAAAGACCAGGGTTCGGTCTGTCCCTGTAGTTGACCTCGTGAATGGACTGGGCATGCCTAGGAAAGGCATCCTCGGTTCCTTCCTTCTCGTTCGATGATCTAGAAGTTCCATAATCAAGCTGGTCCCATTCGAGACATCTCCCTCATACCATAATGGTATTAGCCCATGGTCTCGGTCTCGAACATGGTGTTGAAAAAGTTGACCACGTGGGCGGTAGAATAAGACTTGTAGTAGTTCATTATTATCACTTGAAAATTACAGTATTCGTCGTAGATATAACAGGCTTTAAATATAACTGGTAACACAGCCTCTACACTTTGCAGATGTAAATGATAAATGGCCATGCATTGTTCTGCGGTTCCACACGTGTACAGACGCTACTTTTTCTATCACGTGGCAACCGTGAAATGGGCGTCGTTTTATTACGGATAAATTCACCGTAGCAATTTGTGTATAATGTACCTTTAATATCACAGTTGTTTAAAGTAATAATCTCACATTTACCTGTATATTTCCGCACCAGGCTCTCGGCCCTCCACAAACACGTGGGTGTAAAAATGTGGTGCTACAGTAATGTCGTAAATTTCACAATACTTGCCAAATAATTCACTACACAATTCGTGTTGATCACTGCACATCAACAACAGTGATTCGTAGTGTAATTGTGCTCGATGGCACTCGATAATGATTTCCACGCTGAAAAGCGGACTGTTTGCCACGTCTAATGCGACGGATATAATAACACGCCTACACAGGGCGGATTCTCCAGACGTAGTGCCAGGAACTGCGTTCCTCGTGGAAGCAAGTCGCCAAAACTGAGTCGTTGAGCGACTACTTACGTTCCTATTTGCGTATCTGCAATGATATTACCATACCTTAAAGTAAAAAAACAAAACATTCTCCAAAATGTTTCAATAATACTGAATGACGAAATGGAATATTCTGAGTCTCGTAGAAAGTAGTTTATTAAGACCTCAGATAAATAATTAGCAGACTTCACCAAAGTCAAAAGTGCGATTCTCCGCTACTTCAAAGAGAATAGTATAAGCTCTCAGCTTCTCGTAGCTTTCTGGGTGTGTTCAAAGGCAGTACATCCCATCATAAATGTGGTGTCATGAAAAATATCACATGAACCTTAGCTCAGCGGGTTCAGTATATCGCATACGGTGTACTTCAAGGTTTGGAGGCCCCATTAAATATATTTCTACAATAAATCAACTTCAAGTTGTCGTTCTTTGGTGTAAAAATATTCATTATATCATATTTGCTGAAAGGATTTGGCACAAGAATTTTACAAGTTGTTATTTCAGTGACCAACATAGTTCACTGTTAACAAGGGATCTGCGTTCCCGGCAGACACATAGTAGGATAACATGTCACATGTTACACATCATATGCGATTACTGTAAGGCTCGTGATTTTTTTTGTTATCACACAAACGCGATACACTACGCGCTGTATTCACTTTTCTTCGCTGAAATAGAGTTTACGTTTCTTTTGTTTCAAATTGGTGTGACGTTTGAGAGCAGAACGTTCGCATAAACGTTTCACCATCAATTCTACTGTATTTGTGGAGCAAACAGAACAACTGTAGCCTATTGTTTCACAACTACAGCTATGTGAAGTGATCATCTACTTGTTCTAGAAGCATATTGAAGATATTAATATTGAAATCTGGAAATGCTACTCCAAGAGTAGGTACCTTTCTTTTAGGAATGTTGATGTATAATTTTACAGTATTACAGTATTATTGCACATATTTTTTGTGAAGAAAAATAAAATAAAATTAATACAGTTAATAAAAAATCAAGCCGGTTAAACCGGAAATCCAGATTAATGAGAGTAGTATAAGCGAGGTTTTTGTGTACATACAGTACATTGTGAGATTTAGCACAACACGTTTGGTATTAACGATAAACGTAGGAGATGAGCAACTGGATGTAACATTCTGAGCATGAAGTGTTCTGGGCTCAGCCGCGAGGCACTGTCATCACCGACATACAGGCAATTAGAGGAATCCAACACACACTCAAGTACACGGGGCTGATGTCAAAGATGTCTTTAAAAGGAGTGCTACCTGGAGTCAGCGCTGTCGTCACTGGCCTGTAGGGTTATTGTTGATGTCGTTTAATTGGGATATTATGACTTGCTGTGAGATGCAGCGAATATGGAGATAATCCTGAAACTTACAGTGGCCATCCTGAGAGGGGTTATCCCCAGGCCTCTCCATCCATCTCTTGGCAAATGTCGTGACTTATTTAAGTCCAAGGGCGCCCAACCCAATCCCTCATCCTATTAACTACTGTTTCAGAACTGCGGCAGTCACCACGGATACACAGGTTATTAGATAAATCCAATACTCACACAAATGCACGGGGCTGTTGACCAAATTGTCACTATTCCCTAAAAATGGATTAAAAACACGAATTTATAGAATCTGATTATCAGTGTTATTCTGGTATGTCTTACTGTAGTAGTGTGTGTATAGGTATAGAGGGATGGAACGGAACACACTCAGCCACGTGAGGAAGCACTCAGAAAAGGCGGGTTCGAATCCGTTCTCAGCAATCCTAGAAGTGGTTTACGTGGTTTGCCACTAACTTAATCCTATCCTAAATAACAATTGCACACGCTGTTGGTACTAGAGACACCACATTAACACAGATCATAATAATTCTGCTCATTCCTCCAAGTACACAGAAATGACTACAATCTCCAAATCCCTACATGTAACAAAAACCAAAACCAAAACCAAAACTAGAACTAAAACTAAAACTAAAACTAAAACTAAAACTAAAACTAAAACTAAAACTAAAACTAAAACTAAAACTAAAACTAAAACTAAAACTAAAACTAAAACTAAAACCAAAACCAAAACCAAAACCAAAACCAAAACTAAAACTAAAACTAAAACTAAAACCAAAACCAAAACCAAAACCAAAACCAAAACCAAAACCAAAACCAAAACTAAAACTAAAACTAAAACTAAAACTAAAACTAAAACTAAAACTAAAACTAAAACTAATCCTAAAACTAAAACTAAAACTAAAACTAAAACTAAAACTAAAACTAAAACTAAAACTAAAACTAAAACTAAAACTAAAACTAAAACTAAAACTAAAACTAAAACTAAAACTAAAACTAAAACCAAAACTAAAACTAAAACTAAAACCAAAACCAAAAACGAAAACAAATCGAAAAATAACAAAACGCAACGAAAATCGAAAAAAAAAGAACGTAAACTTAACTACAACAGAAACACAAAAACAAAAGAACACAACAACAAAACCAATCCAACAAAACGAAATAAACACAATACAACAGCAAAATACAAACCTAAAATCGCGGGTTCAAACCCAGACGAAGTCGTCGGATTTTTTAGGAGCGTTAACATTCCTTCAGTATGCCTTCCCTCGGAGGGGACGTAAAGCCGGCGGGCCCATGCCATAGGTTTATGGCAGGTAAAACGAACCATCCACGAACTACAATTGGGTGAAGCTAAATTTGTAGGTTAGATTTGATTAGCGCTCTATTATGTTCCAACGTTTGCCGCCAGGTGCCGGTTGCGGGGGCATCTAGTAGCCAAGTTCACAGCTAGGTGTCGTTGACGGTAGCATTTGGTAGCAAATGTGGGAACTTCTTGAAATAATGATCGTCAGCAGTGTTTACCTGAATTACAGATAACACACACAAATTCAGCCATCACAATTAACACCGGTTATGACAGATTCTACACACAGTCTAAGTCCACGGGGCTACATGACCACGTTGTCGCAGCCCCAAAACTGAGGAACCAACCAACCAATAAAATGCAAAACAACACAGCAATACGAACACCACAATATCACAGTTTTACGGTGCTATATTTAAAAATCTTCAGAAGTCTGTTATTGCTTAGGCTAAGTATCTCTTTCTGTTCTTACGGCAGCACATTTCGATAACGATGTGAGTAATTGAAACACGCCACCGAACAACGCTGTATGACACATTTCTGATCCAGTGCTTTTTTTCAGGGGGAACGCGGGGGTACGCGTACCCCTTAAACATTTGAAAACAAGAAACAAGAAGTTCCGTGACGAACTAAAGAGCCTACTTTTCTCGAAATGTAAGATTCATTCCAATGATTAATCTATATGGACCTAATTAGAATAATGACGAAATTGAGTTGGTAATATCGAAATATCTAATTTGTTCGAAATATACCTGGCATAATGAAGCCGAATAGAGCACTACAGTTGGCAGTCCTGGTGACTGAATATATTCTTAGTTCCATCTCTTAAGATACAGAATACAAAATTTGGTTGAAGTCCAATGGATAGCATGGACGTTGCATGTAGTTAGACATTGGACCTATCAACGCGTAAAATCATGTTTGCAACAATGTCATGCATATGTTGGTCAGAAATCATCTGAACTATTGTGATCTATTGCTGTGCCAATTTTGGATGAAATCCATTTATTTGTGTAGATGTTACATGTATTTTAAAATTGGACTAATCAGTAGGCTTAGAATCATGTTGGAAGCACTGACGTATATTAGTTACCGTACTCCAAATTAATCTAGAATGTAAGGTACTATACGTGTCCATAGTTTAGAGCTGTTGGCTTGATTACTTCCTGATATATTGATTTTATGGTAAGAAAATAGAGACAGCATTTATTAGCAGTTGGCAGCCCTGGTTGCTCTTAAGAATACGCATAGTCATATCTGTTATAGTACACATAGCACATGCAAAATTTGGTTGAAATCCATTTGATAGTATAGAAGTTACATGTATTTACAATTGGTCCATTAGATACTCCAAATTAATCTAGAATGTCAGGTACTATACGTGTGCATAGTTAAAAGCTGTCGGCTTGCATACTTTCCGATATATTGGTATTTGGATAAAAACAATAGAGAGTGCATTTATTAACAGTTGGCAGCCCTAGTGGCTCTTAAGATTACGCTCAGTCATATCTGTCTATCTACACATAGTACATACGAAATTTGGTTGAAATCCAATTGATAGTGTAGACGTTATATGCATTTAAACATTGGACCTATCAGCAGGCCTAGAATCATTTTGGCTACACTATCATGTATGGCCTCCAGGAAATTAAACTGAAATACTATTATCTATATGTGTGTCAATTTTGGTATAGCTCCGATGCATACCTTCCGAGATATACAACATGGAGCTGAAATTTCAATTGCGATTTTTCAGCAGTTGGTAGAACTGACGTCATTTTCAAATACGGCATTGAGATATTCAGATAGAGATCTTTACTCATACCAAATTTGGTTTCGATTGCTACAGCCGTTTAGGAGTTGATAGGGACACACACACACACACACACACACACACACACACACACACACACACACACACACAGACAGACAGACACACATTTTCCCGGATCGATCTCATAAGTCTACTTTTTCCTCATTTTTACAAAATGCGAAAAGTAGGCTAAAAATATTAACTTCAGACATGAAAGTTCATCGATCAGCTGGCGTCAACGCTGTGTTCACAACAGCTGGAGGAGATTTCTAGTAATCCTCGATTTAAATCGATCTATCGAATCTGTATCTTTTGGTTGGCAACTCGGCACTCCGTTCTTATAAGCACGCAGGCAAGTGTTTGGAGGCGGGGTAGATTGTTATTTTGTGCGTGTGGTTAGTTTTGGAGGATGAAGAAAATAACGAACTATTTAACATCCACCCTGGCATCGAAAAAGCTGAAAGTTAATGATTCGAACATAAACAATGACGGAGAAACGCCAATAATGTCATGTGGTGATGCAAAGGAAGATAATACTCGTATATTAATTTTAAGACCTTTCAGCCGCGTGTAACAGTGGGACGGAATGCATTCCCGAATGCTTGGATTTGGAGAAAAAGCAGGAATTTTGCAGCAAGTACGAATGGTTGGTGGTAAAAAGATTAGAAATACTGAGTGCAGTTACCACCTTGACATGTTAACCAAAAATAAATTAACCCAATGCAACCTCTAATTTAACAGGTCAGCCCGATAAGTAATAACCAGACTCTGCAAATTGCCGAAAATTGCAAGATCGTAATGCTTTGTTGACTACAACTGGAAGTAACCCTCAAATTGTTATTAGAAAAAAAAGCACTGCGATCAAAATGCACAGGAACAAAGAAAAACATTTCTTCATCGCATATACATTAATTTTTGACTTTAAAACAATTCAATGTAATTATTGGTAAATAACAAACCATGCTCATCCTGAAAATGCCATAATGCCACTCCAATGCCTGTGCAATGCCTGTTTGATATCTCAATATGGTGGAATAACGCTGTATGAGACTGTTCTTTCAGCGTTGTTCCATAGCAGACGTGAACAATAATGCCAGAAATAATTTTCCAATCTACGGTATTTCATTACACAGAGATTTCTTGTTGTTAATACATTTTAGGAGTTTGGGTCATCAGCCTCGTGTGCTTGGGTGTGTTTTGTACTTGTCTGATAACCTGTATTTATGTGGTGACTGTAGTAGTGTGTGTAACTGTATTGGGCACAAGGATGAGGTAGGTGCCCCGGGACTTGAAGTAATCTACGGTACTAACCCTGCATTTGCCTGGAGGGAGTGTGGAAAATCCAAACTCTGGATAGCCCCTGTCAGCGCCGGGACACAAAGTTGCAATCTCCGTACTTGTTGCAGCTGCCTTCGTGGCTGTGGTGCATGAGTTAACGAGCTCGGCTACGCCACGGGGCATTAAACAGAGAATACATTTATTCCATCGACATAACATAAATATAACTTATAATTTCCAATTATTATTGTTATCTAGTACAAATATGGAAGCCTCCGTGGCTTAGGCGGCAGCACGCCGGCCTCTCACCGCTGGATCCGTGGTTCAAATCCCGGTCACTCCATGTGAGATCTGTGCTGGACAAAACGGAGGCAGACAGGTTTTTCTCCGGGTACTCCGGTTTTCCCTGTCAACATTTCATTCCAGCAACACTCTCCACTTTCATTTCATTTCATCTGTCATTCATTTACTCATTGCCCCAGAGGAGTGCGTCAGGCCTCGGCAGCCGGCACAGTTCATATCCTCGCCGCTAGAAGGGGGCTTCATTCATTCCATTCCTGACCCGGTCGGAGACTGGAAGCAGGCTGTGGATTTTCATTTTCATCTAGTACAAATATGGACCCGACAAAAAGCCAAGAAGTTAAATTCTGGTCTGAAGGCTGGAACGGGATACACTTAGCCTCGTGAGGCAAAACTGAGAAGAGGTGTGTTCGTTTCCAATCTCAGCCATCCTGGAAGTGATTTTCCGTAGTTTTCCCACTTCTACTCCAGGCAAATACCGAGGTGAGTCCTAGCTTAAGCCACGGCTGTCTCTTTCCCAATCCTCACTTGACTTACAAATACACACAGGAATACAGCCATTACAATAATACAGGTTATCAGAAAAATTCTTCACACACCTAAGAGCACGGGACTACATGACATTGCTGTGGTAAAGCCCCTAAATAAACCAACAACAATAACAGCATATTTTAAGGTGTGCGACACGTACAAGTGAATGAGGCAGAACCGTGGACCATATAAACACATTATACAGGTGAGTGAACAGATTCAGCATTACAAATCAAATGTTTGCTATTTTTCAAACTCATGGCATTGACTGCATTAATAATGCAATGATTCTGAAAATGATATGAATATTCGATTGAATCAACATCCAATACTGCTTCTGTTATTAATGTATCTAAATTAGGAGTAAATTATTCTCTTTGTAAATCAGTTGAACCGCAACAGTGTAACCCCATAGGGTGGCTTTGATCATGTATCTGCTGTGCCAGCGAGCTATTTATTCTTTGTGCTTAGTACACGCAATTACTTGCGAGATGCAAGCTCTTTGGCCTTACCTTAAGACCACGGGCGGTCGTGTCATTAGACCGAGATCTCTGCCGTAACGAGCTGCTTCCTTGTGCCACCTGCAGTTACATGATAACCCAACTAATTAGTTGTGCCACTGACAGTTAGTTACATATCAACCACCATACTTCCTACTCTGTCACTGAGCTAGGAAACATTCGTATATCTACATATGAACAGGGATCAGTATGGTAGATTATTAACTGTAGGTCTTATCACCGAAGAAGATAAAAATAAATTATACGGCAGAGAAATTTATGAGATCCGTTTGTAGGAAATATTGTTGTTGTTGATTCTTTTAGAGGCTTTGCGACATCGTGGTCATGTAGCTCCGTGTACTTGGGCGTGTGCAGAATCTGTCTGATAATATGTGTCACTGTGATGTCTGTACTAGTTCGTGTTTTTGTAATTGAGCGAGGATTTGGGTAGGACGCGACTGTTAGGTACCATCCCGGCATTTGCCTGGAGTAGAAGTGGAAAACCACGGAAAACCACTTCCAGCATGGCTCAGGTAGGAATAGATCCCGCCTTTTCTCAGTTGTGCTTTACGAGACTCAGTGTACCCCATTCCAGCTCTTAGACCAGAATTACATTTCTTGGCCTACTTTATGAATATTGCTCTCTAACTCTTGCTGTAGATTCCAATGTTGCTAAGTAGGCTACTTTGTTCCTCACAGAGCTTCGAGTAGGCGTGAATTACTCATCCTCGTGGCGTAGTGACTAGCATTCTGGGCTGTCATCATGGAGGTTTGGGTTAGATTCTCTCAACTCTGCCAAGAAGTTTAATTCTGATCGGAGGGCTCGAACAGGGTCTACTCATCCTCTTGAGACAGGAAGGAAGCCACGGCACATCCATATTTACTTAGAATCCGAACCACAGGACTTGATATTTCACTTCGAAAATTTTACATGCTTTGACAGAGAATTGAACCCGGTTCGCCTTGGTGAAATTCAAGCAGCTTGATCACTGCACCACCACGCCCTCTAGAAATGAGAAGAAGTGGGTTCGATTCTTACATCAGTCATTCTACAGTAGAAGCGGTATTCAGTGGTTTCCCCCATCTCTACACTAGGTAATTGCTAATATGGTACCAAAATTAACGTCTCGGCCGTCTCCTAACCAATCCCTAGCGCCAAGTGCAAATACACACTGGTCCAGCCATCGCAATCTCACAGGTTATCAGACAGAATTCACACACATCCAAGCACAAGAGACTAGAAGACCACGATGTAGCAAAGCCCTAAATGAATCGTTAAAAACAACAGTGTGATTCATTTCTCTATTAGCGATTTAGCGTTGTTGTGAATTCATTTGAGGTGTTTAGGACAACTGGGTTATCAGCCCCGTGTAATTGGATGTGCGTCAAATTTGTCTGAACACCTGTATTTATGTGATGACTGTAGTAGTGTGTGTAACTGTTTAGGGACCTGGAAGTATGGTAGACGCCCAGGGACTTGAAGTAAGGTACTATCACAGGGAGTGTGGATGGAAAGCCACGAGAGCACGCTGTAAAGCAATGAGTGTACGCACACAGTAATGGTATTGAACTGACATCAACATAATAATAATAATAATAATAATAATAATAATAATAATAATAATAATAATAATACTGTTATTGGTTTTACGTCCCTTTTAACTACTCTGGCTTTTAGACACGCTGGGGTGCCGGAATTTTGCCCACAAAGGGATTTTTAACGTGCCAGTAAATCTACTGACACGGCTCCCTCGCATTTGCGCAACCTCAAATGCCAGCTGACTGCGCCAGGTTACGAACCTGCAACCTTGGACCGAGGAAGCGAGAACGTTACCGCTGAGCCACGCAGCCAGACATCAACAACAGAAGCGACAACAACAGATACTATATAAATTATCTGAGGCATTGAGTGTATAGTTTTAGACAATTAGATAATTTTCAACAAAAGTTTCCTGATCTTATAATTTTGTTACAAATTTTACCAAAAATGTTATTAAAATAATATGGTTATTTAGAGATCCCATTTGTACCAAAACATTTTTCTGTTTTTGATTTTCAATGTTTTAATACAATAGGATAACCTCAATTTTAACCACAGATTAATTTATGGGCACTATACCAATGGGGTTATATTATGATCTTTTTTGCAAGTATTGAAGAAGGTAAACATTTTGGAACACGAAAAAGAAAATTCCCAAAACTTTTCTTGCCATTTTGTAGTGATTTATGTACTTTTTGTAAATTGTAAGAAATTGAAAGCTAAGACTGATTCATTGATTAATAGCTTGTGTGAGGGTAGATTTAGTGCAGAGTCTGTTGCAGAGCATTTTGCCAACACACGGTCTGCTCTAGCTCAACTCTCACAGAAGCTATTAACTAGTGAATGCTTATCAGTCTTAACTTCAATTTGATATTGTAACTTTCAGTCGGTCAACACAAAATCAATCCAATTACTGGAATATGTGAAAAAATAACGTGAAACAAGATGTTCAGGCAAGAACATATAGCCTACTTTCTCCTAAATGTGGGGGTATAGTTATAACTCTGTCCTTGTCACCTCCTATCTTATTCCTATTCTAAATGCAAATGAACACACTGGATTTGTAGCAGCGGCGTTCAAACCATAGTTTATAAATTACCCCAGTATTTTGCAATTTCATCAGCAAACACTCCAAACAACGTTGGAATTCCGTATATTAACACCAACTACTAACAATAATTGAAACGTCGTTGGTCTAAACGCATCACTTGGAGAAACACATTTAATATACCTACGGCAACCTAATTTTTAATCACGCCTATACTTGGCAGTGCGCTCTATCGGCAAAAAGAGGCCATTTTCAACAAAAGTTCACTAACTGGCCGGTATAGAGCGTAGCTCGCATCTAGTTGGCAGTAGATGCTCCCGCATGGTCGAACATCAATTCCGCCCGATTTTCCTCAATTCCACCCGGTCCTCCAAGGGACCCAAAAATAAGTTCCTCAACTGCGCTCAGGCTTTGACAAGGGGTCGGCAAAGGGGTTATCCCCAATGACGTAAACAAATATCATAACCCTCCTGCTCGCATACCAAGGGCCGGGTCAACGTCAAACACCTTCTGCAGCGCATGAGCGAATTCTTGCATTTCACACGACAGCACAAGCTCTCAGGTGTTCTTATAGTCGTGTGAGAAAAGAATTCATTGAAAACAAGCTCATGCAGTACGCCAACCAAACAATGAGTAGATTAGATCTTGTGAAGTGTGTTTCTCACACAATAGTTAGGAAATGAAAAGAGTTTCATCTAATGTTTTTTGTATAGTTTGAAAAGAAGTAAAGATTTATGTGATTTTAAGATGCTGATTTTCTTATTTTATTAAATTTCCTGTCCATGTTTTTATTTAACAACAGTGATTAATATCTAGCTCTTTGTATTATGTTTATATCTGATTTAACGATTGAGCGGACTTGGTGGTGGTGATTTAAAATTAATCATAATATTCCTTTACATAAGTCTGCCAAGTTTTCTATTTTTTTCCACTCATGCGCTGCATAAGGTGTTTGACACGGCCTTTGGTATGCGAGCAGGAGGGTTATGACATTTGTTTACGTCATTGGGGAAAAGCCTGGCCGGAGTTGAGGAACTCATTTCTGGGTCCCTTGGAGGACCGGGTGGAATTGAGGTAACCCTAGCTACCTGACTGGAATTCCCGGGTGGAATTGATGCCCGCCCTCCCGTATACCGTAGTTCAACTAGTTGCTGGTAGATGTCACTCATGCAGATCCATTGGAGAACTTTGTTTTAATCAAATATATATTTTCCATTGCAGACTGCACAATATAACTTTCAATTATATAACGCCTCAGTACTAAAAAACAATTTAAAAAATCAAGCAAAAATTACAACACAGTTAGGATCAGAACCCCAGCCGGCCGGGAGAGGACCAATGCTGTAACCACAGACCAAATTATGTCCTCCCTAGTTCAATGTTATCAGTCAATTAAGATACAACGGTTAGCAAATAATGACTTTGACTAAACGATTCCTTCACTGGAGTATATTTCAAACAAAGTTCATTTCATACAAAGTTCCTATTATTTATATCTGTAGGCTATATTGCATGCAACATGCTCAAATTAGTGAAATCTAAGTCAGAACGAGAGATCAGCTGCCATCTTTTCTGTAACCGAGACGGCTCAGCTTTGTAAAGCGATTTCTGCACTATAATATTACAATATATTTTTTTAATTTCGAACGGGCACGTCCTTTAGATCAGTTTAAACGATTCTTGGTTCGATAATGGGAAGTGGTGGGTCCCATGTTATGGATTATAAAGTTTAAATAATTCACACGGCCGCTATCTTGAAATGGTACGGCTGATGACCTTTTAGTTTGGCCACAAAACGCGTCCTATATGAAGGTATATTGCTACCAAATTTGGTAAAGATCCGATGATTAGTTTGATTGTAATTTAATTTTAAGTTTTGACTATTTGAGTGTCCGCCATTACGTTTTGGTAAAGATGGTGGCAATAAAAAGCATGATACTGAGGTGCCCATTGCTAGTGCTATCTCTCTACCAAATTTCGTTCAATTCGGATTCGCCGTCTTTGAATTGATAGGAGGGGACTAACATGCAGAGGACACACACACACACACACACACACACACACACACACACACACACACAGACACACACACAGACACACAATTTTGGCCCTGTGTAGATCTCATAAGTCTACTTTCAATTTTTGCAAAAATCGAAATTAGGCTAAAAAATTACATGTGATTAAGATAATACAGTAGGCTACCAGGTGAATCAGCTGCCCCTAATAATATTGTTTTATGCAGCACAACTAGCTTTGTTATCAGGAAGGTTGATATTTCTCTGCTTGCATCCCGTATGGTACTAATGCACGGCCTGCTTTTCCTGCAAGCGATACTGAACCCTATTATTTTTCCCTCGATGTGACTACAGACTTATACGATGGAAAAATAATGGTGTTCAGTATCGTTCGCAGGATATGCTTGCAGTGCATTAGTACCATACGGAATGCAGGCAGAGAAAGATCGACCTTTCTGACAACATGCGTTAGTTGGGTTGCAACAAACGATTTTGGAAGGGGCTATATCTTAATCGCATGTAATTTTTTTTCACGTTATATTTTCGCATACTCCAGTAATTGAAATTTGTGGAATTTGTATGGACCGACTGAAAATTACAATATCGACTGTCAATAAGGCAACATTGAAAAATAGCTTCAAAGTTATCTTTTTCTTAGCTTCAATTTGTTACAATTTTTAAACGTACAAAAATCACAACCAAATGACAAAGCATTTTTGGGCTTTTGTTTTAATGAACCCAAACGTTTGTATATCTTCTACAGAACTTGAAAGAAAAACATTAATAAGATAACCTCAATTCGTCCAGTTTCCACAAATTAATCTTTGGTTAGAAATGGGGTCGAATGTATAAATGTTTTCTTAAATCGAATTGGTGAAATTTGTAACAAAGTTTTAAGACCAGGAAGCTTTTGTTGAAAATAAGCCAGTGGTCTTAAACTATTGGTAGACACTGTGCGTGGTGTGTGATCTGACTGGCCGCACACAGAGTATTGAACTGACCCTGGCGGTAAACTGTTGCACTTCTCCCTGGGGAACAGACCTTAACAAACGAAACCTTCTTGGAGGAAAATCGGCTTAGTTCCTGGCATTGCACAAGGGAATCGTTTCCCTCTTCTGAGTGTTTTCCTTCAAGTACAGTTACCTCGTAACAAGTACCGGGAGAGGGGAAATTTTGTTTTACACTGCGCATCATGTGAGCGTGAACAAAAATATTATTGTGTTAGTGTTTTGATTTTTACGGCCTTTATTGCCAAAGATCTTTTCGATTATTCTTGCCAAGTCTTTCTTCTAAATATATGAGATTAAGTTACGCTCTCTTCTGGAGTAGAAATTTTAAACGTGGATTAAATTTCATGACCGGGAGCGTGATGGCACAGTGGCTTAGCTGCTCGTTTTCACCCGGACGGCCGGGCTTTGAATCCTGGTGGGAGCGGGATGGAATTTTCACCTGAAAAATCACGTGGCTCCAGGAAGGGCATCTGGCGTTAAATACCCGGCCAAAACCAAAATGAGCCTGGTTGACTCTGGCGACCCCAATTAATTGGGAAAAGCCGAAGAAAGTTTTAAGCAGACCCTGCAATAAAACGGGATTAATGCTAGGAAGATGATGATTAAATTTCATGATCTAACTCACATCAGTTTCTGCGTTAAGCGGCTTCGGTAGCGTAGTCGGTAGCATGCTGAACTGCTATGTCCAAGATCGCGGGTTCCAACCCCGCCGTAGTGTGTTAAAATCCTTACGTATGCCTTCCTTTGGAGGGAAAGTAAAGTCGTCGGATCCATGTCATAGATTTATGGCATGAAATTGAGCCTACCAATACAATAGGTAGTGTGTAGCCAAATTTGTAGGTTATATTTCGTTACAAACGCACTATCAAGTTCCAACGTTCGACGCTATGTGTCAGTGGCATCTGGTAGCCAAAGTTGGAACTACTTTAAATTGAACCTGCTCATTCATCTTCATTCATTTCATCTCATTCACACGCGTCGGGTCTTGTAGCTCACCCCATGGGTGTCCGTATAGCAGCAGCTACAGGCTCTGGCGAGCCGAACATGTCCTCGAACTCTCCGGGACTAAAAGTCATACGCTAAATAAATAAATAAATAAATAAATAAATAAATAAATAAATAAATAAATAAATAAATAAATAAATAAATAAATAAATAAATAAATAATAAATAAATAAATAACACCTTACTGCGTTATCCAAACTATTTGCAATCATCAAAGAGTGTATTTAACCATGGAATGTCCTACACAGCGGAAGAAGAAACGTCCGTTAATCAATTAATTAATTTTATTAATGCAGCCAATGGCATTCTCTTCAGGACGGGTCAGTGAAGGGATTTTTGGAAGAAAATCGGTCATGGACCTGTTGAAAGGAACCGTTCCGGCATTTGCTTGGCGGTAAAAATGGTAAACTACGAAAATAATTTTCAGGACGGCTGGGAATCGACCCCACGCTCTCCTAATGCCAGCATGGCATGAAGTAGTGCCTTAGTGCTCTCGGCCAACCAAAAGAATACGCTTCTATGATAAGATGTCGTTGGTTGATTTTTGAGGCTATTGTAGGAGCTCGTCACATCATATGACATCTTGTGCTAGTATAATGCGTGTTCTAGTGTATTCGACCACCATGGTATAGGCTACTGACTACTGTATAATTCTCAGCTGACACCTCACAGGTCCGGGTTTGATTACCAGCTCTGCCAATACCTTTAGTTCTAATCTGAGTGTAGAAACGGAGTGCACTTACCCTCGTCAGGCAAAACTGAGGAGAGTGGGGTTTGATTCCCACTTTAACCATCCTAGTAGTGTTTTTCCATTTTGCACTAGTGGAGGATTTATCAGACTCACATCGTCAATGACTCCCGAGCCTCTCCGAGAGTCGATGGCCTTCGTGTTAAGTCATTTTAAATCAATACCAAAACAATCATCTTAGTCAGGGAATAATTTCTAATTTTAATATGAAAATGGCATCCATATTCGGAAGCTATGCTACAGCCACACTGTCCAGCAGCTCGCCAAGTAGGTAGGCAACCCAACGCACGTATCTGCAAGCAAAGCTGTGTGTGCAAGGCGCTGTACCGGGCTAAGAGCCTAGAACCACTGCCCGTATCCTTATAGTTTTTCTATTCCTATTATTCTTTTCTCAGTTCTGGCTCATCAGACTGAGTGTACTCCGTTCTAACCCTCAGACTAGAATTACATTTCTTGGCAGAACCAGGAACCAAACCCGGACCTTCGGGGTGACAGCCATGAATACTACACCACAAGGCGGTCTCACTATAAAGGAAGCTACAAACAATTCCGCGTAAGTCCTTGTTGATTAGTTTTGGTATTTCCAAGGAACGGCTGCAGTACAAAGAAACCTCTCCAACTGGAAGGTGTCACAAAGAAATAATAATAATATATTATAGTACCTGTCACTAGTAACCATTCTGTATCCTTCCGTACACAGTATGGTATTCTATTTTGCTTCGTTCATAGCTTTTTGTTAGTAAAATTAGATCGCATATACAGGTACGGCATTTAGCTGGGTACTTGACCTTGAGAGTTCAGTGGCAGGAGAGGGATGTAGAGCGGTGCGGGGAGTGAGTTGAATATTTCCCTACTCGAAGAACATTGACGCGCGTGACATTAGGTTCTCACAATCAGACACAGACACGCTCAGCGTGGCAAATGATTTACGCTGTGGTAGTATACCGGGGAAGTAGGATGGGGAAGTGTAGAGCTAACAGCTGGTGGCTGTATATACCCCCAGGATATTTACAGTTATGGTGCAGAGCAGGTTATGTATTCTGCACTGCATTTATAAGCTCTGAGAGAGCTCAAAGGGAAACAGAATACTGATATAACGGTACATCTCTTTGTGTTTGCTTTCTGAATGCCACAATATGTTTTTCTTTCATCTTGGCAATGTACAATGGCTTGACATGCACACACATTTTCATGTCTGTATAATCTAATTAAAGTGGATTTAACAGTTTATGACCCTTTAAAAATGCAATTCTCTAACGGCATGGTAAAACATAAAGTAGATTATGTCTGGAATTTATTTCAACGGTTCACCTTTTAGTTTAGTGGCTAGTGTTCTTGGCTTTCGCTCGGGAGGTCCGAGTTCCATTCCGAGCTACGCGAAGAAATTTCATTTTGATTTGAGTGTGCCTCGTGAAGCAAAACTGAGAAGAGATATATTCGATTCCCACTTCAGTCATCCTGGATGTGGTTTTCCGTGGTTTCCCCACTTTTACTCCAGGTAAATGGCGGGATGGTTCCTGACTTAAGGTCTCTGACGCTTCCTTACCAATCTTCACCTGAATTAGAAATATACACACTACTAAAGACACCCCAACATCACAGGTTATTATACAAATTCTACACACACCCAATTACACGGGGTTAAATGACCACGATGTCTCAACCCTTCATATAAAACGACAACAAGAACACATTTTCTTGAACTCTGTTGCAGAGTTTCGTTTAGGAGTATCAGGTTAGGCGAATCCGTGCAACAAAAGCTGGAGGACTTGCTGGAATTTAGTTACAGTACCGTGAAAGTCAGGGACCTGCCTTGCGCAGTCGGCAGAGATGCTGAGCTTCTAACTGAAAGGGAGTGGGTTCGTCCCCACCCAGGTAGTGGATTTTAGAAATAAAACTACCACTTCCGGAAACTCAAATGGCCCTGAGGTTCACTCAGCCTACACCAGAAATGAGTACCAGGGTAATTCCTGGGAGCAAGGACGGCAGGGCGTGGAGCTGACAACTCCATCCCATCGAGTGCCAATGTCATAAAAGGTGGAAGCCTCTACCTTCCACTACTCCCAGGGCCTCCATGGCCTGTACGGAGTTGGCTTTGCTTTTACCATGAAAGTCAACATTCCATCCTTTGGTACACCTTTTAGTGAGGATATAATGTTGAAGGAGCTTTTAGTTCCCTTAGGACGTAGTGCAAGGTTCCTTATCCCAGCGGGGTCCAGACAAGGTTACCAAAACCCTGCTGATGAGACTTAATTGGTATACCAAGGCGAAGCCTAGAAAATTTACTTGTTGTATTACAAAGTATTCAAGTGAAAGCTAATTAACCTTTTAGGTACTGAGTTACCCACTTCACTATTTGCTACCTCAGTGGCGAGTATTTTCATTTGCATTTAAAACAAGTGCAGAAGTTGTAATTTTTAACTTATCTGGGGGTCTAAAAGTAAATTAGTTCAAAAATTGATATTCTTTGATCTGAAATCAACAACGCGGAGTGAAGAATTTTCCTGTTATTCCGCCATGCCTGTTTACGTCTCAGATTAACTCCAGCTGTAGAGGACAGGCGGACTTCCGGAAGCAAAAATCCAAACTCAAGTAGTACTAATAATTTAAAATCAGCATTTTTTTGGTTTGTGCCGTGTCTTGTGTGGAGTTTCGCCTAGGACACCAAGCTGGCTCATCAGCGGGCTCTCGGTGTCTCCGCCCGGACACGTCACAGACCTAGAAAAATTGCTGAGTTTTAATTCACTGGCCGTGAAAGCCAATATACCAGTACTAATAGATGGAAGAACATACCAGGGATCGTCTCGGCACTCGAAAGCGAAAGGGGAATAAGAAAGAAAAAGTGTTCTTGTGCACCGTTTATAGACGGGAGACGCACTCAAATGGTTAAGATGTGAGAAGTACTGATCTAAGTCTACTACAGAAAGCAGACGGGGGAAAGGGAGGGAGGGGGGCAGGATCTGACTATCGATTGACTATTGAAACATGTCATCCGATTAAGTACCCCCCCCTCAGTTTGTACATAAAAGCGTCTTATTTTGTAATACATACATCTTATGTAATATTTCTTACAGGTTGGGGTGTTTAAATACTTGTTTGCCCGCCTAATGTAATTGGGCACAATTTGTGTTGACCGACTGGAAAGCTTTCGTTAATAGATCTAGACAACACTGAAAAATGGCTTCTGATACTTCAAATTCTTAGTTTGTCGTTGTTGCTTATTTTGGGGGCTGAAACATCGCGGTCATATAGCCCCGATTATTTTTGTGTATGATTACCTGTGTCATAGTGATGGCTGTATTAGTTGTGCATTTGTAAATTAGAGATAGGATTGGGAAGGAGCCAGCCATGGCCTTAGGTAAGGAATCATCTCAGCATTTGCCTGAAGTAGTTAGTTATTGTTTTAAGGGGCGTAACTACGAGGTCATCTGACCCGTTGCATGAAGTAGAAGTGGGGAAAGGCTGAGGTAGGTTTAGAACCCATCTATTCTCAGTTTTGCCTCACGAGGCTGAGTGGACCCCGTTCCATCCCTCACACCACAATTACAATTTCTTGGTAGAGTCACGAATCGAACCCGGTCCTCTAGGGCATCAGCCAAAAACTCTAGCCGCAACACCACGAGATGGTTGGCTGGATAACTCCAAGCTGATTTATAGTGACTGTCATTCCATACAGTGTAATTCAATTGGGAACCAGGGAAATGAATTCGTCTGGTAACCCATCTGACCAGAGCACACCTCGCTTTTGTGGGGGAATAGCGAGGCGGGCGATATTCTCTATTGAAGGATGCAGTGTTGAATGGAATGTAAACAATTTGGAGAGTGAATGGTGTCCATTCCAGTAGTTTGAGGTTAGTCCACCACCTGCGGCTTGCCATGGCCATTGGAACAGTTCCCCGCGAGCTTGCACGCATCTCCTATCTGCGCTTCTCGCACTGCGACGTGACTAGAATTGCTTCGCCCAGGTCACCGGGTTAAAAGCTCCACCGCCTGAGTGACAGCCACACAGAAGAGATTAAGCCCTATTTTCACACTTTTATCGGGAAACAATAGAGTGTCCAGCAACAGCTCATTTACCCTTTAAAATCGTAAAGCACATTTAAAAATACTAGTAGTTCTGAGAAGAACTACAGTAAATAACTTAGCCTATTTTCATTTATCTTACTGGTCATTTCCATTAAAGGTTCTTACGCCTATTAAAAAGATTTTCCATGTGCTGTACTAATATTCTATTAATGTTATTGGTTTTACGTCCCATTTAACTACTGCGGCTTTTAGAGACGCCGGGTTACCAGAATTTTGCCCCGAAGGGGATCTTTAACATGCCAGAAAATCTACTGGCATGGCTCCCTCACATTTGCGCACCCTCAAATGTCAACTGGCTGCACCAGGATTTGATCTTGCATCCTTTGGAACAGCAGGTGAGAACGTTAACACTGAGCCACGCAGCCAGTCCTTTGTGATGTACTAAACAGCTTTTGATTCACGATCTATGTTGTGATTAAGTTTTGAGCAACAATTTTAAACTCAAAATTCAATATCCATAAGTTGTAGTCATTTCAAACAAGGAACATAAAAATAGTATTTTAAGAAAGCAAAATGATCATACTATGGTATTAGTGCATGTTATATCGGGTGAGTTAGCCATGGTTCGAATCCCCCCGCTGGCAACCTTGAAGATGGTTTTCTGCGATTGCCCATCTTCCTTCCAGGCAAATGCCGGGGTTGGTCCTTAACTATAGGCCACAGCCGCTACCTTCCAATTTCTCGTCCTTACATTCACACTTTCCTCCCCAGACAACACTCCACACCCGATAGTACTTGTAGCTCACCCCATGGGTGTCCGAAGAGAAGCAGCTACTAACTATGGCCAAACATGTCCTCGGACACTCCCGGTACTAAGCGCCATACGAAAGAAAAGTGCATGTTATGTCTTAAATCAAACCGTTCGTCGTTCCTAAAGATAGCTCACGTCAGCACACCTCCAGCACTGGAAAATATGTTGACACGATGAGGCTTATCTGCATTACATGAATACACAGGAATTGTGTACTGGTTTATCTACTTACTGAGAGACAGGTTCATTAAAACACAGTAAAATATGTTGTTTCCAGATATGAACATGAGTAATTCATAATTTACGATGCCTGAAATAGAAAATTCAGGTATATGACCTTTGTGTTTTATTCCGTAAAACAATCTCCACCAATATCTTTACATTAACAAATTATGGCTAGAATATGTTAACTTCAAGTATCGGAGAATAAGACTCTTAACGTGGGATGGATTTTTGTATAATGAGTCACGGGAGTTTATTAGAAAAAACTTCAAATGCACGCCTTGTATGAATTACAAAAAGTAAGCAACATAACTTAGTGCCAATAGGTTATGATTATCATAATAGCTCATCATACGAATCTTCTTTTTTTCTTAGGGGCAAGGTGGCGCAGCGGTCAAGCTCTCGGCCTCTCACCAAGGTCGACCAGGTTCGAATCCCGGTCAATGCATGTGAGATTTTCGATGTGAAATGCCATAGTTCGGATTCCACGCAAAAAGGAGGTCCCGTGACCCATAATCGCACGATTGAAAGTCACATAAAACTACACGCTTCCATTTGCTTTTCAAATCTTCTTTTTAATCGCTTGAACACGAGAAATTGGAAAATAAGATTTAAAATTCCGAACTGATGTCATCTTGAATTTTTGAAAACAATTAATCATGAGACGTCTATGCGCAAGATCGCGGGTTCAAATCCGGCCGAAGTCGTCGGATTTTTTAAGAGCGTTAAACATCCCTCAGTGTGCCCTCCTTCGGAGGGGAAGTAAAGCCGGTGGTCCCATGTCATAGATTTATGGCATGTTAAAGAACCTGTGTGAAGCTAAATTTTATAGGTTAAGAATGTAAAGAACGCTCTTAGGTTCCTACGTTCGTTGCCAAGAGCCGACTGCGGTGGCGTCTGGTAGCTAAGTTCTGAACTAGTTGTCGTTGACGGTGGCGTTTGGCGGCAAAAGTAGAAATTATTTGAAAAATTCAAAAGTCTGCATCCTTACTTGAATTAAAAAACAGATAACACACACTAATACAGTCATCACAATTAACACCGGTTATCAGACAGGTTCTACACACACCCAAAGTACACGGGGTTACATGACCGCGATGTCGCAGCTCCTAAACTTAGGAACCGACCAACCAAACATGAGACGTCTCTAGACTAAGTTTTGAATAAAGATTCACTGTACTAATTTTATAGTTATTGTTGTTTTAAGGGGCGGAACTACGAGATCATCTGCTCCTATACTAAGTTACATTAAGTTTCATTAATCTCGTGTGATTAGATCGCCAGAAATGTCATCTTAAAGATTTGAAAATCACTTGGCCGTCATGTTGTATTTATGTTCCTCAGGATTTTTTAATAAGCGTACTTAGTAAATACTCCTCTATCACCATATGAAATTACAGTTTGATTCCGTAAATAGTTTCGGATATATTGTGAACCGGTTAAACATATCGCATGGATGCCATTTTGGATTGTATTATATAATGACTATGGAATTATATGCCAGCAGATGAATATTAAAATGGTGGCTCTTTATAAGTTAGCAATGTACATTGCTGTCGCTTGTTTAGGACATTAGAACTGAAACCGTAACATTGAAAATATTGCGCATGCACAACTATGAAGCTCTAATAAAATTGATTAAAAACAACAATTTATTAAGCATTGTGGTATGAAGATATACCATGCTAAGTTTCACAGCGCTTGGATGATAAAATCGTGAGAAGCATTCGAATAATTCCTTAAAATTTATGTGGCCGCCATGTTGTTTTTTTGCTCATCCGATTATTGAAAGGCACATAACCTTTATGATCATACAATATTTCAGTTTGATTGCTGTAATGGATTCGTAGATATTGAGAGCTGGTGAATAGTTTCGGATGATCGCCATTTTGGATTTTTCTATATCCTATTTGACTGTTTATAGTTTATGATGAGTTGGTGTTAAAAATACTAGCGCAAATGGTATGAAAATGTGTATGTAAGCAGAAGGCACCCCTAAATAAAAAAATGGCTAGACATTATTTCCGAAATATGTATGGATGAGGAGGTAGGGAGGAGTCTCAAATTCCGGCAGTAAGGTACAGTAATTGCGCAATCCGTATCCATGTTAACAATGGCAAGGGAAAACAAGGGTAAATGTAAAAGGGCTTGATGGCTCACTTGCTGAGAATATAGCAAAGTGAGAAGGATGTCTTCCTGACGTGGATACGTCTCAATACAATTTTAATTCATGTGTCTCCATGAATTATACAAGAAATCGAAATTTAATGTTTTTCAGTCGGTCAACACGATTGTAATGGGTGGTTCCCTAATCCTGAGAAACAAAAATTTACATGTGATTAATAAATACACTTGGATGTCCAGTTTCGATCGCCAAGCAGGCAGTGGTGAGAGGAGCTGCTTGGGACCGGAACACGCATCGCTCAACCGACTAATGAGGGAACGGTACGAAGTCGGACCACGAATTTCGACTTTATTTTTAGCCTACTTTTCACATTTTGCAAAAATGAGGAAAAAGTAGACTTATGAGATCGGGCAAATGTGTGTCTGTCTGTTCTTCTGTCTGTCTGTCTGTCCTTCTGTCTGTCTGTCTGTCTGGCTGTGTGTGTGTGTGTCCCCCTATCAACTCCTAAACGGCTGCAGCAATCGAAACAAAATTTGGTAGGAGTAAAGTTATATACCTGAATATCTCACGGCCATATTTGAAAATGATGTCATTGCTACCAACTGCTGAAAAATCGCAATTGAAATTTGAGCTCCATGTTGGATATCTTGGAAGGTATGTATGGGAGCTATTTCAAAACTGGCACACATATAGATAATAATACTGCAGTTTAATTTCCAGGAGGCCATAAGTGGCAGTGTTGCCAAAAAGATTATATGCCTGATGATAGGTCCAAATTTTAAATGCATATAACTTCTAAACTATCAATTAGATTTCAACCAAATTTCATATGTGCTAATGTGTATATAAACATATATGACTGAGCGTATTCTTAAGACCCACCAGGGCTGCCAACTGTTAATAAATACTCTCAATTTTTTAAATTCGAATACCCATATATCAGAAAGTATGCAAGTTGACAGCTTTAAACTATGCTCACGTATAGTACCTGACATACTATATTAATTTGGAGTAACTTATATACTTCAGTGCTACCAACATGATTCTAAGCCTGCTGAAAAGTTCAACTTTAAATACATGTAACTCCTACACTATCATTTGGATTTCAACCAAATTTCGTGTGTGCTATGTGTATCATAACAGATATGACTATTCCGATTCTTAAGAGTAACCAGGGCTGCCAACTGTTAATAAATACTGTCTCTATTTTTGTTACCCTAATATCAACATATCAGAAAGTATGCAAGCTAATACCTCTAAACTTTGCACGCGTATAATACCTGGCATTCTAGATTAAATTGGAGTAACTAATATACGTCAGTGCTGCCAACATGATTCTAAGCCTGCTGATATGTCCAATTTTAAAATGCATGTAACTTCTATACTAACTAATGGATTTCATTCAAAATTGGCACAACAATAGATCATATTATTTCAGATTATTTCTGACCAATACATGTATGTCATTGTTGCCAGCATGATTTTACGTGCGCAGTTAGATCCAATGTTTAACTGCATGTAACGGCCATGCTATCCATTGGACTTCAACCAAATTTTGTATTCTGTACCCTAAGAGATGGAACTAAGAATATATTCAGTCACCAGAGCTGCCAACTGTAGTGCTCTATTAGGCTACATTATGCCAGGTATACAGTATTTCGAACTAATTAGAAATGTCGATATTACCAACTTAATTTCGTCAATATTCTAGATAGATCCATATAGATTAATCATTGACATGAATCTTAAATTTTAAGAAAAGTAGGCTCTTTAGTTCGTCACGGAACTTCTTGTTACATAGTTGTGAAGGTCTTTTTACGATGAAACAGGTAGTGGGGGTCTAATTTTCGCTGTCCTTTTCAATGAGCCATTTGGGAGCCCCAAGTTGGCGGTGTGCGCTCTGAATTGTACAGTAAATGCCGGCACACGTCAGCGCGCACAACCAGTGGCTGGTTTGCCTCGCCTTCCCTCTACCCAGCCGCTGGTTGTGCGCGCTGACGTGTGCCGGCATGTACTGTACAATGCAGAGGGTGTACCGCCAACTTGGGGCTCCCAAATGGCTCATTGAAAAGGACCAGCGAAAAATTAGACCTCCACTACCTGTTTCAGCGTAAAAAGATCTTCACAGCTATGTAAAAATAAAATCGAAATTCGCCGTCCGACTTCGTACCGTTCCCTCGTAAGTGCACAGATATCGCACTAAGTAAGCGAACTTGAATGTCAATCACCACTAACAATATCTTCACATATAACTAACAAATCTTGACTAGTTGCTCTTGTTTAATTACTGCAACTAAACAAACTCCACAGGTAAAACGGAGTAAATCACATTCTGTAAACTTATCAGGAGAGCGAATTTAAATTTTCAACACTAAAAATAAATACTTAAAACACCCCAATTGAGGGTAAGCAATATAGCTTTTTTGCCAAATTTATTTGTTATAAAGGAAGTTCATGTAAAACAAATAACAACTTAAGTTAAATTATGAAAGAAAAGTGAAAATATATGGAACGTTCTTTCCGTTTCAACTAAAATGAAAACCTCTGTATCTCGGTGATATTCTGCTTTATTTGAAGTTAATTTCAACTGTAGTGACACTGGCTGGCCACCAGAATGCGCCATAAACTCATTTCCGAAATAAATGGTCTTACCCCGTTCTTTCCGTGGGGTCTTCAAATGTATATACTAGATGAATCAGCTGCCCCTGATAATATTGTCTTATGCAGCCCAACTAGCGTTGTTATCAGGACGGGCAATATTTTCTCTGCTTGCATCCTGTAAGGCACTGTAAGCATAACTTGCAAACTATACTGAATCCTATTATTTTTCCCTCGATGTGACTGCAGACTAATACGAGCGAATAATAATAGTGTTCAGTATCGTTTGCGGGATATGCTTGCAGTGCATTAATACCATATGGGATGCAAGCAGAGAAATATCGACTTTCCTGACAGCACGCGTTAGTTGGGCTGCATAAAACTATATTATTAGGGGCAGCTGATTCACCCGGTTTTGCAAATAATATCAACCATAATTGTGGACATAGAGTTAGTAGCCTAATTGTAAAGGATCTGATGATGATCGCTTGATGATTGAAATTGGTCATTCGACTGTATTTATTAATCACATGCAATTTTTTTCACGATTAGTTAAAAACCTATTTCAATTGGGTAAAACCATATTGACCGACTGAAAAAAATCAAGACTAAGGCAAAACTGGAAAATTGCTTCCAACACGTCAATATAAGAAGTCACAAGATATCTATCATTCACGTCACTCGGACCGTGGAGTGAGTCCATACCCACGCTACATAAACTCTGTCTGCGGCCTGGAGTACATATGATAGATTCTCATTACAAGTATTTATATTTATTGCCGTCGAACTCGACTGGATTTTCTCAACAAAGGATGTGCAACATTTATTTCTTGCAGTAGTGTTAGTATGTACTTTACAACACATTAGTGTAATTTACTCCAATATTAAGGCGAGGCTGTCCTCCAAAAGGCTATCATACATTTTTCTGCAACAAGATTTTTCTTTCGTTTCTTTAGTGACGGGGATATGACCACGAGGTTGTCTTTCTCTACTCCCTGAATCCCTCAACGACAAGTAATCTTACCCATAGAGAGCTTTAAAGCCATTTTCCAGTGAGGCTTTATTGATAATTGAGTGATATTTCAACTTTTCAGTCGGACAACATAATGTAAACCCAATTACTGGGACATTCATCAAATGAACTTTGGTCAGTTGTTGTGGAAGCTTACGAAGGTTTCTGAATTAGTAAACCCATTTTACGATAGGTGGCTCATGTTACATTACAATAAATGAGTGTATTTCATATATAATGGCAGTTTTTCTGTGTTTCCAAACGATTGCAGTTTCCGGTGAGACTCGCATTTGCGATGACCATCAATAAAGCATAGGGGCGATCCATACGAGTGTATGGATAAAATTTGGAAAATCCATGCTCCCCACATGGGCAGCTGTTTGTGGCCTGCTCACGCATCGGAAAGCCATCTGATTTATTAATGTACGCAACAAACGAAAGAGAAAAGTAACCAAAAACACTTCAATAAAAAAAATTATAACACAAACACTTCCTTTCTTTCTTTCTTTCTTTCTTTCTTTCTTTCTTTCTTTCTTTCATTGATAGACATTGCAACGTATGCCGGGTACAGCTAGTTATAATTACATATTTTTCTTTTTTCACTTTGTTAAGATGAGGCGCTAAATTATATCATAATATTCCCACAATGAGATTAGTTTATGTCAGGGGCGATGCGTCTTTAAGGGTCAATAGGGCCCCACCCACCCAGGGCCGTTAGGCCGTATTGCACAAAATTTGTTTAATTAATGTCTTTAAAAATTACTTTAAATTACAGATATTATATTTAAAATAAGTGTTTTTCCCTTCTCGAATCTCTTAAAAGGAATTCAGTGTACATAACGCACCCCTAGCTTAAGTTCCTGACAGTCACGTACTGTGTATTGTAATAGTGAGGGCCGCTCTATAGAACCTTGCATGTAAAGTATATGGAGTGAAGGGCCGGGTGAGGAAACAGTGAACATAGCACCGTCCTGCACGCGAATTCTTCTGGGTTATGAAGGGATTTTCTTTTTCTCTTCAATGGCCTAGAGAATCGTCCCATAACGTTCTGTAGGAGTTAAATAGAAGATCTCTCCATTTCAAATTCGTCGTTTGTCTCTATTTGAAGGCAAAACCGGAGAACGGAAGATAGGTCAACCCCACAACCTTAAGCAGGTACTTAGCCATTGTTCACAGCTTGCTGAAGTTCAGATTTTGCACAAAAATCTATTGATACATTTTCAGTTGTCTGGTGTTCCAAGTACAGTACAAGTGTGTTGGTGAGTTCTGTGAATGAAGTTAATTTCTATAAATTAATGTGTTTTGAACTTTTATGGTACAGCAATTAGTTATTTAATTTGCTGACGTGAGTGACATAGGAAACGAATGAAGTGGATTTTTAATTAACAAATTCACTTACTTCTATACCTATGAACACAAAGTTAGAAATTTAAAAATCAGGACCTCATTAACCAAGCTGATAAATAAATTTCCTTCATCCAAGCACAGAAGAGAAGAATATATTCACAAATAATGAGTCATATGAGTACAGTTTTTAATGCATGAACTATTTGTTACAATTTGTTTCTTATCTTATGTTGTGTGGAACGTGGATAATGGCAATATTGACAACAATAAATGTCAAATATAAAACAATGTTTAATATGAAACAACATTAATATAATTTGGCCCACGCTAAACTTTTAGTCAGGAGCAGCCCTAGGTTTATTTTAATTGTTCTTTTTTTAATTTCCAGAACCTGGCAGCGTCTTCTGACCAGACATCAGTAAGTCTCTCTGGATTGTATCTCGCAGGCCCACGTTGCCAATCGATCGCCTGGCGCCAGTGGTGGAGGGGCCTTTGCGCACACCTGTTGGAGGGGGTTGAGAGGTGGTGCACGCTCTTGGGGGTTGGAACTCACATCAGTAGCACTGCAAGCTGCGTGGCGCCCACTCGTCTCCTCGCCAGCCCTCAAGCCAGCTCTGGTGAGTCACTTGTATTGCCAACTCATGCACTTTCCCCCCAGATTGACACACGTACAAACTGCTGTGCTTTATTTGAATCAAATTTTAATTCTTGCTATTAATTATGCACAATAGAGAACAAAATAGGCATATTCCCTTGAATGTACCATTAGTTTATACTCTGAATTTTTAAAAAAACTTTTTTTTAAATTTTAAAGTCTAAACATTTTTTGAAAAATATTTTAACTTTTGAAAACTGGAGTTATATTAACGTATGATATCTTGTGATTTTTTGATAACGACATGAAAACAAAAGATCATATAAAAGCCTCAAATTATTGAAAATATGTCTTTTGGTTTTTCTCTATCCATCCAGGTAAATTTAAAATTTATCCACATACAGATAAATGGTATAGATGAAATTTTGCCTTCACAAGGCTTTTAAATGTTGAAAACATTTATGAAAACTGAACATTTTATCAAAATAATTGTCTTACAAGTAACAAGCCAATCACAATTATAAAATTTCATCTATACTTGAACATTTATATCAATGTATTTCGAACTTTCATGATTTTATTAGCAATACCGTATATTGACCCTGTTCTAGTAAAATATGCAGATTTATATATTCCTTCAAAATTAATTATTTTATGAAATTGAAGGGTTCATTCCGAAAAACCAGACAAGTCCAAAAAATAAATTGTTCAGAAAGTTAAAAAGAAACTGTTTATCTTCATTTGTGCTGAATGAAATAAAAATTGCCTAACTAACAGCTTTACATTGCACATAAAGGAAATATATTTTTTAAGAGGATAGTTGACAAATCCTAAAAAAACAACTTTGGACTTGTCTAGTTTTTGCCGAAATATTAGTTGAATACAAAAATGGATAATATTTTCATTCTCAAATACGATTATTTATTATGTAATTCATAACAAAGTACAAATCATTATTGAATGCCAAACATTCCAGGTAATTAATTATCTTGAAAAAGCATTGGAAAAGCATTGGACTTGTCTTAATTTTGTAGAATCTCCAATATTTCACACTCGTATATAACCCGACCTGTGTGCTTTTTTGAGACAGCAGTAATATCTATATGTAGGAAGAGGAAGACGATGTATTTATCTCAAAGAGTCATTTTTGGACTTGTCTGGTTTTTGGAATGAACCCTTCGACTGTTTCTATCATTCAGGAAATGCCTATATCTATTTACATACGCATACAATTTCCTTATTAGAGCAAAAATAACCTTGTTTACAGGATTAATTAACACACTATCAATGTTACATCACACATTTCAAAATCATCACGCGGAAATTTCCTAAATATTTTAATTGAAGTGAGTGTTCTTTTAATTAAGATAATTGCTCTCCAAGCGGTAAACAGATCTGTGCCCAAATAGATTGGGTGGAAAGAAAGAATTGTTTCAGGAAATAGGTGATGAAATAATTTGCACTTTCCGTCTGATCAATATGGGAGCACTTGTGTTGACCGATTGAAGAGCGATTTTGTTGTTTGATTATTGAGGAAACATTCAAAAATGGCTTCTAATATTTTAGCATTGTTTAGAAGTATATTTAAGATGCATTTACCGTAACAAAAATATTAAAATAGTCAGCTTTCAAATAATAATTTAACACTAGATTTTTCATAAAATTGGCAATGTGTTTTTATATTTCTTTTCGTAATGAAGATCATTTCGGGGATTGATGTAATCCTCAGTGTAAATTTTGCATCATAGAAGTTTGCTGACATCGTTCATTTACTGTAACAGTGACACAACTCAAAAATTGTATTCTTTGGCTAACTGCACTTAAAGATTCAAACCAAATTGTAACACAATGTTACAGTTTTGACTCGATATCACTTAGCTTCGGTCAAGTGTAACGGACACCGATGATACTAAGAAGTATTACATTATTTGCTATATTTTCGCAAAATGACACAAACACACACTATGAAGTATGTGCGGATTATCGATAAAACTGGACATACATAACCTATTAACAAATATTGTATACCACCGACAGTGGGAAAATGTGAAGGAAAACGTCAATTTACGAGTTATGTCCCGGTTACAGTATATTAGCGATATTGCTTCAGAAATAGATTATTGATACTTTTTATAATTATTGTTGTTCTCCTTCTTTGGACTCTTCATATTGTACAAACATTACCGGCTATCACTCAACTAAGCACATCAAATCGCGTGGAGAAACACTATACCCACTCACTTTGCCGAGTCTTCCCTGGTAGCCTAGCTGGAGATTAGAATATTCTACCACTTGTACCATATAATATGAACATTCAAGAAACTCAGGCTGTTTCATGAGCACCACAACGAAAATGAATATCAACCTTGGATTTAATTAATTCATATTCAAAAGGCTATGTCTTGTTGCTTCAGGCAAGTTTGTCTGTTCATTGCTGACATATCTTTTGTAATTTAACTGTCCATTACGGAGATTTACCATTTCCCCTCCATTTACTCTCTAGAACATTCCCCTACAAACTATTATGGAAGAACCTGTTGTGATGTAACGTGCCCCCCCCCCCACAAAAAAAATATCTTCCTTCCAAATTAGCCATTAATTGCCTTTTATCATCTACTGTATTTAGTAGACAAGTGATTTGCATGAATTGTAATTCTTCGAAATTTAAATTTTTGAAAAAAAAATACAAGATACATTTTCGCTAATTTTTATGTTATTTGGTGTGCTTATTTCGAAAATGATGTTTTTTTTTCAACACGTCAGGGTTTCTTGTAAAATCGATATCGATATTTTTGCTAAAATTGAGAGCAAAAAATACAAATTTCCCTTGAGTTTAAACATTTTACATCAAATTATGGTGTGGTTTCTAGAGGAAACTAAAATAAAATAGACGATTGACCAAGAGGAACAAATGAACGTTTGAAACAAATTTTAAACTGAGCAAAAAACAAAACAAAAGAAACAAAGTACGCAAGGTTTTTCCTTTGAAACTTCTTCTCGACGTTCTTCTATTATATCCAATCTTGAGTAATGTAAATGTTCATACAAATCCAAGTACAATTGAATTTTTCAAGAAAACGGGACGTGATAGAACTTTTTAATGACTGTTTTCGAAATCAGCACCAAAAATACATTAAGTTCAGATATCACTTCCCTTGTATTTCTTTTCATCGCAGATCTGTGTTATTTATTTCAGATTTCAGGTATAAAGTTGGTTTGTGTAGATAATAGATTACATTAAAAAGTGTCTATGCCCTTGAAGGTGGAGTTTTTTCAGCTTTACAAACATTTGATTGCAGTCGAAATTTCGACTGTTTCAGCTTCTATTTCGTTGCTGGCGTTGTTGGTAGTGGTAGGCCCTAACACTCCCGTCTGTGTAGCACAAAACTTCAAGTTTGGAAGAATCTGTTGAGCAGGAAGTTTGACGATGACCATCAGAGCTGGTTGATCGTAGTCCCGGAAAAAAATATTTCTTCCTTCCACAGTAGCCATTAATTGCTTTTTATCATCTATATAGGAGGAAAGTGATTTGCTTAAATTATTCATTTCAGATATATGGTATAAAATTAGTGTGTGTAGATTACGGGTTATATTAAAAAAAATATCGATGTCCTCGAAGGTGAAGCGTTTTGAGCTTTGCAAGCATTGGGTTGTGGTTGAAATTGCGACTGTTTCAGCTTCTACTTCATTGTTAGCGCAGTTGGTAACACTTCCATCTGTGTTGCACAAAACTTCAAGTTTGAAAGAATCTGTTGAGGAGGAAGAGAGTGTGCAATGGACAGAGTTTGACGTTGGTCAGCAGAGCTGATTGACCGTAGTGGTACGGAATGATATACCCTTCTTGAAACCAAAGTACAGCATGATTCTAGTATGTGCGTTTTTTTAGCATTAAAATCCAAAATTTTGCTTATAAATGCTGAATTTAACATTTTATATTATCTACAAATTTCAGATTTAGCGCTGTGTAGCAAATGTGTTACGGGTGAGAATTTTGTGTGATATTATAAGTAGCAATCAGGAAAAATGCTCAATAATATAACATAATATTTACAAAATATTATACAAAACTAACAAAAAATATGCCAAATTAAACCATTAGGCCTATTGTAAATACAAACAGTCAGTTTCGTAACATTTTGCGGTTTGTTTGCTAACCTTGAAAGAAATCCCTACATACAAACATTTTCATTTGAGACTGTTTTGTCTTTCACCGTTCAGTCTAGTCTGCAAACCTCTGTTTGCCTTCGCATCGCCTCAATGATCCCCTAATATAAGTCAGCACGGTGGCCCGCTCTGCTCATACTCCTCTCACTTTGAATGACTTTCGATAGAATCCATAGAAATATATCTAGCGAAGAAAGTGAACCCAGCGAATCTGAATGAACACATTTTTAGAAAGGTCACCATTTTTCACGCTACTAAAATAAAATTAAATCCACACAACTAAAAATGAGGTAATGAATGCATACGGGACGGGATTAATGAAACATATGTTATAGGAGATGGAAGCATTGTGAATTTCACCAAACCGTGGCTTGAATCTTGGTAGTATCACATGGGTCCTATTAAACCGGGTGGCAGCCAAAATGAGACATTTCTTAAGCTGTGGCAGACGGAGTAAATGGCCTGCGATAGTAATGAAATACTTCCTAGAATACCTAACAAACACTTTTTCGAAAGTAATTCTAACCTCAGTTAGTCAGTTCAGTCGCAAAGATAATTAATTTACAACCTCAGTTACAACTTCCGATAACAGAGATCGCACATGACGTCATGCATACCTAACGCACCCTGGATTCTCTACTCACCAGTAGGTCAGCGTTCGGCTTAGCGATAGGTTCAACACTATGCAGTCTCACACGGCTGAGTATGTTAAACATACTAGCATGCTAGTTTCATGTTTGATAATTGACTTATTACTACATTGTGTTTTTCATTGTACACACGTGTATGTACATTTTTTTTAAATTCTTACCTACGTAATTCATAAAACCAAAAGTCTCCGTGGCTTAGGCGGCAGCACGCCGGTCTCTCACCGCTGGGTCCGTGGTTCAAATCCCGGTCACTCCATGTGAGATCTGTGCTGGACAAAACGGAGGCAGACAGGTTTTTCTCCGGGTACTCCAGTTTTCCCTGTCAAAATTTCATTCCAGCAACACTCTCCATTATCATTTCATTTCATCTGTCATTCATTTAATCATTGCCCCAGAGGAGTGCGTCAGGCCTCGGCAGCCGGCACAGTTCATATCCTCGCCCCTAGATAGGGGTTCCATTCATTCCATTCCTGACCCGGTCGGAGACTGGAAGCAGGCTGTGGATTTTCATTTCAATTCATAAAACCGTCAAAACAAAGCAAACATAACTTATAAAGAGATTCAACTACGAATCGTAAATAATACATCAAAGACACTACTACAATACTGTAGTAGTGTAATTAATTATTTTAGTATATAGTATTTTGGTATCGAGGGAAGACTGCTTCAGGCCCAAGTAGAGTAGATGTGTTGCCTTTATAACCGTTTAACCGCTACACAGTGATCAGGATCTGATGATGGCCACTTGAGGGTCGAGACGCGTAATCCTAAATTTCTCCATTTAATTCTGATACTTTAATTAGTCCATGGTATATTTTCCAGGAGAGTGTTAACATATTTATAACTTGTACCCCGCCCATTCATTGGGCACAATCGTGTTGACCGACTGAAGAACTACAAATGACAAAACAGTATATTAGACAAGTATAGTGATTAGTGCCCCGGGCTCGTAGAAAGGAAAGTTCGATGTTTCTGGTTTATAAATCTCGGGAAGGCCTATCATAGAGTACCAAGAGAAAAGGTATTTTGGTATCGAGGGAGGACTGCTACAGGCCAACGTAGAGTAGATGTGTTGCCTTTATTAGTGATGTAAGTTTAGCCTTTTGCCTTCAACTCATAACTTCTTCCGTGCAAAGCCGGGTAAATCGGAAATCGTGAGAGTAGGTGGTGTTTTCTTCCAGAAATAACTGCAATACTTTTTTCCACTGTTGAGTTGATTGGTATGAATCTAAAAATAAGGAGTTATAAACTAGTTTAAGAATACATTTACAGCACTTAAATACCGCCCTCATGGTTAGTTTAAGAACTCCGCGATGTAGCTGTGTGTGTTAAATCACTCACCATTCAATACGCCCACGATGGGGAGCAACAGTAAGTCCGCTGTCCTGAGTGTGCTTTCTCCCCACGGGGTTTCCTCACATTTCCTCCAGGCATATTCTGGTATAGTACTTTATTTAAAGTCCCGGGGCACGTACCCCATCCCCGACTCTAATGATTCATACACTACTAAAGTCAACAGAGAAACACAGGTAATCACTAGACCTGGGATATTTAGGCACGAAAAAGTACTGTTTTAGGCACCTAAAATAGGCCTTAAAACTGGTAAATTTGGCCCCAACCGATAAATAGTAGGCACAAAAGAATTATACTAGGCTGGAACCTATTAATATTCGGTAGTAAAATTTTAAAAATGAGTTATTTATTTATTATTATTACTAGCAACCCGACCCGGCTTCGCCCGGGAACAGTTATGAATGCATTACGTGATAAGCGTGTTTTTTTCCAATGTCAATGAACAACGACCAATATCCGTTTTACGTCTCGGCATGATGGGTTAAAATCACTGACTGGACTATTAATTATATTATCATGGAGATGCATGTGCAACAAATTCTTGTCAGACGTAATTTAAGAATGGCGAGGTGCATGAAACACAAATCCCCCTTCCGTCCAATCTTAACTTAACTGTGAATTTTTCGGAACGAAAAGTTCACAGGCGAAATTAAGAAAAGTCGAGTTGCACTTCCAGGGAATCTCCAAACACAACCACTCTTCACTGAAGTTTTTATCTCAACATGACTCGACAGTTTGCTGCTGGCTGTATCTGGGGGCAATAAGCTCGTCCGCTAGCTAAGCTGTAACGGGGGTGATAGACTCGCCCCTAGCTAGCTCGTAAACTGTCGCCTCAGTAACTGAATGGAGATTGTTGGAAGAAATGAAATCGTAAAAACACTTGAAGTAGCCGATGTATTGAAGATAGAGATATGCTCTCCCGGGCTTTTTGTAGAACTTTTCATGCTGAACAATTCTTACACTCATAGTATTATAGATATTTTTTACGGATTGCCCAGCGTAAGCTTAAAAAGCGCACGGACGCCAGTTTTTTTTCGACCTTTTCACTGAAATCGTTAGTGCTTGACTTAATTTGGTCATAAATAAATTATTTTCTACAGAAACCTTCCTCGAGATATCCTTTACAGAATGGTGAAAACCGCATCAAAATCCATTCAGTGGTACTCGAGATTACCCGTGACATCCAAGAATCGGGGACTTTGTTTTATACGAAGTAGAGATTATACGCCAATCAGTATAATTTAATATAATATAATACCCCTTCCGTCCAATCATAAATTGACTGTGAATTTTGCGGAACGAAAAGTTCACAGGCGAAATGAGAGTTGCACTTCCAGGGAATGGGGTGGTGAATGAAACTCAAATCCCCCTTCCGTCCAATCTTAACTTGACTGTGTTTCACAGGCAAAATGAAGAAAACCCGAGTTGCACTTACAGGGAAACTCCAAACACAACCACCCTTCTCAGAAGTCTTAACTCAACACGACTCAGTGGTTTGCTGCTGGCTGTGTTTGGGGCAATAGGTTCGCCCGCTACCTAGGCTGTAACAGGGATGATAGACTCGCCCTTATCTAGCTCGTAAACTGTCGCCGCAGTAGTTGAATGGACAAGGTTGAAAGAAATTAAAACGTAAAAACACTTATAGTGGGCGATGTATTGAAGATAGAGATATGCTCTCCCGGGCTTTTTTTTTTGTAGAGCTTTTCATGCTGAATAATTCTTACACTCATAGTATTTAGATATTTGTAATGTTTTGCCCATCGTTAGCTTACAGAGCGCTCGGACGCCAGTTTTTTTTCGACTTTTCCACTGAAATCGTTACTGCTCGGCTTCCTTTGATCATAAATAAATTATTTTCTACAGAAATTATCCTCGCGATATCCTTTACACAATGGTGAAAACCCCATCAAAATCCATCCAGTGGTTCTCGAGTTTACCCGTAATATCCATGAATCGGGGACTTAGTTTTATACTAACTAGAGATTTATTTATCGTATGGCTTTTGGTGCCTGGAGTGTCCGAGGACATGTTCGGCTCGCCAGAGACTGTAGCTGCATCAAGCGGACACCCCTAGGATGAGCTAAAAGTTCCGTTCAATTTCAAGTAGTTCCAACTTTCACTACCAAATGTCACTGACACCTAGTGGTGAACGTTGGAACTTTGTTAGAGCGTTCCAACGAAATATAACTTAGAAATTTAGCTTCACACAAGTTTATTCTTTGGAAGGACCTTTTATAAGCCACAAATCTATGACATGGGGCCGCCGGCTCTACTTCCCCTCCGAACGAAGGCATACTGAAGGATTTTAACGCTCTTAAAAATATCCGATGACTTCGGCCGGGTTTGAACCCGGTATCTTGGGCATAGAAGCTCAGCATGCTACCAACTACGCTACCGAAGCCGCTCAATTATAGTTTCCATAGTACAGAACCTTATTTCCATTAGTGAAAAACAGCTTGCCACAGTGGGTGAGTGGTTATCGTGTCGGAGTACCAACCCCAAGCTTGCAGATTCGCTCCTGGCCGTGGTAAGTGATATTTGAAAGGCGACTAAAATCATGATACGCATGTCATACGATGTTGGCATGTTTAAGAACCCATTTGAATTCAGTAGGCCGTGTTCATAATGGCAAAATTAATCTCGGGACACCTTGACTTTCATAGCGCTTCAAGGAGCGATACAATTTGACATGCAAGTTACCCTCTGGGCATCAATTAACAAAGCTTGCACCCGGCACCCGAGGGCATACGATATTATTATAATATAAAAACACCGTCAATTTACAACATACGTTTCCAGCAATACACTGTAAATGCACTTTTAGGACTTTTAGGCACTACAAATATATAACAAAATAGGCACCAACGGGTTAAATAGGCGTTTTAGGGCACTAATAAACTTCATAGGAATTGATAACTTTTCATGAAACGCAAAGAGATATCTTCGCCTACTTTCCATCCTGAAAGGTTCAAAAAAGACATTTGCCCTAAAATCCGTTTAGTTATCACATCCAAGTACACGGGGCTAAAGTTCAATTATGTCTCAAGGCCCTAACACGAATTAAGAACAACAACTCTTTAAAAGCAGCTTGTGGATAATTCGCATGTTGTATTTCCAACCCCACCGTGACAATAGTTGCACGATATCGCACGTCGACACCACCAGACTGCCGCGAGGCAAGGTATCACGAGTCAAGAGAGAACGCGAGAAGCGATAATGGATTGTAATTTTCAATTTGCTCTACATCGCGTTGAGCCTGAATTAGAAAGGAAAGCAATTAAATTTAATCAGGATATTTGACTTGGCGAGCCTATGATCTCTATCCCTCGGCAATACGGTGAACGTCTGTGGCTTTCCGAGAGCGCGTGGTTGCTCCGAGTATGTGCTAGACAGCAGGTATAGAGACTGATGACAGCTTGTGTGTGTTTGAGAAGGAAGGTAAGCGAATTAAAATGTCTGACCCATGTGGGATTTGCACCCGTGACCTCCTGCTTTATACGCCATTACGCCGACTTCTGAGCTAATAAACCCATCATTTTAATAAGGTAATTGCCCAATCTTTATCCATCTTTTGACAATGTCAAGTGTAATTAATCACATAATTAAGTAAATTAATTATTCATTCATTTATTTATTTATCCATCTCTTGACAATGTCAAGTATAGGTGCGAAATGCTATGCTTGGTGACTCACTTGCTGCTGCTAATATGAGTATATCGCGAGGTGAAAAGATAATTTCCTGATATGAACATGTCACAACATACTGTTGTTTTAATGCATAGTCTGAAGTCGTTGGATTTTTCAAGAGCGTTAAAAATCTCTCAGTATGCCTTCCTTCGGAGGGGAAGTAAAGCCGGCGGTCCCATGTCATAGATTTATGGCATGAAAAAGAACCATCCACTGACTACACTTGTGGAAGCTAAAATTTGTAGGTTAGTTTGATAACGCTATATTTGTTCCAACGTTCGCCGCCGCACTTGGTAGCAAAAGTAGGAACTACTTGAACAAATTAATTGTCTGCAGTCCTTTTACCTGAATCACAGATAACACACACTAATACAGCCATCACAATTAACACCGGTTATCAGACAAATTCTACACACACCCAAAGTACTCGGGGCTATATGACCGTGTTGTCACAGCCCCTAAACTAAGGAACCAACCGACCAATGCATAGTCTATGTATTAATGAGGCATATAAGAAGTCACAAGATATCGATCTTCACTTTTCACGGATAGTAGAGTGAGTCCATACTTACGCTACATAAACTCTGCCTGCCGGCATGAGTAGAGATGATATCTCTCCAGAAGTATTTATGTTCATTGCTGTCTAACTCTACTGATATTTCTCAACAAAGATGTGCTAACATTTATTTCTTGTAGTAATGCTAGTAACTACTTTATTCCTCGGATCAACGGATTAGTGTAATTTACCGCAAAATTGGGTCGAGGCTGTCTTTAAAATCGCTATCATACTTTTTCTGCCATAGTATTTATCTTCCGTTTCATTAGTGACTTCCTTCCTTTACTCCATGAACACATCGACGGCGAAAATTTATTTGTTTATTTATATATTTATTATATGTTAATGACATTAATTATTTACATAATTAATTATCTTAATTATTCAATCATTTATGTTCAACAATGTCAAAATGTAAATATTATACGTCAGAAAACTGTATCATAATGATGGTCATTATAGTACTGTTTTTCATTGTGAGACAGTTTTTCCAGCCAATCAAAGCTCATTCATTGTCCAATTAGGTAAGGATACCTTCGCGCATGCGCTCAAAATCCAACTTGCCGGACCTGAATTACATGATTTGAAAGTTCAGATTGGATATCGGATCAACCATTGTAGTTACAATCCCAAACACAAAAACAAAATTAGCACGAACCTTTACGGTAACAAGAAAATACTATGACATATGCAAGAAATTTATGAATCTACAGTACGTCCAGAAGTTAGCAACACAGCATCCTTCTAAATAAATTACCGACATGGAAAGTGCACCATCCATATGTTCGCGTAAATAAACTGGCGAATATGAGACAAGAAATAGCACTGTACCTTAATATCCCCATCTCCAATTTCTACACAGCGCATTGCTTTCAAACGACTTCGGTGACAATATTAGTGAATGCTATAGCTGGACGGCACTAGTCATCATGCAGGCTGTAAACAATAGCATTGCCAAGCAAAGAAAATGGTCTCTGCTTTCGAAGTGCTTTGACCCACGCATGCGCTCTGTTCAGTCAGCACCCGTGGCTCATAATCTCGAGATTAACGGTCACGTTAAACTACAAGCTTCCTTTCCTGTTCAGTCAGCAAAGCCAGCGCGCCCTGATCACTAACTGAACTAACTGAATCCCACATATATTTATGAATATTTATGTTAAAACATATAATAAAGTTATAATTATCGTTGAACATAAACAGTCGTATACAACTCGCCTATAATGGTAATTAAGACACTCGTATGCAAATTGCATAATATACTATTATTTAATTAATTAATTAATTAATTATTTCATTTATGTTACTAATATTAAATAACATATTCATTTTTGGAATCATACCTTTTAGGTAGATTTCATTAGAAAGCTAACTATTGCAATGGGTACCATGTTTCGACTTCCGGAAAATTTCGACATATCTTCGCGTTTTACATCCCCTAGACCCCAAAACCACCGTCAGTTCAAAAGTTTATACATAATTTATGTATATATGTATCTCTCTCTCTCTCTCTATATATATATATGTATATCACTTTCTTGTGGACACGATAACTACCGAAATTTTGCACCAATCACTTTGAAATTTTTACAAAATATGTATCCCTTTAAAATCTCGGTCGAGTTCGCTATTGGGCAAAATCGGTCGAAGGGGGTGAAAATGGGGGGCTTTTTTTTTTCGAAAAAGTGAAATATCGCTATAACTCTCATAATACGTGAAATATCGAGTCCATTCAAAGTTCATACTATGTGTCGGATAAGTGCCAACAATTTATGTTTAAAGAGTTTTTTTGATAGCACCAACCATTGACCAAAGGGGTGGGAAAAAGTGGGTTTTTCGAGAAACATTAATCGTATCTCTCTTAATAGGCACAATATCAAAACCGTACAAAATGGAACATATTCCCCTAATAATTACCTAAAACTTTTGTCTGAAAGAATTTTTGATATGACCCACCATTACGCCAAGGGATGAGATAAAAGGTTTCGGAATTAGAAGAAAATGCGAAGTGCCATCAGAGGTTACCATGACAACGCTTCTAAATTTATGACGGACTAGCAGAAGTACCCATTCTTCGAACGGTCGTCGGTATTAATAACCAGACGTAATCAATTGAGCTACTGTTGCAATGGTTAGGGGCTTGGAACCTGTTTGTTGACAAAGATAAATGATTAGTTGAAATAAGCTCTGAAACTAATTTACCTAACGTGTACTTCCTGACGTGAAAATAAAATTGAAAACCTCGTAGACGAAATGCAATTCACGTCACATAAAAACTGACCCACACTGTATTGTCAAGTCCGCATCCAGAGGAAGACCCCTTTAATAAATTATAAAGGCTTGTGGTGCATGAAAATTCAGGTTTTTTTAGCCTCCAATGGCCCAAATTCCTAAAAGCAAAAAAAAAAAAAAAAAAAAAAACTATTTCAATTCAGGAATTTTTGAAAATAATGTTGCTGTTTGAAGATATAATAGACCTTCTGTACGACATATCGCACGTTTAAGTCTTGTGAAAAAATCCAGGGTACCTCTTGACCCCCTTAAGCGCATTGATGAATTTCACAGTTTTTGTTGGTTCCGTGATAACCTTATAGCCATTTGCAAACTTTCACAGAAATTTAACAAATGGAGTGGCATTACTTCTTGCAGAAATAGATGGAAAGTTGGATGTACCTTTTTGAGACACTGTTGTCATGGTTACTGGCTTGCATTCCTACATTAGTTTATTAAATGAAATTAGTTTTCTCGGAATATCTCAGAAACTCTTGGTTTTAGAGCATTAAAATGTAGTTTCCGGGGACCCTTTACGACTGTTTAGGGGCCCCGAGGTTTTTTTCTGACACCAGGGGGCTGAAAATGAGCTTTGTCTCGTCGTTGTAGGCCGTAGTATCATCATCATCATCCTCTTGCACAGTTTCCAGCCGTTGGCCGGGTCTGTTTGGAACACAGGCCACTCCAACGACTTCTGTCTTCCCACCATCTCTCAGCTTCCACCCCTGTCCAGTCTTCTCCTCTCTTCTTCACGCTTTCTTCCATCCCTTTCAGCCACCTGTCTCTCGGTCTTCCTCTCGGTCTTCCTCTCGGTCTCTTTCCTTCCCACTTCGTCTCGTGTATCCTCCTGGGTATCCTCTTATCCTCCATTCGTTTTACATGCCCATGCCATCTAAGTCTAGATTTCTCTATACCATCCCGTAATGGTTCCTCCTGTATTAATTCTCTGGTCCTCTCATTTCTTATTCTGTCCATCTTTGTAGCTCCAATACTGCTTCTCAAGAACCTCATCTCACTGGCCTGTATTTTGCTCTTCTCCCTTCCTTTCATAGCCCAGGTCTCCGAGGCATACGTCAGGATAGGGGCATAGCACGTCCGTTATATGATCTTTTTCTGTTCTGAGGGACATCCTTGCTCCATAACATGCTTCTCACACTCCTCCGGAATGCTTCTGCCTGTCTCCCCCGCTCATTTTTTCTCTATAGTTTCTTCCATTATCTTGTATCAGGCTTCCCAGATACTTGAAACTCTCCACTTTCTTCAGCTGTTCCCCACCAATTGTTATTCCCGTTGTGGTTCTTTCCTTCTTCTTTGTTGTGATCACTCTCTCACTCTTATTTATGCTAAATTTCATCCCATATCCTTGTATTATTCCTTCCCACACGTCTAACTGTTCCTGTACCTCCTCCTCCTCCTTGTTTCCCCAAATCATCAAATCATCCGCTAACACCATTGCTTTCATCTTTCCTTCCCCAATTACTTGTGCCACTCGGGTCATTATGTCATCCATCACCACAGTGAAAAGTAACGGTGCCAGTGCACTTCCTTGTTTCAGGCCGTTTCTCTGTTCCACCCAGTCCGATCTCTCTCCTCCCACTTTCACACAGCTCACGCTTCCCTTGTACATCTCCATTATCCTCCTTATAGTCCATTTTTCTACTCCTCTATCCTCCAGGGACTTCCATACTTTGTTTCTGCATACACTGTCATATGCTTTCTCAATGTCCAGGAAGGCCATCAGTAGATCTGTTCCATACTCACAGTGCTGTTCTTGTAACTGCCTTACAGCAAAAATCAAATCCACTGTGGACCTGCCTGCTCTGAAGCCATGTTGTTCTTCCCTCATCCCTCCTTCTATCCTTGTCCTAATTCTCCTTTCCAAAACTTTCTCAAACATCTTTGCACAATGACTTATCAGTTTTATTCCCCGATAGTTTCTGCATTCTGTTCTACTACCTTTCTTGAGGATCGGGACAATTATTCCCTTTTTCCAGTCCTCTGGGGTCTTCCTTTCCGTAGTGTAATAATAATATTAATTATAATAGTAATATAACAATATAGGGTTAGGGATATAATAGACCTTCCGTAGCACACCAGCACGTGTAAATCTAGTGAAAAAATTCTAGAGTACCCCTTGACCCCCTTAAGTGCATTATATGTATTGATGAATTTTACAGCTTAGTTTGGTTACGTTGTAACCTTCTAGCCGTTTGCAAACTATCTCAGTAAAGTCATAAATGGATTTGTACTGCGTCTTATATTACAGCAATAGATGGACCTGTGAATTTCTCTTGCCATGGTTACCGGCTAGCTTCCTTTCATTATTGTATTAAATGAAATTAATTTTCTGGGAATATCTCAAAAACTATTGGTTTTAGGGCCTTAAAATGTGGTTTTCGGGGTCCCTTTAGGGCCCCCGAGTTTCGTTTCTCACATTGAGGGGCTGAAAATGAGCTTTGTCTCGCCCTTCTACGCCTATTTCAGCATGTATTTTAAGGGGGTAGGCCCCCTTTTATGAGAGGTACAGAGAAGGGTTACATCAATGATTGGTGTCTTGCCTCTGAAGGATATCTGTACCAAATTTTACGTTGATCCACTCAGCCGTTCTCGAGTTATAAGGACACAAAAAATTGTCCACAGACAAACAAACAGACAGACAGACAGACAGACAGACAGACAGACAGACAGACAAAAATTTCATTTTCGCGCGCATCCGTCATAAAACAGTCTAAAACGCGTAAATAACGCAAATTTCCGTAGAAATTCAGAAAAAACAGACAAACTTTCATTCTTATATATATAGAGATGAGCTATCAGAGGTTGCCATGACAACTCCATTGCACGAGATCACCATCTGACTCTGTGGGAAGCGGCTTCGGTAACGTAACTGGTAGCATGCTGAACTTCTATGCCCAAGGTCGCGGGTTCAAAGCCGGCCGAAGTCGACGGATTTTCCAACAGCGCTAAATATCCCTCAGTATGCTTTCCTTCGGAGGGGAAGTTCCAACGTTCGTTGCTAGTTGCGGTGGCATCTAGTAGCCAAGTTCACATCTAGGTGTCGCTGACAGTAGTATTTGTTAGAAAAATTAGGAACTACTACTTGGAATTGACCGTCTGCAGTCATTACTTGAAATACAGACTAATACAGCCATCACAATTAACACCATTTATCAGACAAATTCTACGCACATCCAAAGTACACGGGGCTACATGACCGCGTTGTCGCAGTCCCTAAACTGAGAAACCAACTAACATCTCTGCTGGAAATAAAATTTTGCATGAAGTAACAGACCGTAAGATAGTTACACATTAGTAGGGCTCGGATCGATATGCTCGATAAAATCTCCAGATAGCCTATGCTCGAAAACCATGTGTTTTATGCCTGATAGATATGCTCGAAAAACCCATTATATGCTCGATAGATATGCTCGAAAAAGCCATCATATGCGGTTAAATATGCAGAATATGCTCGAAAAACACCGTTAAAAACTATAGAAAGGAAAGTGGAACGAAAAAAAAAACAATGACATACCGTACGGTACCTTTATATACGAGCTTTATTTTCTAATTGTATGTATGATACACTGCAATATACTCGCATTCAAGTTTTTCAAGTATATATAAGAGAAGTTTTCTTATAAAAGTTACAGTTTAAAAGTTCATTTACAAAATGTTCAGAATTAGGCGAGTCAATGGAGTAGGTCTGCATTGGTCTGTACCACAAGAATTTTTTCTATGTTTTCAGTTTTGAATGATTTTCTGAAATCAGTCAATAAAAGTTTCAATGACGAGAACGACCTGACTAAAGGTTATATACTTGCGGTTCTATTATTCGCACCAGATAGGCTTTTCAATAATTATTTCTGTTTTCGAACCTGAAGGATGGTCAGGGCCCGAATTCGGGGAGAATTCGAAGAAAAACAAACTATTTAACTGAAAACCACAAGAATATGCATTTATATGCTCCTATTCTGAAAATCACTGCTTTATGCATTAATATGCTCGATAAATTTCGATTCTGTTGGTCCCAGAGAGGTGAAAATACCACCGAAAGGCTTCTTTCAATGTGTACTATTCAGGAAAAATATATGCAAATATGCTCGAATTCGAGCCCTACACATTAGTGTCGAAACCTTGCATAAGGACAGTGTGACCACAAGTATAAAAATGCACCCCAAATGACAAGAAGGTTTCCGTCCCCATAAGACAATAACATGTTAAAAATATGCATAAATAGACGAAAAGCAAAGTTAATTAAGCTCCAATTGTAAAATACTTTCTCGCAACAAATGAGGTCTCATCCTTCTACGAAAACCTGCATATTCTGCCTATTTTCGCCTATCCCCTAGTTTACCGGGTGAAATCTACCTCCGCCTTCCGGCGTGCCGAGAGGATTTTTGATGTATGAATTGCAGCCAATGGCCATAGCTAGGTGTTTTTGATTGAACGCTCGAGGGTTCCCAATAAGTTCAATTTCAAGTAGTTACAACTTAGCTACCAGATGCTACTGTCACTAACACCTACCGGTGGACGTTGGAACTTGATAGAGCGTTTCAAATAGTCAAAAATATAACCTACAACTTTTACTACACACTACCAATTCCAGTGGTAGGTTCTTTTACGTGCCATAAATCTATGACATGGGCCCGATGGCTCTACTTCCCCTCCGAAGGAAGGCATACTGAAATATTTTAACGCTCTTAAAAATGTAACGACCTCGGCAGAGTGTGAACCCGCAATCTTGGGCATAGCAGTTCACCATGCTACCGACTACGCCATGCCACGTCTCCCGGTTACAGCAGGAGGGAGGATGTGGTTAGTTTGTGGGAATTGGTAGACCTTGCTTAACCAGCAGCTGTGTGACTAGAACAGTTTGTACTTCGTACATACAATTATACTTACGTGCTGATTAAGCAGTAGAATTAGGGTTACAACAGACCCATTACGTGGGTAGTAGGGAACATGCTTACGAAGTTAGGTTCAAAATTCAAAAAGGAAACAAGTAGTTCCGTGAAGAACTATACAGCCTATTTTCATATATCCTACTTATGTTATTTGCCACTATCAACATACAACATTTCAGTTTGATTGCTGTAATAGATTCGTAGATATTGTGAACCGACTAAATATTTCGGATGGTCGCCATATTAGATTTTATATATGTAGGTCCTAGAGTTATGTACTGTTACATGAAGATTATTGTGTTCGTGTAGCATTCAAACTTCAATCGCATGATTAGGACCCAAGAAGTAACAAGGAGATTTTAAAATTTCGCACAGCTGCCATCTTGTGGTTATGGAAACAATTGAAATAAATTAGATGCCAGTGGATTAACATTCGTATAAGGATTTACTGTACCAAGTTTCACTGCACTCGGATGATTAAATTGCGAGAAACGTCCATGTGAATATTCATACTTCGCGTCGCCGCCATGTTGGATACGTGATCACCAGGCTATTTCAAGTCATATAGGTGAATTTAAGTTCATAGCCGCTATGAACATAAAAAAATCCAGTTTGATTGCTATAATGGATTCGTAGATAATCAGAGCCGTCTAAATATTTCGGATGGTCGCTATGTTGGATTATTAAATGTATAGGCCATAGAGTCATATACCATTAAAGGAAAATTATTTCGTATGTTCACTATTCAAACTTTCACTTCGATCGCATGATTACGACACAAGAAATAAAAACATAATTTTAAAATTCGCAAAGCCGCCATCTTGAGGTTATGTAAACAATTCAACTAAATTAGATACCAGTGCATTATTATGTGTATAAACATTTCCTGTACCAGATTTCATTGCATTTGGAACATTAAATCGCGAGAAAGGTCTATTTAAAATTTTCAAATTCGCTTGACCGCCATGTTCGTTTGGTAGCTAACCGGTTTTTGAAAGTCTTATAGATGAACTTCCAGTAGTGTCCTTTATCTCCGTACAAAATTTCAGGGTGATACCGCTAATAGTTTCAGAGATATAGAATGCCGGTGAAACATTTCGCACATCCGACATCTTGTGGTTATGTAAACCAAGTTAGATATCGGTGCATTACAATGTGTATAAACATATACTGTACCAAGTTTTATTGCGTTTGGTTGGTAAAATCGCGAGAAACGTCTATTTAAAAGTCGCAAATTCGCGGGGCCGCCATGTTGGTTTTGTAGTTACCAATGTTTCGAAAGTCACATAGATGAACTTCTGGTATTTCCCTTTATCACCGTAAAAAATCCAGGGTGATATCGGGAATAGTTTCGGAGATATTGAATACTGGTGAAATATTTCGCACAGCCGCCATGTTGGATTGGTGAGACGTAACAAAATTTGAAGGGCACGGTCGGAGTCTCCCGGAATAGTGCTATGAACTTACCGAGTTTCATTGAAATTGCTCCAGCCGTTTAGAATTTATTAGGGGGGACACACACACACCTCACACACACACACACACAGACACGCGCGCGCACACACACGGACAAAAGGTGATCTCATAAGCCTATTTTTTTCAAAATTGAAAATAGACTAAAAACAAGTTAGATAGGCTAAGAACTCTTTTATCAATGGAATGACTTGCCTGAAGAAGTCGTAGCACCTCTCTTTTTTAACAGTTTAAACGGTTTTCTAGAAGAATATGAATATTGTATTCAGGGAACAAAGATACATTTTGGAGAGAAACTTTATTCAGATATCTGTAAATATGTTGTTACCACCAGGTTTTACCTAACTATAACAGTTAATAAATAAATAAATAAATAAATAAGTAAATAAATAAACAAATAAATAAATAAACAAATAAATAAATAAATAAAAATCAAAGTAAAATGCCTAGCTTATGCTAATGATCCAGCTATATTTACCAAGACTGGTGAAGAAACCAAGTATGCCATAGAGAAGTTACATAAGTTAGCATCAAAGACAGGACTCCAAATATCGTATGAGAAGACGCATTTCATAGTAAATGGACACCAGACTATCCCAATATCCCCACTACAGACCAACTATGGAATAATTAGACACGTACCTTCCTTCAAATATTTATTAGAAATCATTGTTCCATCTGGATTGGACAGGAAAGCTAATTTAGAACGAGCTTCCAAACTCCAGAAAGCATACCGAATAACATGGAATCACTATAATAAAAGAATGATGTCACGAAATGCAAAACTACGGCCCTACCAGACAGTTGTTCTTCCAGAAACATTGTACGCCTCCGAAACTATATCTCTAGGAGACCACTCTCAAATTGGTGAAATCGATATCCAGGAACGTAAAATTCTCAGGAAAATATATGGCCCCGTTTATGTTAATGGTATATGGATTAAATGGAAAACCACAAACTTGTACACAGTAATCAATAAGCTCACTGATACCGTGCGTAAGAGACGATGGAAATTTTATGGTCACATCTGCAGAATGGACAACACCAGATATGAAATAAAACTGCTTGATATAATTAATTCAAAGAAGGTCAAAATCAGTTGGTTAGAAGAATTCAAACAGGACTTAAAAGAAATAAACATTACAGACGATATCATCATGGATCGCAAGACTTTTTGTACTCTAGTTACAAATCACTCTTTCACCGAAAAAGCTAAAAAGACCACTGGAAAAAAAATGGACGGAGGAACGTAAGAAGGGGCATAGTGAGTTCATGAGGAGATTTTGGGAGGAGAAGAAGAGGATAATAATAATAATAATAATAATAATAATAATATCGTATGGCCTCGGATGCCGGGTGCAAGCTTTGTTTTTTGACACCCAGAGGGTAGCTTGCATGTCGAATTTTGTTCTTCCTTGAAGCACTATGAAAGTCAAGGAGGTTAGATATCTAAGCTCCTTGACACTATAGCGCTTTCTAGTAGAGAAATGAGGAACTTTGTGTTGGCGGAAAATCCCGAGATTAATTTTGCCATTATGAACACGGCCTACGTAATTCAAATGAGTTCTTTAACATGCCAACATCGTATGACATGCGTGCCGTAATTTTTGCCGCCTTTCAAAAAAATTCACTTATCACGGCCAGGAGCGAACCTGCAAGCTTGGGTTTAGTAATCCGACACGATAACCACTCACCCAACGTGGCAAGCTGGAAGAAGAGAAAACACCATCAACCCAAGTCAACAAGTTCAAACGCGCTCCCTAAGTGGGCAAAACGAAGAAAGAAGAAATAAATAAATACATTAATTAACATAAATAAATAGATAAATACATTCAATTATTAATTAATTAACACCAATAACTTTAAATAAATAAGTAAATAAACAAAATAATTAATCATTTAATTAATTAACACAAATGACATAAATATATACCGTAGATAAATAAATACAATAATTTATTTATCAACACCAATAACTTTAAATAAATAAATAAATACATAAATAAAATAATTAATTAACACCAATATCTTTCAATAAATAAATAAATACATACATGAATAAATCATTTAATTAATTAACATAAATAAATAAATAAATAAATAAATAAATAAAATTATTTATTAATTAACACAAGTAAGTAAATAGATCAATAATATTCAGTTGGAACTACTGGCTTGTGGATAGAGAAAGGATTCTCAAAGGCTTAGGGACCCACCCCGAGAGAAGGGGACTCTGGGGCTTACAACCTCATTTCTACTTTCGAAAACAGGATTTTCTGTTTTCACAATGATTTCAACAATTGACATGAAGGAAACCTTTTTGGTAATACCTACTTCAGGGGGCAGCCGAAAACGGAAATCCCCCACCACCGAGAGTGGTGCAACTGGGCCTTTGGATTCTGGAGAGCCTGGAAAAGTCGGAGCTTCCTGGAACCCCATCGCAGAAGATATGATCTAAACGAAAACATCTGCTTGGAACAGTGAACATCAACACCCTCCGTCAAACAGGAAAGCTGAAGCAACTGACTACAGTGTTGGAAGAAAGGAAAATATCTATTTTAGCGTAACAAGAAACGAGGTTTCTGGATGAAAACACAATGGAGTCGGATGGCTATAGAATATACAAGGGCAAACCCGGCTATACAATCCTCAAAAGGGAGACAACCACTTTTAGGAACTGCCTTCGTAGTCAAGAAGAGCATAATGGATTCAATTGCAAACAACAAATATTGAGACGATGCTGTTGACGCGAGGCTAGAGGCTTGGGAGAGGTGCTCCTCTAATCCAACGAAGGAAACTTGGAATGTCTTCAGTCTTCAAAGAAAACCCACAGCCAATATTATTAGAGGATAAAAGAGACATTATGATAAAGACCGGTTAGAAATTATAGAAGAAGACTTCGAGAGGAATAACACTAGGGGGTTCTACAGATCTTTTAAGGAAGAATTCCAACAATACCAACCACCAAGTCTCTGTTTTGAAAGGAAGGTCGGCACACTAGGTTTGAGTAACAACAATAATTGCCACCTCTTGACTGACTTTTTCGAAACCCTGTTAAATTGCAATCAGCCTCTAGAAACCCTGAAATTCGAGAAACCGACAAAATTGAATCCACAGTCTACGCCACGGAGCCTCATAGAGATGAAGAACATCATTCAAGAACTTGAAAACAATAATGCATCAGGGGAAGATGGGTTAGTAGCTGAAATGTGGAAAATTGGGGTAGATAAGGCAGCGGCGAACTTACACCGTTTGATATGTGATATTTGGGAAAATGAGCAGATCCCCAGAGACTGGCAAGACGCCCTTATACATCCGATTCATGAAAAAGGAGACCGCACTGACCCAAACAAATACCGGAGTGTTTCACTACTACCTGTGTCTTACAAAGTATTTTCCAGAATGCTACTAAACATTTTAGAAGAACAGGTAGATCATCACATAGGTGATTATCACGGAGGCTTTCGAAAGGGAAGATCATATGTGAACAGATCTTTAGCCTGAAAAGCATATTAAGAGGCAGAAACACAGTAGCTGTGTTCGTGGACTTCAAAGAGGCATATGATTTCATCGACAGGCAGACACTCTACAATGTTTTTGAGATTAAAACAGGAGTCAGACAAGGAGACCGGCTATCACAAATTTTGTTTAACGCCGTCCTGGAAAAAATATTGAGAACTTGGAGAACAGCTCTAACAGAAGATGGGATTGACGAAATCTGTTTTGGACCAAGAAGGGAAGGAGTGAAGGTGGATTTCTTAGCATTTGCTGACGAAATGGCATTGCTAGCTGAAGGTAAAGACGAAGCCCGCACAATGCTAGAAAAATTACACGAAGTAGCAGAGAAAACAGGACTAAGGTTCTCGTACGAAAAAACAGAAAACATAGAGTACAAAGATGATAAAGAAAAACATTTGGAAACAAGGTATTGGGACATAAAGAGAGCGGTTAAATTTAAATGTTTGGGTGAGTGGATTCAGCTGAATGGGCTTGATAAGGAGGCCAATAAAGGTCAAGCCGCGAAGGTGGAGCTAGCCTATAGATTAGTACAATATAGAAACAATAAGAGGTCTATATCTTACCGGGCGATGATACGACACTATACCACGGTTGTCCAGCCTTTACAGTTCCAAATGTCTGATATTGAATAAAATAATGGTAAATTGCGGTAAAGTATTAGGGAAGAAAGAGAGAAAAATCTTGCAAAGATACCAGGTCCTGAAAAACGAAGGTACATGGAGGAAGAGGAGAAATGAGGATCCATATAGACGGGCAGAGAAGATCACGGACACCGTAGATGCGTAAGAGGAGACTGAAATTGTATGGGCACCTCATGAGAATGGATGAGAATCGAATAACGAAAATAAACTTTAATTACATCACCAAGGTAAAGGCGACTACATTGTGGGTAGAAGAAACGGGAAAAGACATGGAGGAAGTTGGCGTACATCCAAAATACATCTGGAATATGACTGTGTTTCGAGCTAAAATTGATTGAAGAAATTCTGGGTAAAAAAAGGAACTAACCAGCAAAACAATTGTTTCCCGTGGTCCACAGTAGGCCAAATTCAAAGAAATAAGAAGAAATACACGAATAAATAAACAGTTTAGGGGATTTGTGGCAACGTGGTCATTTACAGTAGCTCCGCATAAGGTTTTGATTTGGGAAAAAGGTGGACGTGGTCTTAATTTACGTAATATTCCTTCATTTACCTGTAGTAGAAATGGCAAAACTACGAAAAACCACATCCAGGATGGCCGAGGTGTGAATCGAATCCCACTATTCTCAGTTTTGCCTCACGAGGCTGAGTGTACTCCGTTCCAGCTCTTACAGAGCCGGGAATCGAACCCGAACCTCCACGGCGAAAGCCTGATTGTACTCACTACGCCACGAGGAGGGCAGAGATAGAAAGATAGAGATGAGTTTCATACTGCATTATTAATTTGTTAGGGCGTTCCTTAAGAAGTAATGCACAGAATTGAACATAGCAGCACCGTAGCAGTCTTATATATAATTCATTAAATTTATCGCAATAATGCTGTTATATCCAGATTGATCGCTTTGTAATCAATCAAGCAACGTCTGGCAGATTACGTTGCGAGGTTTCTCCGTGGTGCAAGTTCATCCTAAGTTTTCGAGCTACAGAAGCCTTTCTTGGGCAAATAAAATTAACAACAGATTTAATTCACCCAAACATCCACTGACTATTTCAATTACAGCCTATTGAGTTGCATAGTATTTGAGCTGTTGAACTTAAAATTAATATTTTATATTTCCTACAAAGTAAATGATAATAATAACTTTAATACCTAGTACACACATCAAAAAAAGTTTTGCATCACCTCGGTTCCCAGATCTCCGGCATATAGACGTTGACTGTGTATATTGTATCCAAGATACAGTCCCTTTGACTGTTCATAGATGTCACTAAAACTGCTCAAAGATGTAAACAACCATGCATGAGCAGGGCCTATTAGACGGAGGGGGTACGACAGCCGATCAGTTCCAGTCATTCCACCAGGACGAAGGTACTCTGCTCATGTTGTCTGTAGTTCTACCATGCCTAGAAGGTCAATACCGCAGTTCGATCGCGTCCGCATTGTTACTTTGTGTCAAGAAGGGCTCTCAACAAGGGAAGTTTCCAGGCGTCTCAGAGTGAACCAAAGCGATGTTGTTCGGACATGGAGGAGGTACAGAGATACAGGAACTGTCGATGACAGGCCTCGCTCAGGCCGCCCAAGGGCTACTACTGTAGTGGATGACCGCTACTTACGGATTGCCGCTCGGAGGAACCCTGACAGCAATGCCACCATGTTGAATAATGCGTTTCGTTCAGCCACAGGACGTCGTGTTTCAACTCAAACTGTGCGCAATAGGCTGCATGATGCGCAACTTCACTCCCGACGTCCATGGCGAGGTCCAGCTTTGCAACCCCGACACCATGCAGCGCGGTACAGATGGGCCCAACAACATGCTGAATGGACCCCACGGAATTGGCATCACGTTCTCTTCACCGATGAGTGTCGCATATGCCTTCAACCAGACAATCGTCGGAGACGTGTTTGGAGGCACCCTGGTCAGGCTGAACGTCTTAGACACACTGTCCAGCGAGTGCAGCAAGGTGGTGGTTCCCTGATGTTTTGGGGTGGCATTATGTGGGGCCGACGTACGCCACTGGTGGTCATGGAAGGCTCCGAAACGGCTTTACGATACCTGAATGACATCCTCCGACCCATAGTGCAACCATATCGGCAGAATATTGGAGAAGCATTTGTCTTCATGGACGACAATTCTCGACCTCATCGTGCACATCTTGTGAATGCGTTCCTTCAAGATAACGACATCGCTCGACTACAGTGGCCAGCATGTTCGCCAGACATGAACCCTATCGAACATGCCTGGGATATGTTGAAAAGGGCTGTTTATGGACGTCTTGACCCACCAACCACTCTGAGAGATTTACGCCGAATTGTCGTTGAGGAGTGGGACAATTTGGACCAACAGTGTCTTGATGAACTTGTGGATAGTATGCCACGGCGAATACAGGCATGCATCAATGCAAGAGGACGTGCTACTGGGTATTAGAGGTAGTGGTGTGTACTGCAATCTGGACCACAAATGCTGAAAGTCTAGCTGTATGATGGTACAACATGCAATGTGTGGGTCTCATGAGCAATAAAACGAGCTGAAATGTTGTTTGTGTTGATCTCTATTCCCTTTGTATTTAACGGTTCCGGAACTCTTGGAACCGAGGTGATGCAAAACTTTTCTTGATGTGTGTATATACGAGTATATATATATATATATATATATATATATATATATATATATATTACGAGAGAGTGTGGAAAATCTTGCTTGAGACGTTTGTGGGGGTTCCGCAATCCACAAGTGTGTGGGAATCTTACCCATTAAAACCACATATCCTTCTCCCAGACGCGTGTCTCCACCCCGGAACCGCTCTCGCATTACTTCAGGGTGGTGTCGAGCATGAAGCCTCTTATGCTTCTTCCTGTTCTTTCAATTCACCATTATCGCTCATAAGCATCTAAGTCCTCTTCTTTTGGTGCAAAGTAATTTCCACATACAGTGCTACCTGATCCCAAGATTCTTGATTTTACAGCATAACATGCACGATGTTGTCTGGAGTCAGTTCTTCCTGCTCTGCTTGCAAGTACAGTGTCTTCTTTGTGGCAGCCAATGAACGCAAACAAAGAAAGTGTGGAGTACGTTACGATGTCATTGCAGTAGCACACCGGACTACTCGCTCGCTCTATTCCGTGGAGGAATTTTCGGAAGTGTCCATGACCTATCAAGCACTGTATGAGGCAATAATTCACTTCACCATGATTCCAGTCCACCCAGTCATCTAGGGATGGTGTCAGCTTCTTCGTCCATTTCCCTCGGGAATCATCTTCCCATCTCTGTTACCTTCGATCTATTCTATGACTGACAGCTAGCTCCTTTGCCCGTTTCCTTCCCAGCTCTCGTTGGGTACGCCAGATCTCCTGTCTTTCTAAGGCTAGTTAGTCAATAGAAGCTACTTCTGCTACTATGAGAATCTCAGGTTCAGACACCGTACGATATGCGCATGCAATTCGTAAAGCTGCTCTCTGCTGTACTGCCGCCATGCGTCTTCGATACTTTTCAAAGGACTCAGTTCAGATTTCAGAACCGTATAGAAGGATCGATGTTATTATTATTATTATTATTATTATTATTATTATTATTAATAATAATAATAATAATAATAATAATAATAATAATAATGAACAGACGAAATTAGAAAACGCAGAGACAAATTTTACACTCACATACACAGGATGGTCACATCCAGATTGCCAAAGAAAACACTTGGTATCATAACACAGAGTAAATGCGGCACAGAATGGCTTTAAGAGGTACAGAGAGACTTACAAATAATCAATATAGAAAATTTGGAAGACCGAACTCGGTGCCAGACGAAAATCGCGAATGTTAAGTTTGAACCAAGATTATTACGACAACCTGTGAAAAAGTGGATGGATGAGAGGAAGAGGGATTATTCCGCGAGAATGAAGATATTTTGGGAGGAGCGCAGGAGACACGCCTCCAAATGACATCATGTTATCAAGTTTAATCGCTCTCCACTAGGGGACTTTTCGTTTAAATAATAATAAATAAATAATAATAATGATAATACACTGAGGAAACTAGATTTTCTGTATTTATTTGACGTACAGTAAATCATAGTTTGTCCGTATTGAATTGATTTTATTCAAGCTTTATTCCTCTTTTCAATACGGTTATTTCATTTTGTTCTTACACAAGTGGGAGTACATGTTTCGATTTAAAGGACCATCTTTAGTTCACACGCTTCCCACCTGATTCTTTATGAACTGGCTCTAACTAGCCGTTTGCAATATCACCCGAGAAAGACATATCTTATCTCGCCGAATTGTAAATATATGCATTCTGTAAGGAGCTAGGTCTCCGTTACATACAGAATTCACTTTGCACCTCATTGACTTGTACCATAAAGCGTAATCTAGCTGGTACTACAACAACATTTATAGAATCAGGTGGGAAGCGTGTGAACTTAGCCAGATTTTGGTTGGTTGGTTCCTCAGTTGAGGGGCTGTGACATCGCGGTCATGTAGCCCCGTGTACTTTGGATGTATGTAGAATCTGTCTGATAACCGGTGTTAATTGTGATGGCTGTATTTGATTTTCAGTGCAAATGTTCATAGGACTAGTTCTATGGAAGATCTACCTCAGAACTAGTGGAATAGTCATCAGTTCCAGAGATCATCAAACCGTGAGTACCAAAATCTTCATCATCGCGTTTCTAACACTCGCGTCTTGCTGTAGCAAGTCAAGACTAATCGTTATGTACCGGACTATTCTCACTCCGCACAAGTTTAAGTTTCACATGATATGCCTACTTTCTATCATGCAAGCGGACACGTTTCTTGGCTGATTATGAAGTAGTATTACGAACGAATAGCCCATTGTGTTAGATTTGAGTGTAATGAAAGTGAACATAGTTTTTCATATAGACTGGTTATATTCTACTGCCATTATAAAACATTTGGACATTATAGTACGGTCAATATATACTTCAGCAATGAACATTGACATTATACTGTGTGGAAATACACTTCGATACACAGCAGTTATGATGAAGAAATACTAAATGAATCACAGGAATGCAGCAGCTTAGCAGAAATGAGCATTTGGAATGATTACTAAGCTCAACTATGGATTTCAATAGCAGAATGCTGTATAAGAAAAAGCCTGAAGGCACTTTGGAGATATTGACACTACATTCGTACTTCTACAATATGAACTTTCATGGCATTTTCAACTAAGCTATCGAGCAAACTTAAGACGTGTCGGTGCGATGAACTTTGCAACGCGAACAGCTGTTTTTCGAGCCGGACGGGAACGGGGTTCGATTCTTCGCAGTTCCAGGCGGTACGAGATCTACGCAACGCAATGTACATGGGTTCAGTCCCTACCACGAATGGGTGCTTCAAACATTCATTTCCATTTTCATCGAGATGACTACGAACAAGGTAGCTGGAAACATTTCATATAAGTAGACAGTATGAATCGGTCATACTTTAGAATGTCCTTCTTTAACCAATTTTTATTAAGTAGATAGAAAGTGCATTCTAGGGCTAGACTTGACACTTTTATCATTTCTGTCCAAGCATGTATTTTATTTGTAGTTAATATTAATATTAAATGTGATGTTATTTTTAAAGCATTACTTTTATTTTTCTAAATTTACTTTGGCGATAAATTGAGCATTATAATTGGCTGTGAAGACACGATATAAGAAGAGACAGGGCCAAGACTACGATAAAATTATACAATAATAGTCGTTAGCAAGAAGATGACCGATATTCCACGTATACTTGAACATTATTCGGAATAAATACTTGTGACTATTTAAACAACGAAACAGAATATTTTGGCATTACATGCAACATTGTTTGATAGATGTGATAGTCTATTTTTCATCGAGTTCAATATAGACTTGGAAATATAGTGATTTCTAGTGTGAACAATTACGATTTTTGGATTAGGCTTTTGCGATCCACATTTTTGAATTTCTTATTGAATATAGTCACTTTTTCGAGTTCGTTCAGTTTTTCAATTTTCTTTATTCTCTTGGAATTCTCCAACTTGGTTAAGTGTTTGATTCTAATGGATTATTTGTACCTTCTTAAGACATGCTCTTTTTCATAGCGTAGTTTCTTACGTGTTTCCGTAGAGGAGGATCTCCATTTTGAATTTTGTTTAGGCGAAAACTGAATTGTTCTTTTTATAGTGATCACTCTAAAATTCTTTGAAAGAAATATTTGTGACATATGAGAGTACAATGAAATGAAATGAAATATTATTGAAAGAAAAGAAATCTATGTATAAAATATTTTCGTCGTGAAACGAAATGACAATTTTGGAAAATCACAAATACTACTATTTGAACATGTGAATACAACATATTTAACTCAGTTCTGATAAAAATTGTCCATGACACTCTAACTTTTGTCTATTATGAAACATGGTATTTTACGATTGTTGTATAAAAGCCTTTTGGATCTTAAAAATGTTTGGTGATTATTTATAGCTATTGAGAGCTAACATACGTGTAAAGCAATTAATGTTTGCGTGAATTGAGTTATATTGAGGCAGATATTAGACATCGATGGAAGGTCAATATCAGATTTCCAGTATTAAATAAGCTGATAAGCTGAGTGAATTAATGTGTATTTTTGAACGTGAATTACAGTCACGATTTCAGTTACTAGAAAGCTAGTAGACTTTTGAATCCAACATTTAAAACCAGTTATGCATTGTAACAACTAATCTAAAATGGATTGCTAATAGTAACATATGTTTCAGTGGAAAGTTACGATTTGAAAGACGTGTAATAATAATTCTATAATAGAGAGGTAGAAGGCCGTGATAAGACCTAGGTTGCAATGTGGTGCCGCGGATCTGCATTTTGATGGTATTTCGTATCCTTTTTTAGGGATCATCGCATGTATTCAAGGATTGTTGGTGTTTGTACCTGTGATAGTGCATGTTATCTTGCGGATTGGTGTTATTTTTTGGGGTGGTTGAATCAATTTGAATTTGTGTTTCGATATCACAAATAGCAGCCATGTTGTTTGACATTGATTGGATATTTCGTAGTTCCTAGCGTTAATGATCGTGAAATTCCACAGCCACCTTGATGCCTAAGACTCCTGATGCCTAGTACCCGCACGCATCTATATGTTGGTAGATCTTTCCTGAAGACAATCAATGGACAAATATATAAGCTTATGGTTATGGCTGCGATTTGTAGGTTAAACAACTAGGTTATTGGATGCTGATTAAGGTGCTATTTACCGATATTTGATCCATATGGACTTGTCTTTTTCTGTATAAATATACGCAGGGAACGGAAAACTGATGATTGAAGATTATATTACCGTATAGTATTTCTGGAGTAGCAGTATTTAATGTTGAAATGTCAGACAAAAACACATTTAACCTGACTCAAAACTCGGATTCATGTCGCCCAAATAGTGCTACTCGAGTCAATACCTGTGATATTTGTGGGAAGACGTTTAAATCTGTTGCAATTCATGTAAGTAAAGCACATCCAGAGGTTTATCGTAGAGGTTTAACGTCAAAATACAGTATAAGAACTCAGATCAAAGTTTGCATAAATCTGATGGAGGTGGTATCCACTTGCTGGATGAAGAAATTGATCATGTATCAACTAGCGCTAATAGCGAAGATGCGGCTGCATTAGATTCCAAATTAGATGCTATAAAAGAATTTGAACGAAAATTCACGGACGTCATAACTAAAGGTGATATTCAAGCTCTTGAGACAGTTAGTGTTGAGCTAACGGAATTCTTGGCTGACGCAATCAGTTAGCTCTCAGGACCCAAACATCCAGCTATTCGCTATTATAATGCGCGGAGAAAACGACAGGGGGGTCATACAACTACATATTCTAAAACAAAAAATCCATCAAGGTTAACAAAGCGAAGAAGAGACAAAACTAGGACAAAATATCAATATGAAGTAGCGCAATATCAGTATTTCAATCAAAGGCGCAAAGTCGTACGCATGATCATGAATAATCAAAATGGCACAGAATGTAGAATTCCCGTATCCACAGTTTTTGAACACTTTCAAGATTTATTTGGAAAAGAGAATGAATTAACACACTTGCAACCAACAGAAGCCGTTTGTACAGAGGAAGACATTGAAATTAAAGATTCTGAAATTAATTCAGCTCTTGCCAGAGTACGAGCAGATACAGCAGCTGGTCCTGACCGAGTAATTATCAGAGCTGTGAAGGAACTTAAAACATCAAAAGTGTTGAGTCTCCTTGCAAACGCTATGCTCAAATTTAGGAAATGCCCCGATATATTCAAAACAGGAAAAACAGTACTTCTCCACAAAGGAGGATGTGCTGAAGAAATAAGTAACTGGAGACCTATCACCATATATTCAGTAATCAGACGTATTATAGAAAAAGTGATTGACAGGCGACTACGTTCATTCGTAGAGTTCTCCGTACATCAAAGGGGATTCATTAATCTCCCTGGTACAGATGTTAATACCTCAATTATTAATGGTTGCCTCAGGAATGCTAAAACAAAGAAAACAAGCTGCTGTGTGGTGTTCCTGGATGTTTCAAAGGCATATGATAATATTGGCCATGAACATCTTAAGCGGTGCATTAATCGAGTAAATATGCCAAACAACTTGCGAGATTTAGTAATCGACCTTATTTTAGGAAATAGTATCAAAGTTGAATGTGGTATTAATAAAACAGTGAGCATAGAGCTTAGGAAAGGCGTCGCTCAGGGATCTCCAATCTCACCTGCTTTATTCAACCTGGCAATAGATGATACAATCAAAGAACTCACAGATCAGGAGATCATTCAAGAGTATGGGTATCAGTTGTCATCTGACGTTGAAAATGTTTCAGCCTTAGCGTTTGCGGATGATATTGTATTAGTGGCGAAAGATGAAGCTTCGGCGCAGGAACTCTTAAATACCGCCGTTAATAGTTTATCTGCTATAGGTCTTTCCATGAATCCTTCAAAATGTAGAATGATCAATATTAAAGAAGGGAACCTTTGTCAGAGAAGTGCTGTGACACTAGGAAATACTGCTTTGACATGTGTAAAATCTGGGGAAACCATAAAATATCTGGGAATAACTTTTGAAGATGAAATTGTGTTTGACAAGAGCAAGTTGATAAATAGTTTAGAAAAAGACTTTAATTCTCTCACAGTTTCTTGTTTACTAAAACCAGACCAAAAGTTAAACATAATTAATCAATACATTTGGCCAAGTCTGATTTATACAATACAGAGTACACCGTTAAATAAAATTCCATCAAGTTTTCTGGTCGATGTTGATAAACTTTTGCGATCAACTATCAAAGAAATCATTGGGTTACCACATGACTGTCCCAATGATATGTTGTATGCATCCAGGAATGTTCGGGGGCTGGGTTTAGTTAAGGTTGAATGGGAAGCATATATACAGCATTTTAATATAGTTCAAAAGTTACTCAGAGTGGAAGATATTCATTTAGATATTTGTCGAAATCTTGACGGGGAAAAGAAAGAAATTCTTCAATATTTTAATTTTCCGACTAGTGATTGCACAGAATCAAAATCAGGACGTTGGGTACGAAATGAGCTTCGGAAACGGTCATTTGAAGCTTGGTGCAAACTTCCTCATAAAGGTAAAGGAGTGGAAGTTTATGAACAACATCCTAAGAACAACTCGTGGATAAATAACAGAAAAGGCTTATCGTGCTCTGAATGGACGAATGCCATCAAAATGTCTTGCAACATCTCAGCGGTGAGAGCTGTGCCGGGGAGAAGTCAGCACACAACCCTATGCCGACAACCAGGATGTGACCATCCAGAGACGCTAGGACATGTCCTGGGTCAATGTTCTAAAGGAGAACTGTTACGAAATTCCCGCCATCACCGAGTTCGATCATCAATTGCCACTTCCCTGAGGAAATTAAAATGGGAAGTTTATGAGGAAGTGCACTGCATTTCGGAAAATGGTAGTCACCGTAGAGCAGATATCGTTGCCATTGACAGGAAGAATGGAAGGGGTTTGGTCCTGGACCCCAGGGTACGAATGGAAGTGGACATTCCGCAAGCCGTACGAGTCAACGAGGAGAAAGAGGCTATTTACCGACCATGCATACCTCACTTGAGTGAGAGATATAACTTACCTAAAAATGCATGGAAAGTGAATGGCCTTCTATTCGGAGCTCGTGGAACATCTTATAAGTTCGTCGTGGATATCCTCAAGAAGCTTGGCATCATCGAGGATGATCTTGAGAAGATCTGCTTGGGCGTATTGAGAGCTTCACTCAACATGCTACATAACCATTTATATGGTGTATCGTAATGACTTATGTACTGTAGAGCCAACAATGTACCTACACTGTATTCTGGATCTTTATGGTCTCCCGGAATGCCGGGCGGATGTCCTTCAGGAAATATATCTATTATATAAAACTAAGTGTCCTGACTGACTGACTGACTGACTGACTGACTGACTGACTCATCATCGCCCAGCCCAAACTATTAAAGATAGAAACATGAAATTTTGGGGATATGTTCGTTGTAAGTCGAAAACGCCCACTAAGGAAGGATTTTTGGATATTCAGGTTCTAAAGGGGTGTTAAGGGGGTACACCTGCATTTCATTGAATAACAATATCTCTGGATTGGTTTCATTGGGGGATTTGATACTCGGCATATAAACTCATCATTAAAAATAAGAAGATACATGTCTGAGGGTTTTTCGATTTGGTGAATATTTTGAGGTGAAAGGGGTGAAAAGTGGGGGTTGAAGGATTCCTAACAGAGCGTGTATCCCTTAAACGACATAGGCGAGAAATTTTAAACTCAGCGGAAAAATATCAGCTTAAAAATAAGTAAATAGGTGTTTGACCGTTTTTTCATAAATCAAATTTAAGGGGCCCATGGGGAGGGGTGAAATTCTGGAAAAAAAAACAGGAAAGAGAATGTCCTAACTGATTGACAGACTGACTCACTCATCAAACTCAAGGGAAAAAATGCTTAAAAAATAAATAGATGTTCGACAGTTTTTTTTTCATAAATCCAATTTAAGGGGTTCATGGGGAGGGTTGAAATTTTGAAAAAACAAAATTGAAAGAAAATATCCTGACTCACTCCCTCACCATTGCCCAGCCAAAATTATTGAATTTAGAAACATGACATTTTGGGGATATGTTCATTGTAAGTCAACACCGTCCACTAAGGGAGGATTTCCGGATATTCAGGTTCTAAAGGGGTCTTAAGGGGGTTAAACTTGCATTTAATTGTATAACAATATCTCCCGATTGGTTTCATTGGGGGATGTGATACTCGGCATATAAACTCATCATTAAAAATAAGAAGACACGTTTCTGAGAGTTTTTCGATGTGGTGTATATTATGAGGTGAAAGGGGTAAATTAGAGGTTGAAGGAATCCTAACGGAGCGTGTATGCCTTAAACGACATAGGCGAGGAGTTTGAAATTCAGCGGAAAAAATCAGCTTAAAAAAAGAGTAAATAGGTGTTCGACTGTCTTTCTTCATACTTCCAATTTAAGGGGCACATGGGGATGGGTGAAATTCTGGGGGAGAAAAAAAGGAAAGAAATTGTCCTAGCTGATTGACTAACTCACTCACTCTTCAAACTCAGGGGGAAAAAACTGCTTAATAATAAGTAAATAAGTGTTCGACAGATTTTTTTTCATAAATAAAATTTAAGGTGTTCATGGGGAAGGGTGAAATTCTAAAAAAAAAAAATAAAAAAAAAATCAAAGAAAATGTCCCGACTCACCCACTCACTCATCATCGCCCAGAAAAAAATATTGAAGTTAGAAACATGATATTTTGGGGATATGTTCGTTGTATGTCAAAACCGTACACTAAGGGAGGATTTTTGGATATTCAGGTTCTAAAGGGGTCTTAAGGGGGTTAAACCTGATTTTCATTGAATAACAATATCTCAAGAGTGGTTTCATTTGTGGATGTGATACTCAGCATATAAACTAATCATTAAAAATAAGCAGACATGTGTCTAAGGGTTTTTGATGTGGTGTATATTATAGGATGAAAGGGGTGACAAGTGAGGGTTGAAGGATTTCTAACGGAGCGTGTATCTCTTAAACGACATAGGCGAGAAGTTTGAAACTCAGCGGAAAAATATCAGCTTAATTAATAAGTAAATCGGTGTTCGACTGTTTTTTCACAAATTCAATATAAGGGGCCAATGGGGTGGGGTGAAATTCTGGAAAAGAAAAGGAGGGAAAGTGTCCTAACTGACTGTCAAACTCACTCAATCATCAAACTCAGGGGAAAAAGACAGCTTAAAAATAAGTTAATAGGTGTTAGAGCGTTTTTTCATAGATCCAAATTAAGTCGCCCATGGGGAGGAGTGAAATTCTGGTAAAGAATATGTCCTGACTGACTCACTCACTCATCATCGCCCAGCGAAAACTATTGAAGTTGAAAACATGAAATGTTGGGAATATGTTCTCTGTATGTCGAAAACGTCAACTAAGGATGGATTTTTAGCCTATTTTCAATTTTGAAAAAATAGGCTTATGAGATCACCTTTTGTCCGTGTGTGTGTGTGCGTGCGCGTGTGTGTGTGTGTGTGTGTGTGTGTGATTCGTGTGTGTGTCCCCCCCTAATAAAATCTAAACGGCAGGAGCGATTTCAATGAAACTCGGAAAGTTCATAGCACTATTCCCGGCGACCTCGACCGTGCCCTTCAAATTTTGTTACGACTCACCAATCCAACATGGCGGCTGTGCGAAATATTTCACCAGCATTCAATATCTCCGAAACTATTACCGATATTACCCTGACATTTTCTATGGTGATAGAGGGAACTACTATAAGTTCACTTATGTGACTTTTGAAGAGCTGGTAACTACAAAACCAACATGGAGGCCAAGCGAATTTGTGACTTTTAAATAGACGTTTCTCGTGATTTGACCAACCAAACGCAATAAAACTTGGTACAGTATATGTTTATATACATTGTAATGCACCAACATCTAACTTCGTTCAATTGTTTACATAATCACAAGATGGCGGATGTGCGAAATATTTCACCGGCATTCTATATCTCTGAAACTATTAGCGGTATCTCCCTAAAATTTTGTACGGAGATAAAGGGCACTACTGGAAGTCCATCTATAAGACTTTCAAAAACCGGTTAACTACAAAACGAACATGGCGGTCAAGCGAATTTGAAAAATTTTAATAGACCTTTCTCGCGATTTAATGTTCCAAGCGCACTGAAACCTGGTACAGGAAATATTTATACACATTGTAATCCACTGGTATCTAATTTCGTTCAATTGTTTACATAACCTCAAGATGGCGGCAGTGCGAATTTTAAAATTAAGTTTTTATTTCTTGTGATGTAGTCATGTGATCGAAGTGAAAGTTTGAATAATGAACCTAGGCAATAATTTTCCTTTAATGGTACATGACTCTATGGCCTATACATTTAACAATCCAACATGGCGACCATCCGAAATATTTAGACGATACTGAATATCTACCAATCTATTTTAGCAATCAAACTGCATTTTTTAATGTTCATAGGGGCTAAGAACTTAAGTTCACCAATAGGACTTTAAATAATCTGGTGATCACAAATCCAACATGGCGGTGACGCGAATTATAAATATTTACATGGACGTTTCTCGCAATTTAACCATCCGATTGCAGTGAAACTTGGTACAGTAAATCCTTATACGAAAGTTAATCCACTGGCATCTAATTTATTTCAATTGTTTCCATAACCTCAAGATGGCAGCTGTGAAACATTTTAAAATCTCCTTGTTTTTTCTTGTGACCTAATTATGCGATTGAAGTTTGAATACTACACTTTCACAATAATCTGCATGTAACAGTACATAACTCTAGGACCTACATATATAAAATCCAACATGGCGACCATCCGAAATATTTAGTCGGTTCTTAATATCTACGAATCTATTACAACAATCAAACAGAAATTGAGTATGTTGATAGTGGCAATTAACATAAGTAGGATATATGAAAATAGGCTGTATAGTTCTTCACGGAACTACTTGTTGTTTATTCGGGTTCTAAATAGGTGTTAAGGGGTTAAACGTGCATTTCATTGAATAACTATATCTCATGAGCTGTTTCTTTGGGGATATGATATTCGGCATATAAACTAATCATTAAAAATAAGCAGACATATGTCGAAGGGTTTATCGATATGGTGTATATTATCAGGTGAAAGGGGTGAAAATTAGGGGTTGAAGGATTCTTAACGGAGTGTGTATCTCTTAAACGACATAGGCGAGAAGTTCACTGGAAAAAACAGCTTAAAATATAAGTAAATAGGTGTTCGACATTTTTTTTTCAAAAATTCAATTTAAGGGACCCTTGGAGAGGGATGAAATTCAGGGGGAACAAAACAGAAAAGAAAGTGTTCTAACTGATTAATACACTCACTCATCAAACTCAGGGGGGGGGGAGCACAGCTTAAAAATATGTAAATAGGTCTTCGACTGTTTTTTTTTCATAAATTCAATTTAAGGGGGTCATAAGAGGGGTGATATTCTGAAAAATAAACGAAATAAAATGTCCTGACTTACTCACTCACTCATCATCGCCCAGTCAAAATTATTGAAGTTAGAAACATGAAATTTTTGGGTTATGTTCATAGTATGTCGAAAACGTACCTTAAGGAAGAAATTTGGATATTCAGGTACTAAAGGGGGTGTTAAGGGGGTAAGCCTGCATTTAATTGAATAACAATATCTCCCGATTGGTTTGCATGGGGGATGTGATACTCGGCATAAAACTCATCATTAAGAATAAGAAGACATATGTCTGATGGTTTTTCGATGTGGTGTATATTATGAGGTGAAAGGGGTGAAAAGTGGGGGTTGAAGGATTCCTAACGGAGCAAGTATCTCTTAAAAGACAGAGGCAAAAAGTGTAAAACTCAGGGGGAAATATCAGCTTGAAAAATAAGTAAATAGGTGTACGATCGTGTTTTCATAAATCCAATTTAAGGGGCCAATGGGGAGGGGTGAAGTTCTGAGAAAGAAGTCCACTAAGGAAGGAATTTTGGATATACACTCATCATCCCCCAGCCAAACCTATAGCAGTTAGAAACTTGAAATTTTGGGGATATGTTTGTTGTGTGTCGAAAACGTCCACTAAGGATGGATTTTTGATATTCATGTTCTGAAGGGGTATTAAGGGTGTTAAACTTGCATTTCATCGAATAACAATATCTCACGAGTTGTTTCATTTGGGGATGTGATATTCGGCATATAAACTAATCATTAAAAATATGCAGACATATGTCTAAGAGTTTATCGATATGATGTATATTATGAGGTGAAAGGGGTGAAAATTGGGGGTTGAAGGATTCTTAACGGAGTGTGTATCTCTTAAACGACATAGGCGTGAAGTTTGAAATTCAGCGGGATAAAAATCAGCTTAAATATAAGTAAATAGGTGTTCGACCGTTTTTTCATAAATCCAATTCAATGGGCCCATGGGGAGGGGTGAAACTCTGGGGGAAAAACAGGAAAGAAAGTGTCCTAACTGATTGACTCACTTATTCACTCATCAAATTCAGGGGGAAAAACAGCTTAAAAATAAGTAAATATGTGTTTGACCGTTTTTGTTTCATAAATCCAATTTAAGGGGTTCATGGGGATGGGTGAAATTCTTAAAAATAAAATTAAAGAAAATGTTGTCTGACTCACGTTCTCATCATCGCCCAGCCAAAATTATTGAAGTTAGAAACATGAAATTTTGGGGATATGTTCGTTATATGTCAAAAACGTCCACTAAGGTAAAGTTTTTGGATATTCAGGTTCTAAAGGGGTGTTAAGGGGGTAAACGGGCATTTCATTGAATAACAATGTCTCAAGAGTGGTTTCATTTGATGATGTGATACTTGGCATATAAACTACTAATCATTAAAAATAAGCTGACACATGTCTAATGGTTTTTCGATGTGGTGTATATTATGAGGCGAAAGGGATAAAAGTGGGGGTTGAAAGATTCCTAACGGAGCGTGTATCTCTTTAACGACATAGGCGAGAAGTTTCAAACTCAGCGGAAAACAATTAGCTTAAAAATAAATGAATAAATAATTAAATAAATAGGTGTTCATCCGTTGTTTTAATAAATCCAATTTAAGGGGCCCATGGGGAGGGTGAAATTCTGGAAGAAAAACGTCCACTAAGGAAGGATTTTTGAATATGCACTCTCATCGACCAACCAAAACTATTAAAGTTAGAAGAATGATATTTTGGGTATAGGTTTGTTCTGTGTCGAAAACTTCTACCAAGGAGGGATTTTTGGATATTCATGTTCTAAAGGGGTGTTAACAGGGTTAACCCTGCATTGCATTGAATAACAATATGACACGACTATGACGCGAGCGAAGCCGCGGGTACCTGCTAGTATATATATAATAAGTGAACGTTTAAGGGATGATAATTTAAACATTTTGTGAATGATTTAAAATGGATTGTTATAATTTACTGAAGCGATATTACGTTCGATTAACTTCATTGTTCGTCGGATACGACCAAATAAGACTATAAAAACAGAACTGAATAGAACACTTGTCAATGGAATAATGAATGAATGTAGGAGAGATTCGAACAACGAATTAAATGTATACATGTATATAGATTGATACGAATTTATTAGGTTTTCTGTATTTGTAAAATTAATTTGTACGATATTGTAAAATTCAAAGACGTTTATTTTGAACTTCGTTTAAAGTGCTGTACTATTTGAGCAGCATAATTTAGCCAAATTTCAGGCTAACGTCACATTTGAATATCATGTGCTTCAGTGGAAGCAAACGTATATTTTATTGAGTGGAGATAATTTCCACGAAGCAGCAGTTTCTTAGACAATAAACTGTTGATCCAATTTTAAATTTTCTTCGGATGACTTGGTGATTTATATTAGAACCAGGATGTGCTACGAGGACCAGTGTTTTTTTTTATTGAATGCTTAGCCTTATGCCCGAGATTAATTTAATTTTTAAGAGTCTTGTTAGTTCATTTTGAGCTGATTTTCGTTTTCATTTCGTCGACCACTGGCACCTTCTTATCACATTCTTCTATATTGAGGTATCCTGATCCCTGGTTGACCCTAGTTGGTAGAGTTTTGGGGGTTATTTCAGCCAGGTACTTCCAGATTCTACGATCCAGCTTTTCCATCGGATTCCAACAGGTAAGACCACGTGGATACGGGTACAGTACCAACCACTTGATACCTCCCTCTCAAACATAAATGACAGATCTGACCTGCCCTGCAATGATGTGGACTTGAACGGTCAACTCATCGCCAACGCAAGGGATATTCCATGCTCTAAACATAGCTGGGTTTCCCAAAATTAAGCAACACCTTCTGCCTTGAGTGTATTGTACTCCTGCGTGACTTTCCTCACTTACAAAGTCTCACTTCCGACAGTAAATTTACATAATCTACACTAAACATGGATCCTTGTACAATTAAATATTAAATACTTAATTTAAATTATATAGTAATGAATAATACTATGTGAAATGCTCCAATAAAATATGAAAATACTAATCGATTACTCTTGGTCCCCACCACCCAAAGTGAGTAAGACCCGACCACCCCTCACACAGGAGAGGAAGGGCAAGTTTCTGGATGGGATGAGGAGATATTGGAAAACTAAGAAAGCGTCGCAGAAGCACTAGTCATAAGAGCTCCTTAGTGGGCTTAAATCAGTAATAATATAACCCCACCCCTTGCACTACAGCCCATTAAGGGGCTAGGCCTACCAAGCGACCGCTGCCCAGCCATTTGGCCGGCAGATATTGGGGTGACGCGTGGTCAGTGCGTCGGGTCCCCTTGGCCGTTACTCTTGGTTTTAGTGACCAGGACGCTGCCTCACTGTCAGACAGCTACTCAATTGTCCTCACGAGGCTGAGTGCACCCCGTTCCAGCCCTCACGTCAGTTTCTAAAATCCCTGACGGAGCCGGGAATCGAACCCGGGGCCTCCAGGTGAGAGGCAGGTGCGCTACCCTAACACCACTGGGCCGGCACTAATAATATACTCGATTATAAAATATCACATGTCTGAGATATGAGGGTTTAATTACTTGTAACTTGGGAACGTCACATTCCAACGCATTACAATCAACTTTTAATCACAAGTAATTTTTGCTACGCTTTAAAAATCACTCATTAACTAACATAAATAAATAAATAAATACATACATGTAATGATGATGAATAAATGTTATAATGTTATAGCAATGAGCTAAGTTAAGCCTCGACTTCAGGAGTTGGATTTGCTATCAACATTAAAATGTTATCAGCTGTCAATAAATGGTCTCCAATAAATTATCGCATTAGTTGGATGATTTTAGACACTAAACCGTATAAGATCTGTCTAGTTAATTGCCATGCTCCCTCAGAGGATGCTGATGAAGAGATAAAGAACAATCCTTATCTTGAGCTAAAGAATGTAATGGATGGTTTACCAAGGCATGCCCTTCATTTGAGAATAGGGAACTTCAATGCCCAAGTAGGAAGAGAAGAAGAATATCGTCCGACTATTGGTCCTGATAGTATCCATGAAATCAGTTACGAGAACGGAATCAGACTGATTAACTTTGCCGAAACAAGAAGCACCTACTTTCCCCACAAAGTAGTACATAAGATTACCTGGACATCCCCAGATGGAAGTACGACGAAACAGATAGACCATGTTTTAGTTGATCGAGGGCATCATGGAAGTGTCGAACATGTACGATCCTTTCGTGGGGCAGATATGAATTCTGAGCATTTTTTGGTGATAGTCAAACTACGTCTGAAACTGTCTACCAGGTGGTGAAGTAAGGCTGAAAGGATGGTCCGTTTTGACAAGGATAAATTGGAAAATGTAGAAGTGAGGCAGCGATACCAAGATAAAATTGTAGAATACCTCAGAATGCCAGAGAATCCTACGACCGTGGAAGGTGCATAGTTAGCGTTGTGGAATGCAGTGTCCGTGAATGCAAATGAAGAGCTAGTTTGCCATCCGAAACGCAGAAGTAAACCTTGGTTTGACGAAGAGTGTCGGATTTCTGTAAAAATCCGTTCAGCGAGGAGGCTCAAATGGCTAGAAAATCTCTTAGAAGATGCACGGATAGCTTATTATGAGGCAAGGCGTACCACAGATTGGCTCATAAGGAGGAAGAAACGGGAACATCATATACGACTGTTGATAGCAGTCGAAGAATCAAAGACATCACGCAATTTTTTTCAGTTCGCAAAATTTGCCAGAGGTGTCTATCGACAACATACCCTGGTTCTAACAAATAAGATTGGTGAAGTGTACCACCATTAGAACAGGCAAACTTATTTAAAAAGCATTTTGAGACCTTACTTAATCATGGCCATCCAACAGCGGAGATAAATCGGTTGCGGGCCCTTTCTGATAGTGTGAAAGTTCCTGAACCGTCAGGGGAGGAAATCGGCGTCGTACTAAAGGCCCTCAAGAACAACAAAGATCCAGGAGGTAGTGGTATCACAGCTGAGATGCTCCGTTTGGGAGGTGAGACACTGATGATTGCATTGAAGCGGTTACTATGTACCATTTAACAGAAATAATTCCTGAGGAATGGAAGGGAGTTATTTTTTGCCCCATTTTCAAAAAGGGTGATGCTACACGGGTATCAAACTATCGAGGGATTTCATTGCTTGAAATAGGCTATCAAGTCTTTACAACGCTCCTGCTAAACCGCGTGAAACCCTGGCTGAAGGAATTATAGGTTCTTATCAACGCGGCTTTGTCCCTGGAAGGTCGACGCTTAGTCACATATTTACCTTGAGGTAACTGATAGAGAAATTTTATGAGTTTGATCGGGAAATGCACCTCATTTTCATTGATTTTCGGCAAGCTTATAACAGTATTGATCGCTCCAAGTTATGGAGAACTTTGGAGGAATATGACATCCCAATTTAATACATCCGACTAATTGCAGCGTGCCATTCTCAAACAACTTGTCAAATACGGTTCGACAACCAACTGTCGTTACCTTTCGGCATTCGGAGTGGTTTGAGACAATGAGATCCATTAGTGCCACTACTATTCAATTTGGCCTTGGGAAAAGTTAGTCGTGCCATTGGACGAATCAGAGAAATGGAGATGGTGGGAGCAGATACAATCCTAGTATTTGCTGACGATGTTGTGATTCTTGACGATACCTTGGAGCAAGTATGCTCTGATACTTCCCGATTTCTTCACAATGCAAAGGATATTGGGCTGGTGGTAAATGAGGATAAAACAAAATATCTCGTTGTATCACGCCGTCAAACTCTCATTTCTTCCTTTATTGTTGATGGACATACATTTGAACGAGTTCAAGAATTCAGGTACATGGGTTCCATACTAACTCATAGAAGTGAAGTGTCGAAAGATGTGCGTCAGCGAATAATAAACGTTAATCGCATGTTCTATAGTCTGAATAATTTATTTAATTCTCGTCTACTATTGCAGAAGAATAAGATTCAGCTATGCGTGACACATGTACGGCCGGTACTTCTGTATGGTTGTGAAGCCTGGGCGACGTCAGCAACAACCGAAGAAGCCATCGAGAGTAAGGTATTTCGAAAGATTCATGGACCCGTTTTCAATGACATGGGAGGTAAATGGGAACGAAGAACGAAGGATGACCTGTATCAGCGGTTTGTAAAACCACAAATTGGCCGAGTACTAAGACAGAAGAGGTTACAGTGGTTTCGCCACATCTTTCGAACTGATGAATCCATCCAAAACCGTGTCCTTCATTCACAACCTGCTGGAAGACGCCCAAGGGGACGTCCCAGAACGCGATGGAAGGATCGAGTATTGGCAATACTTCAGCAAGTGGAGCCGAATGCGGTGGAAGATGAAGCTAGAGGCAGGCAGCGTTGGAATGCTATCTGCAGTAGATACCTCCTCCTTCGTGACTGATTCCTTTGTTACCACTTTTTCTCTTCTTTTTATTTATTTTGTTCTTCTGCTGTAGGCCTTAAAGGCCCATAAATGCAATAGATGATGATGATGATGATGATGATAAATACACTGTATGGCCATTGGCTACATTAATAAAATTAATTAATATACAGTATGTAAATAAATAAATAAAATAATTAACATAAATAAATAAATAAATAAATAAATAAATAGATAAATAAATAATCAATATTATATATACACCGCGGACAGGCCAACAAGGACCACGCAAATATCACTTCTTTCTAGGCCTAGTTTCCTTCTTTCTCTTCCAGAAGTCTTTCATCCTGGTCGACTGCGCAGCTCTTCTTTCAGCAGTCCATTCTCCTCTGTTGAGATTCTTCTTCTCCCCGTCAAGAATTTTGAGGCCATTTTTTTTTTCTGTACTCTATTCGATTTAGATAATCTTCTTCAGTAATTTTGAATTTTTAAAGTTCTTCTTTCATTTGTTTTACATAGCCTCCTTGCCCTTTATAGTTCTAGATTTTATCAAAAATTTGTTTGTTTAACCTTGAGCAATCCATGCGGACCATATGTCCGTAGAACGGAAGTCGCCGTTTTCTGATCATCACTTCAAGGTTGTCGATTTTACTATAAATTTCTGCATTGGATCTCAGTCTATAAACTTCCTGTGCTTTCCTAGGACCATAAATCCTTCTTAAAATTCTTCTTTCTAATCTTGAGCAAATTCTCCATTCCGGCTATATTTGTAGTTCCCATTCCGTACAAGATGACTGGTCTAACAACTGTATTAAAATGTCGTAATTTTGCATTGATAGACAGGTTCTTTTTATTGTATATATATATATTTTTGTACAAAAATTTAATCTTTCGAATTTTTCTTTTTTGTTATCAACTGCCAATTTATCCGTCCCATTGCTACTAATTATTTCTCCAAGATATTTAAATCGGTCATTGACTCTGATGCTCCCATATTTTTTTTTAATCATTTTCTTAGTGTATTTCTGATTACTTGTCATCATCATCAATATTATTAAATTAATTAATTAACAAGGGAATAAGTAAGTAATTAAATAACTATATAAGTAAATGAATAAATAAGCAAATAAATACATTAATTAATTAACTAATTAATTAATTAATTTTTGCAACGCATTATAATAGAATTTTAATCACATCTAGTGATTTTTGCTACGTATTACAAATCACTCATAAATAAATACATAAAATAAATAAATACCACCCCTTATTGATCAAAAAGTGTGTTAAATAAGTGTATAATTAATTCGTGAAATATTTCTTTCAGGTTAGGGTGATAAAATAGTTATTCCTCCACCCCCAATCTAATTGGCGACACTTGTGTTGACCCACTGACAGGGACGAACAACCTCTGAATGAATCTAACATACCATACGCGTTCAAAATGATTTTAGGATTGTTTGTTAGTTATATTCATCCTGTTAATATAGCCACTGCTATAAATTGAACAAATGGAACTGGTATTTTATTTCCGCTCTCAGTGATTGATGATACCACGTATGACATATTTTTATTATCAATGAACGAGTTTAACATGTAAATGGTCTCTTTCGCTTTTATTTTCATTCCCACACTTGAATGATATTGGTTTCAGGTGACCGGAAACACTTTCTCCCGCTGTAATACAGGTGTCTGCCTAATTCGGTGCGCACACGACTGGAGCGAGTGTACGCTTGTATGACTTCATATATTTCAATTTGTCGTTGCACTAATTGACAGTGGTGGTCTCTTTGAACAGTGACATGTTTATGACACCTAGTAACTCCAACAACATATGAATTATATCAACTTCGTTGTTGTTAATACATTTAGGAGCTTCCAACATTATGTTTCAATTGATATTTCAATTTTCAATCGGTCAACACGACATAACCCCAATTACTGACGCGAAATAACCTGAAAAATTACAAATAATATTCAATAACATGTAATTTTCTGACTAAGGTGAATGATACGCCTTAATAATTACTAAATATTCACAAGCACTCTTGGGTGTCCCCATGTAGGCTCGGGGTCGATTCTCGGCCCTGCCAAGAAATCTAATTCTGGGGCGGAGTATTCTCAGCCACGGGAGGCAGAATTGGGTAGAGGCCGGTTCGATTCCTATTTCAGACATCCTGGAAGTGGTTTTCCGTGATTTCCCACTTCTTCTCCTGGCATAGGCCTATGACGGGATGGTACCCAACTTAAAGTTACGACCGCTTCCTACCGAAATCCTACCTCAATTGCAACAAGTTGTTCCGTGAAGAATTAAACAGTCCATTATCATATATTCTACTTACGTTAATTGCCTCTATCAACATACAAAATTTCAGTTTTATTGCTGTAATAGAATCGTAGATATTTTTTAATTTTTATTTTAAGCCCTGGCAGTACAGCCCATGAAGGGCCTAGGTCTACCAAGCGACCGTTACCCAGCCATTTGGCCTGCAGATATTGGGGTGACGCGTGATCAGCGCATCGGGTCCCCTCGGCCGTTAATCTTGGTTTTCGTGATCGGGGCGCTGCCTCACTGTCAGACAGCTACTCAATTGTCTTCACGGGGCTGTGCACCTCGTTGCAGTCCTCACGTCAGTTTCTAAAATCCCTGATGGAGCCGGAAATCGAACCCGGGGCCTCCGGGTGAAAGGCAGCCGCGCTTCCCCAACACCACGGGGCCGGCTCGTAAATATTGAGAACCGTCTAAATATTTCGGATGGTCACCATATTTGATTTTTATAAGTCTTAGAGTTATGTACTATTACATGAAGATTATTGTGTAGGTGTAGTATTCAAACATCAATCGCATGATTACGACACGAGAAATAACAAGTAGTTCCGTGAAGAACTATACAGCCTATTTTCATATATCCTACTTATGTTAATTGCCACTATCAACATACACAATTTCAGTTTGATTGCTGTAATAGATTCGTAGATATTGAGAACCGACTAAATATTTCAGATGGTCGCCATGTTGGATTTTATATATGTAGGTCCTAGAGTTATGTACTGTTACATGCAGATTATTGTGAACGTGTAGTATTCAAACTTCAATCGCATAATTAGGAGATTTTAAATTTTTTCACAGCTGCCATCTTGAGGTTATGGAAACAATTGAAATAAATTAGATGCCAGTGGACTAACATTCGTATAAGGATTTACTGTACCAAGTTTCACTGCACGCGGATGGTTAAATTGCGAGAAACGTCCATGTGAATATTTATAATTCGCGTCGCCGCCATGTTGGATTTGTGGTCACCAGGTTATTTAAAGTCCTATAGGTGAACATAAGTTCATAACCCCTATGAACATTAAAAAATGCAGTTTGATTGCTAAAATAGATACGTAGATATTCAGTATCGTCAAAATATTTCGGATGGTCGCCATGTTGGACTGTTAAATGTATAGGCCAGTCATGTACCATTAAAGGAAAATATTGCGTAGGTTCATTATTCAAACTTTCACTTCGATCGCATGACTACATCACAAGAAATAAAAACTTAATTTTAAAATTCGCACTGCCGCCATCTTGAGGTTATGTAAACAATTGAACTAAATTAGATACCAGTGGATTACAATGTGTATAAATATTTCCTTTACCAGGTTTCCGTGCGCTTGGAACATTAAATCGCGAGAAAGGTCTATTTAAAATTTTCAAATTCGCCTGGCCGCCATGTTCGTTTTGTAGTTAACCGGTTTTTGAAAGTCTTATAGATGGACTTCCAGTAGTGCCCTTTATCTCCGTACAAAATTTTAGGGAGATACCGCTAATAGTTTCAGATATATAGAATGCCGGTGAAATATTTCGCACATCCGCCATCTTGTGATTATGTAAACAATTGAACAAAGTTAGATGTCGGTGCATTACAATGTATATAAACATATACTGTACCAAGTTTCATTGCGTTCGGTTGGTCAGATCGCGAGAAACATCTATTTAAAAGTCGCGAATTTGCTTGGCCGCCATGTTGGTTTTGTAGTTACCAGGTTTTCAAAAGTCACATAAGTGAACTTATAGTAGTTCCCTCTATCACCATAGAAAATGTCAGGGTAATATCGGTAATAGTTTCGGAGATATTGAATGCTGGTGAAATATTTCGCACAGCCGCCATGTTGGATTGGTGAGTCGTAACAAAATTTGAAGGGCACGGTCTAGGTCGCCCGGAATAGTGCTATGAACTTTCCGAGTTTCATTGAAATCGCTCCTGCCGTTTAGATTTTATTAGGGGGGGACACACACTCGAATCACACACACACACGGACAGAAGGTGATCTCATAAGCCTATTTTTAGCCTACTTTCGATTTTTGCAAAAAATTAAAGTAGACTTATGAGATCAACACAGGGCGAAAAAAGTGTGTCTGTCTGTGTGTGTGTATGTGTGTGTGTGAGTCTGTGTGTGTGTCTGTGTGTGTGTGTGTCTGTGTGTGTGTGTGAGTGTGTGAACTCTGAATGTCTGTCCCCCCCTATCAATTCGAACACGGTGAATGCGAATTGAACGAAATTTGGTACAAAGGTAGCACTAGCAAAGGACACCTCAGTGTCATGTTTTATATTGCCGCCATCTTGACGGAAACGTAATGGCGGCCACACAAATTTTCAAAGCTTAAATCAAATTACGACTAACCTATTCATCCGATCTCTACCAAATTTTGCAACAACATACCTTTATGGAGGGAGCATCCTTTGACCAAACCAATAGGCCATAAGCGTAATAGTTTGGGTAGGCGGCCATCTTTGTGTGAAAATCGATTCCCCCTATTAATTCGAACACGGTGCAACCGAATGGAACGAAATTTGGTACAGAGGTAGTACTAACAAAAGGCACCTCAGTGTCATGTTTTATATCGCCGCCATCTTGACGGAAACGTAATGGCGGCCACACAAATGTTCAAAGCTTAAATCAAATTACGACTAACCTAATCATCCGATCTCTACCAAATTTTGCAACAACATACCTATATAGGGGGAGCATCCTTTGACCAAACTAATAGGTCATCAGCGTAACGGTTTGCGGATGGCGGCCATCTTTGTGTGAAAATCAATTCCCCCTATTAATTCAAACACGGTGAAACCGAATGGAACGAAATTTGGTACAGAGGTAGCACTAGCAAAGGGCATCTCAGTGTCATGTTTTATATCGCCACCATATTGACAGAAACGTAATGGCGGCCACACAAATGTTCAAAGCTTAAGTTAAATTACGACTAACATAACCATCCGATCTCTACCAAACTTTGCAACAACATTCCTTTATGGAGGGAGCATCCTTTGACCAATCTAATAGGATATTAGCCTAATAGTTTGCGGATGGCGGCCATCTTTATGTCAAAATGGATTCCCCCTATTAATTCGAGCACGGTGGAACCGAATGAACGAAATTTGGTACAGAGGTAGCACTAGCAAAAGGCACCTCAGGGTCATGTTTTATATCGCCGCCGTCTTGACAGAAACGTGATGGCGGCCACACGAATGTTCAAAGCTTAAATCAAATTACGATTAACCTAATCATCCGATCTCTACCAAATTTTGCAACTACATACCTTTATGGAGGGAGCTTCCTTTGACCAATCTAATAGGTCATTCGCCTAATAGTTTGCGGATGGCGGCCATCTTTGTGTCAAAATGGATTCCCCCTATTAATTCAAACACGGTGAAACCGAATGGAACGAAATTTGGTACAGAGATAGCACTAGCAAAGGGCATCTCAGTGTCATGATTTATATCGCCGCCATATTGACAGAAACGTAATGGCGGCCACACAAATGTTCAAAGCTTAAATCAAATTACTATTAGCCTAATCATCCGATCTCTAGCAAATTTAGCTACAACATACCTTTATGGAGGGAGCATCCTTTGACCAATCTAATAGGTCATTCGCCTAATAGTTTGCGGATGGCGGTCATCTTTGTGTCAAAGTCGATTCCCGCTATTAATTCAAACACGGGGAAACCGAACGGAACGAAATTTGGTACAGAGATAGCACTAGCAAAGGGCATGTCAGTGTCATGATTTATATCGCCGCCATATTGACAGAAACGCAATGGCGGCCACACAAATGTTCAAAGCTTAAATCAATTTACGATTAGCCTAATCATCCGATCTCTAGCAAATTTAGCAACAACATACCTTTATGGAGGGAGCATCCTTTGACCAAACTAATAGGTCATCAGCCTAATATTTTGCGGATGGAGGCCATCTTTATGTGAAAATCGATTCCCCTTATCAATTCGAACACGGTGAAACTGAATGGAACGAAATTTGGTACAGAGGTAGCACTAGCAAAGGGCACCTCAGTGTCATGTTTTATATCACCGCTATCTTGACGGAAATGTAATCGCGGCCACCCAAATGTTAAAAGCAAAAATGTAATTACGACCAACCTAATAATCTAGTCTCTACCAAATTTTGCAACACCATATCTTTATGTGGGAATCATATTCAGACCAAACTGCAAGAATATCATCCCAATAGTTTGCAGATGGTGGCCAAGTATGTGTGCAAATCGATTCTCCCTGTCAATTCAAACACGGTGATACCGAATTGAACGAAATATGGTACAGAGGTAGCACTAGCAAAGGGCACCTCATATTCATGTTTAATATCCCTATAGCACGTTGTATTTCAACAAGCTACTGCAACCAACATTCAATCATACTCCTTGAAAAAGACAAAGAGTTATAACAATACCCATGCATTTAGGAGAAAGTAGGCTATATGTTCTTTACTGAACATCTTGTTTCAAAATTGAAAATAGGCTAAAAACGGGATTTTAAAATTTCGCACAGCTGCCATCTTATGGTTATGAAAACAAGTGAAACAAATTAGATGCCAGTGGATTACAATTTGTATAGGCATTTACCGTTTCACTCGGATGGTTAAATCGCTATAAACGTCCATTTAAATATTTATATTTCGCGTCACCGCTATGTTGGATATGTAGTCACCAGGTTATTGAAAGTCCCATGGGTGAACTTATGTTCATAGCCTATATCAACATTAAAAATTCAGTTTGATTGCTGTAATAGATTCGTAGATATTGGCAACCTTCTAAATATTTCGGATGGTCGCCATGTTGGATTGTTATATGTATAGGCCATAGAGTTATGTACCATTAAATGAAAATTATTGTGTAGTTCCATTATTCAAACTTTCAATTCGATCGCATGATTACGACACAAGAAATAGAAACTTAATTTTTAAATTTCGCTCAGCCGCCATCTTGAAGTTATGTAAACAATTGAACTAAATTAGATGCCAGTGCATTACCATTGTATAAAAATTTACTGTACCATATTTCACTGCGCTCAGATGGCTATCGAGAGAGAAATCTATAAAAATGTTTCAAATTCGCTTGGCCGCCATGTTCGGTTTGTACTCTATAGATTTTATAAAGTTTCGTAGATTTTCTCGTAGTAGTGCCCTTAATCACTGTACAAAATTTCAGGGTGATATCAGTAATAGTTTCGGAGATATAGAACTGGTGAAATATTTCGCACAGCCGCCATCTTGAGGTTATGTAAACAATTTAACTAAAATAGATGCCAGTGCATTACGATGTGTATGAACATTTGCTGTACCAAGTTTTATTGCGTTTGGATGGTTAAATCGTGAGAAAGGTCTATTTAAATGTTTCAACCTCGCTTGGCCGCTATGTTTGTTTTGTGGTAAACAGGTTTTTGAAAGTCTCATAGGTGAATTTCTAGTAGTGCCTTTTATCACCGTACACAATTTCAGGGTGATATCGGTAATAATGTTGTTTCAGAGATATAGAATGCCGGTGGAATATTTCGCACAGCCGCCATGTTGGATTGGTGAGACGTAAAAGAACAAGTAGTTCCGTGAAGAAATATACAGCCTATTTTCATATATCCTACTTATGTTAATTGCCACTATCAACATACACAATTTCAGTTTGATTGCTGTAATAGATTCGTAGATATTGAGAACCGACTAAATATTTCGGATGGTCGCCATGTTGGATTTTATATAAGTAGGTCCTAGAGTTATATACTGTTACATGCAGATTATTGTGAACGTGTAGTATTCAAACTTCAATCGCATAGTTAGGACACAAGAAAAAAAAGGAGATTTAATTTTTTTTCACAGCTGCCATCTTGAGGTTATGGAAACAATTGCAATAAATTAGATGCCAGTGGATTAACATTCGTATAAGGATTTACTGTACCAAGTTTCACTGCACGCGGATGGTTAAATTGCGAGAAACGTCCATGTGAATATTTATAATTCGCGTCACCGCCATGTTGGATTTGTGATCACCAGGTTATTTAAAGTCCTATAGGTGAACTTAAGTTCATAGCCCCTATGAACATTAAAAAATGCAGTTTGATTGCTGAAATAGATTCGTAGATATTCAGTATCGTCTATATATTTCGGTTGGTCGCCATGTTGGATTGTTAAATGTATAGGCCATAGAGTCATGTACCATTAAAGGAAAATTATTGCGTAGGTTCATTATTCAAACTTTCACTTCGATCGCATGACTACATCACAATGAATAAAATCTTAATATTAAAATTCGCACTGCCGCCATCTTGAGGTTATGTAAACAATTGAACTAAATTAGATACCAGTGGATTACAATGTGTATAAATATTTCCTGTGCCAGGTTTCAGTGCGCTTGGAACATTAAATCGCGAGAAAAGTCTATTTTAAATGTTCAAATTCGCTTGGCCGCCATGTTCGTTTTGTAGTTAACCGGTTTTTGAAAGTCTTATAGATGGACTTCTAGTAGTGCCCTTTATCTCCGTACAAAATTTCAGGGTTTTACCGCTAATAGTTTCAGAGATATAGAATGCCGGTGAAATATTTCGCACATCCGCCATCTTGTGATTATGTAAATAATTGAACGAAGTTAGATGTCGGTGCATTACAATGTATATAAACATATACTGTACCAAGTTTCATTGCGTTTGGTTGGTCAAATCGCGAGAAACGTCTATTTAAAAGTCGCAAATTCGCTTGGCCGCCATGTTAGTTTTGTAGTTACCAGGTTTTCAAAAGTCGCATAAGTGAACTTATAGTAGTTCCCTCTATCACCAGTGAAAATGTCAGGGTAATATCGGTAATAGTTTCGGAGATATTGAATGCTGGTGAAATATTTCGCACAGCCGCCATGTTGGATTGGTGAGTCGTAACAAAATTTGAAGGGCACGGTCGAGGTCGCCGGGAATAGTGCTATGAACTTTCCGAGTTTCATTGAAATCGCTCCAGCCGTTTAGATTTTATTAGGGGGGGGGGGGGCCACACACACGAATCACACACACACACACACACGTACACACACACGGACAAAAGGTGATCTCATAAGCCTATTTTTTCAAAATTGAAAATAGGCTAAAAATTGAAGGGCACGGTCATGGTTGGCCAAAACGGTGCTATGACCTTACCGAATTCCATTGAAATCGCTCCAGCAGTTTGGAAGTTATTAGACACACACACACACACACACAAAAGTGATCTCATAAGTCTAATTTTTAGCCTATTTTCAATTTTGAAAAAATAGGCTTATGAGATCACCTTTTGTCCGTGTGTGTGTGTGTGTGTGTGTGTGTGTGAGGTGTGTGTGTGTGTGTGTGTGTCCCTAATAAAATCTAAACGGCTAGAGCGATTTCAATGAAACTCGGTAAGTTCATAGCACTATTCCCGGTGACCTCGACCGTGCCCTTCAAATTTTGTTACGGCTTACCAATCCAACATGGCGGCTGTGCGAAATATTTCACTAGCATTCAATATCTCCGAAACTATTACCGATATCGCCCTGAAATTGTGTACGGTGATAAAGGGCACTACTAGAAGTTCACCTATGAGACTTTCACAAACCTGGTGACTATAAAACCAACATGGCGGTCAAGCAAATTTGAGACTCTTAAATAGATTTTTCTCGCGATTTAACTATCCAAACGTAATGAAACTTGGTACAGCAAATGTTTATACACATTGTAATGAACTGGAGTCTAATTTAGTTCAATTGTGTACATAACCTAAAAATGGCGGCTGTGCGAAATATTTCACTGACATTCTATATCTCCGAAACTATTACAGATATCACCCTGCAATTTTGTACTGTGATAAAGGGTACTGATACAAGTCAACCTATGTATATTTCATAAACCTGTAAAGTACAAAACGAACATGGCGACCAAGCGAATTTGAAATATTTTAATAGACTTTTCTCGTGATTTAACTCTCTGAGCGCAGTGAAATGTGGTACAGTAAATGATTTTACATATTGTAATGCACTGGCATCTAATTTAATTCAATTGTTTACTTAACCTCAAGATGGCGGCTGTGCGAAATTTTAAAATTAAGTTTTTATTTCTTGTGTCGTAATCATGCGATCGAAGTGCAAGTTTGAATAATGAACCTAAGCAATAATTGTCCTTGAATGGTACATAACTCTATGGCCTATACATATAACAATCCTAAATGGCGAGCTTCCGAAATATTTAGACGGTTCTCGATATCTATGAATCTTCTACAGCAACCAAACTGATTTTTTTAATGTTCATAGAGACTATGAACATATGGTCACCAATAGGACTTCAGTAACCTGGTGAGCACAAATCCAACATGGCTGCGACGCGAAGTATAAATATTTAAATGGACGTTTCTCGCGAATTAACTATCCGAGTGCCGTGAAACCTTGCACGTTAAATGCTTATACAAATGTTGATCCACTGGCACCTAATTTATTGCAATTGTTTGGATAATCACAAGATGGCTGCTGTGCGTAATTTTAAAATCTCGTTTTTACTTCTTGTGTTCTAATCATGCAATTGAAGTTTGAATACCACACGTACACAATAATATTAATGTAATAGTACAAAAATAAAAATCCAACCTGGCGACAATCTGAAATATTTAGACGGTTCTCAATATCTACGAATCTGTTACAGCAATTAAACTGAAATTTTGTATGTTGATAGTGGCAATTAACATGAGTAGGATATATGAAAATAGGCTGTATAGTTCTTCACGGAACTACTTGTTTCATAAATGAAAATAGTACAGACATCACAGGGACACAGATTGTCAGACAAATACTAAACACACCTTAGCAGACGGGGCTACATGACCACGATGTCGCAATGCCCCTAGAGAATCATCAACAACAACAACAACTAAAGAATAAAATCATGTCCATTAATATACATGTTTATTGTACTAGTTTCGGAACTCAATAGTGCCATCTTCAGCGAACACAGAAAACAAGTGAACATGAACCTAGAAATACATATTAAGTCCAATAAAATTCTTAATTTGGTTATGAAACTGCTGACAGGTACCCTGCGATTTCTACGAACATAAATATCAGTAAACATTTTGAATGGAGTTTCTTACAAAAGATTTAACAGACTCTGAAAATTTTCTTAAAAATTATAGAAGTAAAACTAAAATCATTCAAATCCTGAAAAGTAGTATAAAAGTCTTGTGTCTATGGGCAATAAATCCTTGGAAAAGGAGAAAGACCGTCCATTTCTAAGTAGCGAAGCACTAACAATGTACATCAATGAGAGATGTGCCAACCAAACCTATAAGTTAATAGGAAAGCATGGAAATATGCTTGATTCTTTAAGCCTATCTAGGTTGAAATAAAGATAGTTTAATATTACTCAGCTATTCGTAAATATTATTCAGTATAATAACACTACATATTAATAATAATACACGGGCCAAAAGTTCGTGTGTCTGTCTGTGCGCAAGTGTGTGCGTATTTGCGTGAATGTCTGCCCTCCCCCATATCAATTCAAAATCGAATTAAACCAAATTTGGTACAGATGTTGCACTAGCAAAGGAAGACTCAGGGTCATGTTTTATACCGACGCGATCTTAACGAAAACGAAATGGCGGCCTCCCGAATGTTCAAAGCTTAAATCAAATTACGACTAATATAATCGATCACTACCAAATTTTGTAGATAAATATCTTCATGTAGGAAGCGTCTGTTACCCACTCGACCGAGATTGCTCCCAGATGAACTCTATTGACTGAAAACAAACTCCGAACTGTATCGACGCTTGAAAACGGCCAACATCAGCATGCGACATAGGCGGCTGAAGTACTACGGGCACCTTCTACGAATGGACAACAGACTTACCAAGATGAACTTCTCCTTGGTTAGAACCTATACGACTAGAAGCCTGCGACTCAATGAAGTACAATATAACTTGAATTCCGCTAGGAGTTTTAGCCTACTTAACACATTTTGTAAAAATTAAACTTATAAGATCGATCCGGGCAAATGTGTGTCTGTCTGTCCGTCTGTCTGTCTGTGTGTGTGTTCTCCCCTATCAACTCCTAAACGGCTGTAGCCATCGAAAGCGAATTTGGTAAAAGTAAAAATCTATACCTGAACATCTCACGGCCATATTTGAAAATGTCGTCAGTGCTACCAACTGCTGAAAAATTGCAATTGAAATTTGAGCTCCATTTTGAATATCTCAGTAAGTATGCATGGGAGCTATTCCAAAATTGGCGCACATATAGATAATAATATTTCAGTTCACATTTCCAGGAGACCATACATGAGAGTGTTGCCAACATGATTCTATGGCTGTTAATAGGTCATATCGTAATATGCATGTAACTTCCATACTCTCAATTCGATTTCAACCAAATTTCGTATGTAGTACGGTAGCATAACAGATATGACTATGAGTATTTCAATAGCAACCAGAGCTGCCAACTGTTAATAAATGATCTCTCTATTTTTGTATCCTAATAACAATAGCCTATATCAAAAAATTCAACCCAACAGCTCGAAACTTTGTACACGTATAGTACATGGCCTCCAACATTAATTTGGAGTAACTAATATACATCAGTGCTGCCAACATGATTCTAAGCATGCTGATAGGTCCAATTTTTAAATACATGTAATTTCTATACTAACAAATGGATTTAATCCAAACTTGGCGCAATAATAGCTAATAATATTTTAAATTAATTCTGAGGAACACATACATGACACCGTTGCCAACATGATTTTACGCTCCCTGATATATCCAATGTCTAACTGCATGTAACGGCATCACTATGCTTTGAACTTCAACCAAATGTTGTATGTATATTCTGTACCTTACGAGATGGAACTAAGAATATATTCAGAGTCACCAGGGCTGCCAACTGTAGTGCTCAATTAGTCTACACTATTGCAGGTTTATTTCGAACTAATTAGTAATGTTAGTATTACCATTTAATTTTGCCATTATTCTACAGAAGTATATATAGATTAATCATTGGCATCTTAATTTTCAAGAAAAGTAGGCTCTTTAGTTCGTCACGGAACTACTTGTTGACTTGTATGTCCAAAATGGTTCCAAATTTGGGGATATGGTTAACTGTCGGTTCCCACCACCCAAAGTGCCCTAGTGTCGGAAACCCGTCTCACAGGAGAGAAAGGATAAATTATCATCCAGGCTCAAGATATATTGGGAACGAAAGAGAAACTAGTCATAGTGAGCTTAAACCAATAATGACAATAATAGTAATAATGATATTATTATTGATATACTACTACTACTACTACTACTATTACTACTACTTTTTTTTACGAGGGAAGTGGAAAAATCTTGCATAAGACCTTGAGAAGGGTCCGCACTCCTCAAGAGTGTAGGATTCTTTCCCACTAAAAAAACACACCCTGTCCTCTTGACAAAACCCATCCCGGGACCACTTTCATATTACTTCAGGATGGAGTCATTTTCTTTGCTTCACAAGCACCATCTTACTTCTCCATTCATAGCCCGAGGAACGCAGACTCAATCGACTAAATCGAGCAAGTCCCCATCCGACTTCTTCTGACGAAGGACCACCTCAACAAAGAAAGCGACCGTATCCCAGCTGAGCTCGTTTCTCAGCATAATGCCAACTATATTGTCCGGCGTTATTGGACCAACCTCAGCTTCAAGTTGTTGATTTTCCGCTGCCCAACGATCGCAGACGAAAAACGTATGATAAACTTCATCTCGTTCGTTCTCGCAGTAAATACAAACTGGACTCCTTACTTTGGCCATACGATGAAGGTAACACCGAAAGTAGCCATGACCTGTCAACAACTGTGTCAGAAAGTAATTTATTTCTCCGTGTTTCCTACTCGTCCACTCGACCAGACTCGGTATCAGCCGAGCTGTCCATCTTCCTCTGTGATCGTCACTCCACCTCTGCTGCCAAAGTTCCATCTTGCGTGCTACGGCTTCCTTCCGTGCTTGAGCCTTGCCCAGTTCTACTCGTCGGAAGTATACGTCTTTACGTTCTTGCGCGAGTAAGTCTATTGGCGCAACACCTGAGACAACCAGAACTGCAGGTTCCGAAACTGTACGGTAAGCACACGCCACCCTCAGAGCTCCTCTCCTCTGAATTGCAGCTAGGCGTTTCCTATACTTCTCTATCCTCAGCGAATCAGACCAAATCTCAGCTCCATACAGGAGAATAGACTGCGCTGTGGACAACAGTAGTCGACGTTTGCTTTCTCTACGACCATGCACATTAGCCATGAGTCTACTAATGGCAGCTGTCACTACTTCCGCCTTGTCTGATGCCTTCCGTATATGAGACCAGTATGTCAGTTTCGTGTCAAGAGTAAACCCTAAGTACTTCGCAGTGGCTCCAGTTCGAACGACCACCTCTCCAACTTTCATGGGAATTATAGTGTCCATTCTCCTCCTAGTTAACATGACTATTTCAGTTTTCGCCATAGCTAAATTCAGACCATGAGCGTTCATCCAACCACTCACCCGTCGCATTACCTGATTGAGTTTCCACGAGCCAGAACCGCATCTCGGGCTACAATCACCGCTGCAATATCATCAGCGTACCCAACAAGGAATGTATCTTCGGGCATCTCCATGCGCAGTAAGCCGTCGTACAACATGTTCCACAAATCCGGGCCCAGGATAGATCCTTGCGCTGCTCCTGCCGTGACTTTTCTCCTCCTCTGGCCGTCTGCAGTGTCATATAACAGGGTACGGTCCTTCAAATAATCTTTCATTATACGCAGGAGATATGCAGGCAACTGGAAGGTGAATTGAAGAGCTTCAACCATATCTATCCACCTAGCTGAGTTGAAGGCGTTCTTCACATCCAAGGTTACCAGAAGTGTTATTTTCCTAGAATAGTGGTTACCTTCCTGAGCTTGATTCGCAGCTTCAACTACTAGGCGTACTGCATCTATTGTACATCGCCCACGGCGGAAGCCAAATTGCCTGTCAGACAGATTTCCCGCGGCTTGAATAGACGACAGTATGCGAGGTTTTAATAGCTTCTCCAGCACTTTTCCCGCAATGTCTAAAATACATAGTGGTCTGAAGGACGATGGCGCGTTCCCGACTGCCTTTCCTTTATTAATAAGCACTAGTCGAGCCATTTTCCAACGGGCACTAAAGACACCTGCTCTCAGACAACAGTTGTACATTTCAAGCAGTAACTGCGGACAAACCTTGAGAGCTAGTTTCATAGCTTCCGCGGGTATCCCGTCAGGGCCTGGAGCCTTCTTATTCCGAAGGGAGCCTACTGCTTCCTTCAGCTCACCTATGGTAAATAGAGGAATGAATTCCGGCTCAAGTACGTCGCCCACATCAATTCGCACAGGGTGAGTAGGGAATAGCTCGTTTACAATATCATCCATCGTCCGTGCATCCAACGTGGTATTGGACATGGAGCCGAGTTTCTTGGTGACAATTCGGTAGCCTAATCCCCAAGGATCTACGTCTACTTCTTTAACTAACAACTGCCACATCAGAGTCTTACGTCTTCTGATGGCATTTCGAAGGGTTCTCTTAGCTGCAAGGTGCTCAGCGGATCTCAAATCAGCCTCTGGTCGATGTCTTGAACGTTGGGCTCTTCTTCTGAGTCGAAGACAAGTTCTTCGAAGATCAGCTATTTCGTCGGTCCACCAATAAGCTGGACGTCTATTGTTTCGAAGACGCTTCCGGGGCATTGACGCTTCGCAGGCTAGGTGCAAGAGACGCATAGTGACCCCCACCTGTTCCTCAACAGAAACTCTTAGATCTAATTCCTCAACAACGTTACTAGTGCCTGTCTGTACTGATTCGTGTACATTGGCAAATTTCTCCTCGTCGATGCGCGATACATTCCAACGTGTTGTCTTCAATGTGTTGTGCCTCTGAGGCCGCTGATCTCGTAAAATCCGGAAGGTGATATATTGGTGATCACTAGCAGTATAATCCTCGATCACTTCCCATTCTACTACCAAGGCTGCCAGACGATCCGACACCAGCGTAATATCTGGTTTAGTCTCCGTATAACCAGGTCGTCTAAATGTCGTTGAGGTCCCTGTATTCACCACGACCAATCCTAATCTGGCTGCCATCTCTAAAACTCGTCGTCCCCTCGAATTTTGATGTGGCATACCCCATTCCAATGCCCTAGCGTTGAAGTCACCGGCAACTACCACAACACCTTCCATCTCACGAACAGTATCTTCCAAATTGTCCAGCTTCCTTTGAAAGTACTGAATATGTTCATTCGGAGTTAAATAGCAACTTACGTACGTAATCCCACCACTCTTAACCCAAACGAACCCTTCTCCGGATCCGTGATCCTCCACATGGATTTTGCTCAGATCCGGTATCCAGATAGCCACCTACTACTACTACTACTACTACTACTACTACTACTACTACTAATAATAATAATAATAATTATTATTATTATTATACATTCAGGAGTTGTAAGTGGTAAATAACCTTATTATAACAATTATATTATAACAATATAATTATGTGAATTTGAGAGATTATTGCTAGACCGTGTGGTAGAATGTTGCATTTAGCACTGCAATGCTTTGACACCACGTTCAGTCGTTGAATTATTACCCGGGCTACGTTGAGAATCATATCTAATCACTAGCTCCACATTCCCGGAATATTCACGGAGAGAGCTTACGCTATAATGTTCTCCATGTGGGCCTGTGAGTGTCTTTGTTTATTGTCTTGCTGGTCCAACCCTGCGGCTGACAACTCATCAGACTCCCAAAAGTTTTAAAGCCTTAGTCGAATCAAATCCCGTTAGAAGCGTTAAATCGCCTCTGGCCTCCGGGTGCTTCAAGAGGAGTAAACAGATTGTGTTCACCAAATATAGCGTAAAGATAGAGCGCTTGGATATGTCATTACTTATCATGGGTAATGCAGCGGGTGATTAGTTTTCAATGATACGTGTTGCATTACAGTGGCTATTTCAGGGGTAATTTGGAATAAATGTTTAACTCTTATAATGCCACGAGGCCGATAAATCGGCAGAGGGAGCTTCTGCCAAAAATATCACCGGCGATTTATCAGCTAAGTTTTCCTAAAATTTTTAGTTTTATTTCCAGCCACGTAGCGCTATCACTGTTGTAACCATGACAACGTGGGAATCATTCTCTCTCAGGATATATAGACGTGTGTACGTTCTATGATTAATGGGATTTATAACAAGTATTCTTTGAACCTGCTGCGGTCAGCTGACTTCTCGCGTGTGTTATGTTTATAGGTCGTGTTTGATTATGTTCTAGTTTGGAGCTTTATTTATTTATCTATCGTATGACTCTTAGTGCCGGGAGTGTCCGAGGACATATTCGGCTCGCCAGAGGCCGTAGCTTCTTCAAGAGGACACCCATAGGGTTAGCTACAAGTTCCGTTCAATTTCAAGTAGTTCTAACTTTCGCTACCACATGTCAATGATACCTAATGGAGAACTTTGGGACTTTGATAGAGCGTTCCAACGAAATCTAACCTAGAAATTTAGCTTCACACAAGTTTAGTCTGTGGAAGGATCTCTTACATACCATAAATCTATGACATGGGACCGCCGGCTTTACTTCCCCTCCGAAGGAAGGCATATTGAAGGATTTTAACGCTCTTAAAAAATCCGACGACTTCGGCCGGGTTTTAACTCGCTATCTTGGGCACAGCAGTTCAGCATGCTACCGACTAAGCCACCGAAGCCGCTTGTTTAGAGATAATTAAAGCACATGGTGATAAACAATGGCGAAGAGAAAATACATAAGATTTTAACGCTGAGTGAAGTGTGTGATAGTGAAATTTCGACTGACGGCGAATTTTATTCGGCTGTCGACAATTCAGCTAATTAAAAATATTAAAAATATATCAATACAGTATATGTTATAGACTACAGAAGAGGGAGAGAACAGTAGAATGACACGTTTCGTTCGTCAAATGAGAATCATCAGATCAAAATATACAAGAAAAAATAACTTTACAAAATACTTCCAAACCCAAAATGATACCCAAAATGATGCCCTCCAAAAGACTGCAGTATTTATCAGTAGCCTAATACAGGGTCTTATTTTTGCTTGGCAAGGCGATTCCGGTCCTCCTTGGCCGCCGGTCCCCGGACAATAGCCGGCTGTTACAGGTTGGCGCGCACGGTCTCCGGCCGTGTTCGCACGCTCTTGTTGTAGTAGACGGGCGAGCTCCAAGCTAATTGCTTTTTTTTATAAAGCTACTGTGCATTGCATATCGTATTGTATAGTGTTTTATTGTGATTGTGTATAGTGTTGTAATGCGTTACGTGAAATATTCGTTGCCTGAACGTGTATATCTGCACAATATGTACATAAAGTGCAGTAAATCGTGCACTCGACCAAGACAAAAGTTTCGCGTGAAATTTCCAGGGAGGCCCATTCCTATCAATCAGACAATACATAACTGGCTAAAACAGGTTCAGTAAACAATAAAATAGACATAAATGTCGTTATTTCCTTACTGAAGCTAAATTAACCGGAGTAACCGGAAACTTCACAGGGAGATGCCGATTATGTTTGGCAGAGGATGGGGAAAATTTTCAGCATCTACTGTAAACATGGTGAGTAAAAATGCATGATACTGATTTTAAGCGCCGCATTCTGCCGTTAATATGCCCGCGCGGTCGCCGGCAACTGAACCGTCACTGGCGGAGCGCGTGAGCGAGAATGTCATTGCCAAGCAAATATAAAAACCCTGTAGTTGCCACACTTTTGCCATGCTCTTGCTTTGTGGATGTCATTGTAGGTTTGGTATTATTTTGTTGAGATATTTTGTCTTGGTGATTTGAATCTGATGATTCTCCCCTGACAAGCGAAACATGTCATCCTAATTCTTCTGTATTCCATAAAAAATATGTATATTTTTAATCAATGTAATATTTTTCAGGCTCTTTGTTTCGCATGTCCCAGTATTTGGGATTATATTATTCTAACCGACAGTAATGTTGCAATATCAATACACCTAATGCCATAGTTTCGTATATGCATGTCATTGTAGAAATTCTTGCCACGGTGGGTGAGTGGTTATAGTGTCGGACTACCAACCCCAAGATTGTAGGTTCGCCCCTGGCCATGGTAAGTGATTTTTGAAGGCGACAAAAATCACGATAATCATGTCATACGTTGTTGGCATGTTAAAGAACCCATTTGAATTCAGTAGGCCGTGTTCAATGGCAAAATTAATCTCGGGTTTTTCCTCCAACACAAAGTTCCTCCATTCTCTACTTGAAAGCGCTGTAGTGTCAAGGAGTTTAGATATCTAACCTCCTTGACTTTTATAGCGTTCAAAGGAACGACGAAATTCGACATGCAAGCTACCCTCCGGGTGTCAATTAACAAAGCTTGCACCAGGCACCCGAGGCCATACGATATTATTATTGTAGAAATTGACCGTACTCGGATCCTATTTGATAATATTACTCTAAACTTGGGGAATTCATTCAAAATTCGAAGTATTAACAAGTATATAACATGTTTTGAATCAACAATGGATTCATCGTCAACACATTATAAATAAAAGGAATCTTAAAATAATACTAAAATCAAAAAGAAGAAAATCTTTAAAATTAATTATAAGCATAACTAATTAAGTCTAATCAAATTTAATTAAGACTAATTTGAATAAGATAACCAAATAAAAGCACATGAGGAAATGTATGTTGCTCTATGAATTTCTTTTAATTGGTAATTTTATTCACACCAGTCTCAATTGAACTTGATTAGACTCAATTAATTCTACTTATAGTTAACCTTAAATACTCCTTTACTTTTTAGAGTTTTCATTTACGTTTCCTTTTATGTATAACTAGCAACGCGGCCCGGCTTCGCCCGGGAACAGTTGTGAATGCATTACGTGGTAAGCGCTTCTTTACGATGTCAATGAACTACGATCTATATCCGTTTTACGCCTCGGTATGATGGGTTAAAATCACTGACTGGACTATTAACTATATTATCATGGAGATGCATGTGCAACAAATTCTTGTCAGACGTAATTTAAGAATGGCGAGGTGCATGAAACACAAATCCCCCTTCCGTCCAATGATAACTTGACTGCTTTTCACAGGCGAAATAAAGAAACCCGAGTTGCACTTCCAGGGAAACTCCAAACACAAGCACCCTTCTCAGAAGTCTTAACTCAACACGACTCGACAGTTTGCTGCTGCTGTCTGTATCTGGGGCAATAGGTTCGCCCGCTAGCTAGGCTATAACCGGGATGATAGACTCGCCCTTAGCTAGCTCGTAAACTGTCGCCTCAGTAGTGGAATGGACATGGTTGGAAGAAATTAAAACGTAAAAACACTTATAGTGGGCGATGTATTGAAGATAGACATATGCTCTCGCGGACTTTTTTGTAGAACTTTTCATGATGAACAATTCTTACACTCATAGTATTTAGATATTTTTAACGGTTTGTCCAGCGTAAGCTTACACAGCGCTCGGACGCCAGGTTTTTTTCCCCGACTTTTCCACTGAAATCGTTACTGCTCGGGTTCCTTTTATAATAAATAAATTATTTTCTACAGAAATCATCCTCGAGATATCCTTTACTGAATGGTAAAAACCGCGTCAAAATCCATCCAGTGGTTCTTGAGTTTACCCGTAACATCCACGAATCGGGGACTTTGTTTTATACTAAGTAGAGATGTGCTGACGACGAATCCATCGTAGATTCGAAATATTTACACGTATCTGTAACTAGATTTGTGACTTTGTGTCCCGGGTGAATCAGCTGCGCCTAATAATATTGTGTTATGCAGCCCAACTAGCGTTGTTTTCAGGAAGGTTGATATTCCTCTGCTTGTATCCCGTATGGTACTAATGCACTGTAATATCCTGCAAACGATACTGAACCCTAATACATTTCCCTCGATGTGACTAAATACTGATACGAGGGAAAAATAATAGTTTTCAGTATCGTTTGCGGGATATGCTTGCAGTGCATTGGTACTACCCTACCAGCGAATTGTTGCCGGTGGCGGAAATAGGAACTAATGCACTCCGCCCAACCACACGTCTGCGATAGACGAGCAGTCGTCGCCAGCGATACCTCATCGCATGTCGTTTGTGTGTATGATTCGTGCTGGGTCGTGCGCTGTGCGGTGTGTTCTCATTGTATGACTCTACATGCGTTCCCCCTCTTGCCTCGCACCCGATCGGGGCAGCCATAACGAGGCGAGATGACGTAATATATACACTACAGGCCTGCTCCATGTTTAGCGGTAACAATTCCCAGGTAGGGTAGTACATTACGAAATGCAAACAGAGAAATATTGACCTTCGTGACAACACGCGTTAGTTGGGCTGCATAAAATCCTTCAATATGCCTTCCTTCGGAGGGGAAGTAAAGCCGGTGGGCCCATGTCATAGAGCTATGCCATGAAATAGAACCTACCACTACAATTGCTAGTGTGTAGCCAAATTTGTAGGTTATATTTCGTTAGAAACGCTCTATCAAGTTCCAACGTTTGTCGCTAGATGTCAGTGGCATCTGATAGCCAAAGTTGGAACTACTTGAAATTGAACTTGCCCATTAATTTCATCCACACGCGACGGTACTTGTAGTTCACCCCATGGGTGTACGCATAGAAGGAGCTACAAACTCTGGCGAGCCGAACATTTCCTCGGTCTCTCCCGACACTAAAAGTCATACGCTAGATAACTAAATGCTCTTTCCAGTCTGGAGAAACCGTAACATATCCAGGAAGAAGAAAATGAAACTTTTTAATACCAATGTGAAAGCTGTCCTATTGTATGTGTTGTTGCTTAAACATCTCTCTGGTAGCAGTTAAAATGAAACACCTCAAGTACTCACTTAAAATAATTTATTAACTAAATTCTACAACTAAGGAGAACATCTTAAGACTACGACATTGCTTTCCGTGAGACTACACGTGACTGAGGGACGGGGACCTCACTCAAGGCTGCCCGAGTCGCCTGCGGGGTGCTGCCGTCTTGTGGTTGCTGGGTGAACTACCCTTAGTCCAGAGCGAAGCACCAGACATGCCGCCCATCTAATTTGTTACACAAATTATAAAAAATGATGGCAGTACGTGGACATACTGCTCCAACACAAGTCTCTAGCAATAAATCAAAACACACAATGTAGACAAAAAGAAAACAAGATAAACACAAGATAAACACTATATGAACACAAGATAAACACAAGATAAACACAAGATAAACACAAGATAAGCACACTACACTGGTAGTCCTTTTAGATGAGTTCTTCGGGGAAAAGGCTGATCCTGGTTACTGGCCGTTTGTACGACCCCTTGCTCGTCCGCACAGTCACCACACGCACCAGCCCATCAGTCCCAGGATGGAGCTCTTCTATTATCCCGGTTGGCCATGTGAGGGGGGGAGCATTTTCTTCTTTGAGGAGCACCAGCCTTCCTGCCTTGAGGTTGGGTTGGTTGTGGAGCCACTTGGAACGCTGCTGGAGCTGGCCCAAGTAGTCGGTTGACCAGCGTTTCCAGATGAGTCGTCGGCACCGCTGGACCAGTTGCCATCTTGACAGCCGTGATGATGGCCCTAAGAGACAATCTGGTTCAGGGAACGACACTAAGGGTTCGCCAGTCAAGAAGTGACCAGGGGTGAGGAACGCATACTCATCAGGACTGTTGGGTATCGGGATGATGGGTCTCGAATTTAAACATGCCTCAATTTGTGTGAGCAGTGTTGTTATCTCTTCAAAAGTTAGCACAGTGTTACCAGCAACTTTCTTCAGGTGGGTCTTCACTGATTTTATACCTGCTTCCCACAGTCCGCCGAAGTGAGGGGAGTAAGGAGGTATGTGATGCCAACGAATTCCTTCTTCAGCTGTGAAGTTCGATACGGTAGTTTGATGGTCTTCTGTTCGGATGAAGCGCGACAATTCATCTAGTTTCCTTCTTGCTCCGGTGAAGCACGTGCCATTGTCACTATACATGTGACTGCAGCGCCCACGTCTTGAAATGAACCTTCTTAATGCGGCAATAAAGGCCTCCGTGGATAGATCGCTGACTGCCTCAATGTGTAGTGCCTTGGTCGCCATGCACACAAACAATGCTATGTAGCATTTCTTCTGTATTTTACTTCGTGGGCTTCCATATTTCACATGCAGCGGCCCTCCATAGTCCACACCACAATGAGAGAACGGCTTGCTTGGGGTCACTCTAGACTTAGGCAACTGTCCCATGAGCTGACTGGTGTCATTGGTCTTCACTCGGAAGCATGTTACACAGCTGCGGATCACTTGCCTGATAACAGATCGGCCATTGGTTATCCACCACCGTTGCCGCAACGAGGCTAAGAGAAGTTGGCTTCCTGCGTGCAAAAGTCGTATGTGCTCATTCCAAATAAGCAATTTTGTGACAGGATGCTTAGGGGGCAGTATCAAAGGATGTTTTTGTTGAAATGATGCTTCAGCATTCTCCAGCCTGCCGCCCACCCTCAATAGGTTGTCACTATCCAGAAAGGGGTGCAGAGTGAGAAGTTTGCTCCGAAGTGGCACTGCGTTTCCTTGATGTAAATTATGTATCTCCTGACTGTACGAGCAGCGCTGAACGATGCGGATGATTGCTGTCAGACTATCGCGAAGTTCATCAGTAGTCAAAGGTCCATGCCTTCTTGCTGCTGCCTCCTGCTTTAGATTGTGAAGAAATCTGAGAATGTATGCAAATACTCTGTGCAGTTTAGTCCAGCTGGAAAAGCGGGTGAAGAGGTTATCTGCGTCTTGATTACTCGCCACGAAACACAACCTTACTCCTCGCTGCTCAGGAATTTCGGTTGGTTCAGCAGTGGTTAGTTCAGGCCAGGCTGAAGGATCCGTCGATAGCCAGGTGGGCCCCGCCCACCATAATCGATTGCCTTGAAGTCGATGTGGCTCCGTTCCCCTGGAGATAACGTCCGCTGGATTTTCCTGTGATGAGACATGGTTCCAATCTTGCTGAGAAGTCAGTTGGTGAATTTCCGACACCCTGTTGGCCACATATGTTTTCCAGGCTGAGGAGCTACCTGCAATCCAGGCCAGAACGACAGTGGAGTCTGTCCAGTAATAACGTCGACATGAATGTAGATTAAGGGCTTGAATCACTCTTTCCATTAGCCTGCTCAGAAGTAGTGCGCCATTCAACTCCAGTCTTGGGAGCGACACTTGCTTCAAAGGGGCTACCCTAGATTTAGAGCAAAGTAAGTGAACGGAGATTGTTCCATTGGAGTTGATGCAACGTAGGTAAGCGCAGGCACCGTAGGCTCTTTCTGAGGCATCAGCAAATCCGTGAAGTTCAACATTGGCATTCATGCCGTCTGCGGTCACCTTCCGTGGTACACGAATCTCATTTAGTTTGGGGAGCTGCTGATGTATCTCCTTCCATTGTGTCTCAAGTTCTGAGGGAATTTTACCATCCCAATCGAGGTGTCGTTGCCAAAGGACTTGTATGAACAACTTGCACTGGACAATTACAGGCCCTATGAGTCCCAATGGATCATAAATGGACGCTACATTGGCCAACACTGATCTCTTTGTCCAAGTCAATTTGTTGTGGTTGAGAGCTCCCACGGTGAATTGAAATGAGTCACTACTCGAATGTCATAACAGACCAAGCGTTTTCACGGCGCCATCTTCAAGAGGAAGACTGCAAGACACCTGGCTCTCGCGAAGTGTAGGTGGGATGGCCTCCAATACATCGGGATTGTTGGACCGCCATTTACGGATGGGGAATCCTCCGGTTTGCAGGAGCGATGTGAGGTCTTTGTACAAATGGATGGCTTTTTCAATGGTGTCCGTCCCTGTCAAAAGATCATCAACGTAGAAGTCTCTCTTGGCAACTTCGGCTGCTGTAGGGTGTATGTTTTTACCGTCGAGTGCCACCTGCAGTAAGCAACGGGTAGCTAGATACGGAGCCGCTGCAGTACCGTAGGTTACCGTAGTCAATCGGTACATATCCAATTGTTGATTCGGAGAACTGCGCCACAAGATTCTCTGGAAGTCTCGGTCTGCTTCATGAATCTGGATCTGTCGGTACATCTTCTCGATATCTGCTGTTAGCGCATACTTGTGTGTGCGGAAGCGAAGAACGATAGAGAACAGATCCTGCTGAACAGTTGGCCCAACCAGCATCACGTCATTCAGGGAGATCGACGAAGTTGTTTTAGCCGACGCATTGTAGACAACTCTGACCTTGGTAGTGTTGCTCGTGTCCTTGATTACTGCGTGATGAGGCATGTAATAAACAGGTTTCTGCTGGTCACTACGATCGACAAGTTCCATGTGTCCTAGTTGGCGGTATTCATCCATGAATTTGATATACTCATTCTTCAGTTCAGGTTGTCGATGCAATTTCCTCTCGATATAGCCAAAGCTCCTCCTGGCATTGGCAAACGAGTCACCAAGTTCTCCTACTGCTTCTCGTAGTGGAAGTCTCACTGTGAACCTGCCCGACTTATCACGCGTGAATGATTTCCTAAAATGCTCCTCGCATTGACTTTCTTCCTTGGAATGGCTACGAGTCGTCAGCTCCTCCTGTTCCCAAAAGCGTTCCACCTGTGTGTGCAAGGCTTCAGCCGTGGATAACAATGATGTTGTTCCATTCTTACGTTGTTGAACTGAGTGAGGGGGTAGACATCCAGATAGCACCCAACCAAGTTGTGTATTTTGAAGAGTAGGGTAACCTTCTCTAGATTGTTGTTCGGGTCTCAAGACTTCAAAGAACACAGTAGCACCTAACAGCAGATCTATCTCCTTAGGCTGGTTGAAATTAGGGTCGGCTAGTGGAATGTTGGCGGGCAGTTGCCAGTCCTCGCACTCTATTCTTGATGAAGGCAGCGGGCCAGTAATCTGACGCAGGACAGAACCTACTATATGCCGACTATAAGTACCAACTCTCGACTCTATCTGAAGTTGACAGAAGTGAGAGGATTCAGTCGCTCGCGTGTTGCTAATGCCATTGATGGGCATTGAATGCCGATTCAGTTTGATACCCAACCGGTCCACTAAGTCTCGAGACACGAAGTTCATCTGTGATGCGCTGTCTAATAGTGCTCGGCATTGATGCATTCGACCTTCGCTATCCCTAATGTTAACAATGGCAGTTGATAGCAATACTTCATTGTGAGGGCAAGCGCCTCTGACAGAACAATATGCTTGGTGTTGGGATGCAGTGTGTGACGAGGTAACAGTACGGTCCATATTCTGGTCTATATGTAACATTGTGTGGTGACTTTTATTGCATCTTCGGCAGTTACCAGCGTTGCAATTGTTGGCTATGTGGTCATTTCTCAAACAATTGAAACAGAGATTATGTTCCCTCACAATACCTATACGGCCATTTACGTCCATGTATTTGAATTTTGGACATTTATGCAGACTGTGAGATGTCTTACATAGCACACAATAAGGTGACGTGGTGACGAAGGCTCGGTGTTGTCCCCTTGAACTTGTACCACGCTTGACCTCATCTTGGGTTACAGCAGCTGTCTTGTTGGACGTGACTATTTCTAAAGTTTGGCAATTACTTTCCAAGAATTGAATTAGGTCCTTCAAACGGGCATGCACTTCATTTGACGTACCGTTCTCCCATTGTTTCCTGAGATTGAGACTGATTCTTTCCAAAACTAAGTGCGAGAGCATAAGGTCATGCAAGGGCGTTTCAATTTTTAGAGCTTCTATGGCATTTAAGTTGCTGCAAAGTTGATTAATTAGCAAACGCAGCTCTTTAGGAGAATCATGCTTTGCGTTAGGGAGTGACAGCAATTCCTTGATGTGAAGGTCTGATATAAGTCTGGGATTGTGATACCGACTGCGAATCAATTCCCAGGCGACCTTGAAGTTATCCTGTGAAATTGGTAAATTCTCAATTAGGTGGTGAGGTTCGCCAGACAAACATGATAGAAGATAATAGTATCTTTGAATGTCTGTGATTGTATCATTATTGATGATCAGCGCTACAAAGGTGTCATAGAAATGCATGCAATCTTGTAGAGCACCACTGAACTTGGGTAGTGAAATAGTTGGAAGTTTTAGGGCGCAACTATTGCTCATGTTATCACTATTTACAGGCGGAGGTGTGTGTGTATGTTCGGGGCACAATAGCGTTTCCATTTTTGACTTAATGTCCAGGCATAAATCATCAAAGGCTGCTCTATCTAGATCATGTGCTTCGTTTTCAGGATCATCGATTTCCAATTGTATCTGAGTGTCATTATACTCATCCATTAAACTCGCCAACGATTGTTTCCTAACTTTAATGTCGTTAAGATTCCCACCTGCTGCAAATGCATTCACGAATATACTTAAGCGAGTCACGCGAGATTTGATGACTGCTCTTTTCTTTGTTAATACACGTTTTTGATTGGCATCCATAATAACCCGGTAAGAAAGGACAGAAGGAATTGTTGAACCAGATTGTACTCACCGATGCTGTCTTCAATGTTGGTAAGCTTGTTTATCTGTCGACAGCGGTCTCTGGTGGATGTTCCTGCAAGTTCCGTTCTCTAGCAATCCTGGCGGGCATGTATGGTAGCTGACGTAACCGGACTAGCACCTCACAAGATGGCGTCCTTCGGTCATGGCGTGGTTGTGCTATTCAAGATGGCTATTTACAGAATACGAATTTATTTCTACCGTTATATATGTATATATTTTGTATTCTTATACCGCACTTTGTATTATTAGTCACAGTTTGATTTGTAACATAAGTCATGCACATTTCATCACTAAACAGGTACACTTGTTTCACAAAAATCCCACATGTTGGCACACGAATAAGTTCGAAGTTCACTTTTTTCTATAATCCGGCATTAGGAGGACCAAAATGTTGTTGCTTAAACATCTCTCTGGTAGCAGTTAAAATGAAACACCTCAAGTACTCACTTAAAATAATTTATTAACTAAATTCTACAACTAAGGAGAACATCTTAAGACTACGACATTGCTTTCCGTGAGACTACACGTGACTGAGGGACGGGGACCTCACTCAAGGCTGCCCGAGTCGCCTGCGGGGTGCTGCCGTCTTGTGGTTGCTGGGTGAACTACCCTTAGTCCAGAGCGAAGCACCAGACAGTATGCATGTGAAACATGGAGAGTTACCAATCCTATCAGCCACCAACTTCAAGTATTCATCAATCGGTGTCTGCCTCGAATTCTGGGCATACAATGGCCAGATATAATCCCAAACGAAGAGCTGTGGCAAAGTGCTAACCAACAACCTATAGAATCCAAATTAAACGGAGGAAATGGGGCTGGATTGGGCATACTCTGTGGAAAAAGAATGATGCAGTAGAAAGGAGAGCTCTGGACTGGAATCTTCAAGGGGCTCGGATACGGGGGGAAGACCAAGGAACACCTGGAAACGCACCATTGAAAGGAGGCCAGAAAAGCTGGAAAGACTTGGAGGGTTGTGAATAACTTGGCAACAAACAGAGCCCGTTGTAAATCATTCTTGGATGCCGTATGCTCCGCACGGAGCGAAAGGAAGTAAGTCAAGATAACTAAATAAGAGGCAGCTGATTCGCCCGGTATCTGTATTGACAGGCGTTACTACAATTTGTATGAATCATAGAAGAATGTGCCCAAAATGAGTTAGCAAAAATCCAAGAAAGGTGTTAATATTATCTCTTTCCTTTACTACACTTTCTGCCCATCTATTTCTTAAAAATGACTCATTATCTGCCTACGTCCATACAGTGGCTTCAGTCAACCATCTAGAGACGAAAATAGAAACTTTCCATTTTATTTTTGTTAGCTCCTTGCCATACATTCGTGGCCACATTGTTCTATTGAAAACGCAGCATGGTCCTATGTCGAACGTTTAGGCTCTTTTAATCATTTTCACTTGGCATACGCTCAAAAGGATAATATGATATTGGAAGAGTATTATTGAGCAAGGTTATGTTGAATAGTTGGTTGGTTGGTTCCTTAGTTTAGGGGCTGCGAAAACGCGGTCATGTAGCCCCGTGTAGTTTGGGTGTGTGTAGAATCTGGGGCAGATGACCTCGTAGTTCCTTCCCTTAAATCAACAATATAATAACTAGAATCTGTCTGATAACCAGTGTTAATTGTGGTGGCTGGATTAGTGTGTGTTTCTGTTTTCAATTCAAGTAAGGACTGCGGACATTGATTTTTATCAACTAGTTCCTAATTTTGCCACCAAACGCCACCGCCAACGACTACTAGTTCAGAACTTGGTTACCAGACGCCACCGCAGTCGGCTCCTGGCGACGAACGTAGGAACCTAAGAGCGTTTGTCAAATGTTTTACCATAATTTAGCTTCACACAGTTGTGATTAGTGGAATGTTCTTTAACATGCCATAAATCTATGACATGGGACCGCCGGCTTTACTTCCCATCCGAAGGAAGGCACACAGGGATTTTTAACGCTCTTAAAAAATCCGACGACTTCGGTCGGGTTTGAACCCACGATCTTGGGCATAGAAGCTCAGCATGCTACCAACTACGCCACCGAAGCCGCTGTTGAATAGTTGGAAACATCGCCTCGCAATACAGAGCCGCCACGCCATGCCGCGCCCCTTAAGACGGATCGGTGTGCACGGGACGCCAGCTTAGGTGTCACGGCGCGTTAAGACGCTTTGTATTGTTCCAAGACAGCTGGCACCGTATTGTACCAAACACCCGCCATCTCCGCAAATAAAGCGGGTATGTCAAAATATGGGGTGAAATATCGTCTTTCCTAAAGTCTGAAACAAAGCTGTGAGATACATACCTCTCAAATGAAACAACAACAACAACAAAATAATGTTTAGAGTATTGGTTTATTATCTTAAGTCTCATTTCAATAGCTTGAGTAGGATCTTCTTCTTCTTCTTAGCGTGCCTGTCCGTTTCGGACGCTGGCGATCAGCATGGCTATTCTGGCTTTGTCTGTGGCAATTCGGAACAATTTTTCAGAGCTTTTTTGAACCAGGTCCTAAGGTTGTCGAGCCAGGAAATTCTCCTTCTGCCGGCGATCTCTTCCCCTCTACTTTTCCTTGTAGGATACGTTGAAGCAACTCATACCGTTTTTGATACCTCATAATGTGACCAAGGTACTGTACTTTACGACACTTTATGATGTTGATCAGTTCTGGATTTTTTCAACTCTGTGTAGAATTTCCTGATTTGAAACTTTATGAATCCATGATATTCTCAGTATTCTTCTGTAAAGCCATAGTTCAAAGGCTTCAAGTCTAACAGTGGTAGCCTTCGTAAGGGTCCATGTTTCTACACCATACAAGAGAACTGAGAACACATTGTTAAATAAAAATGCACAGCTACCATGTTGAATTTATGAAATTAATTGACAATATATGACACGAATAGCCTATGTTTATATCTAAACAATCAATTACTGAGTCAAGTTGCATTGTGTTCGATTGATTATATCGCTCGAAAAGTCAATTTAAATATTTAATTTGACGTGCCGCCATGTTGTTTTAGTGTTGATCGGGTTATTGAAAGTCAAATGTATGAACTTATATAATCGTGTATCACCATACAAAGTTTCAAGTTGATTGATTAACTAGTTTCTGACACATTGGCACTAGTGAAATATTTTACACAGCTGTCATGTTGGATTGATGGAGATTATTTTAAAAGGCATGGTTATGATGATTGGAGATGGAAGTGACTTTTTACTAAATTTCATTAACATCGGTCCAGTCAATCTTACGTTATTTGAGTGCTGGTAGACATAGATCTCATAAACCTATTTATGTTCGACCCTGACTATTATATGTCAGAAAACTGTTTTATAATGAGGCTCACGAAAACACTAATTTTCATTATGAAACAGTTTCTCCCACCAATCAGAGTTCAAGACACATTTGTTTGACCAATTAGATAATCAGATGCGCTGAGTTCCACGGCCTTCTAATTTAAATTTCACTGCCTGGCCTAGTGTCATGGTAGGGTAATCGAGGAGGCCATGGTCAAATACAAGGCATTCTCTGCGTCTCATGCGCTCTGTTCAGTACATAAAAATGGCGAAATCTCGACAGATATTTATGAATATGTATGTTCAAACATAAAATAGTTATAATAAATCTCGTATGGAAATTATAAAACTCGCATACGCTCGTTTTATAAACATACTCGTGTCTTAGTTATTGCCATTATAGGCTCGTTGCATAATGTACTATTTACATACGATGAAAATAGCCCATAAATGGTGTTTTCGTGGCATAGTATGCTCAATAGAATTGATGATGTCGATGATAGTTGTTTTCAGGGAGTTACACGAATGGAGTTGATATCAGAGCACCATGTATAAGTTCGTTTAAGAACAGATACATGCCGGCTTTCTCAAGTACAGCTGCTGATGATAAGGGAGATATGTTTTAGATCTCGTGAAACTCATACTGCTGCGGTTTGTTAACTACAGAGACAATTATAAGACCAAAGGGACTCCTATTTCCGCCTGCAGGGCTGTCTTCATAAACAACGCCTTACGCTGAATAGAAGAGAGAATTGAAAAGATGTTACCTGTTCCTCAGGGGGCTGTTTGTGTTCCAGACTTTAAAACAAACTTTATCTTCGGGTCAGAATTATCTTTGTCAGATTTAAAGGATATATTTCTTTCTCAGTAGTAAGGATTGCTCTTTAAAGCTTGAATAACAGATCTGCTGTTAAAATACTGCAGGAATTCCTTTTGTCACAAAGATATGGGAAATCCATAAAATCCCCGAATCGGGCAACTTTTAAAAACATAAATGGACTAATTGTCGAGATTTGAAAATTAATGATGTTGTAGCTCAGGTGAAATGTTTATTGAACTTAGGAGTTGCGTTAGGTCTGTTTTAGAATCCAAGCCAGTGAGCAATAGCTTCCCACACATAATTATGTTCTTACATGTATTCAGTTTAATTGTTCTTGTCAGTGAAGATTGCAGTCTGGCGTGCATAAATCAGAGGGGAAAGGTGATTGGACGGGTTCCCTCCCTCTCCATGAAACTATTGTAGATAAACCGACCCAGATAAATACGAATATTTCCGCCCAATCTAGTGTCCAGGGGGTGATAATATTTCTTTTGTCCGGTGAGTTTACATTGCAGAAACGTGACGTTAGGGGAGATTGTTCCAGATGTTCCAGGTATTTTTCTTACTAAACAATATTTTCATATTAGTGGTATAAAGTGAGTCAGAAAGGTCTTATCACAAAGCGATGGACACTATTGATCAACTGCCGCAATGATGTGACTTTAGGTTTCCTCTTAACCCGCCACCCCTTTGTATAAGCCTAAATCGAAAATTTTGCAACACAGTTTTATTTAAGGGGTGATTTTTCCTTAAATCCGAATTTTCATGCCATTACCTTCAGCAGTTTTGAAGTCAAGCCATAAAACACAGACAGACACATTTTAATCTAAGGTTCAATCATTCCAGTATTTAAGAAGCTTGACAACCTCCAGCGGAAATTGGTTGGTTCCTCAGTTTAGGGGCTGCGACAACGCGGTCATGTAGCCCCGTGTACTTTGGGTGTGTGTAGAATCTGTCTGATAACCGGTGCTAATTGTGATGACTGTATTAGTGTGTGTTATCTGACTTCAAATCAAGTGAGGACTGCAGACATTGAATTTTTTCAAGTAGTTCCTACTTTTGTCGCCAAATGCCACCGCCAACGACTACTAAGTCAGAACTTGATTACCAGATGCCACCGCAGTCGGCTCCTGGCGACGAACGTCGGAACCTAAGAGCGTTTGTCGAATGTTTAACTTTTATATAATTTAGTTTCACACAGGTGTAATAAGTGGAAGGTTCTTTAACATGCCATAAATCTATGACATGGGCCCGCCGACTTTACTTCCCTTCCGAAGGAAGGCATACTGAGGGAAATTTATCGCTCTTAAAAAATCCGACGCCTTCGGCCGGGATTGAACCCACGATCCTGAGCTTGTACAGAAGAAGTGAGACGCAGAATCTCCATGGGGAAGAGAGCTTTCGGGTGAATGAAAGGTTTATTAACAGCCAGAAGCATACCGATCAAACCTAGGAAGATGTTTGCAAAATGTTTTGTGTGGAGTGTGGTGTCTTATGGTTCGGAAACATGGGCAGTCAGACAGAAAGAACTAAAGTATTTGGGAAATTTGGAAATGTGGTTATGGAGAAGAATGGAGAAAGTGAAGTGGATCTATCGAATGGGAAATGAAGAAGGTAGGAGAGGAGAGGAGAGGTGTTTCATGATGTTGATGCTGAAGAGGAACAAGTAGTTCCGTGACGAACTATATCAAATTATAGAGACCATATATCAACAGTTTGCAGACCTGGCGACTCTAAATATATTCTTAGTTCCATCTCTTAAGCTCCACAATGCACATGCAAAATTTGGTTGAGATCCGACAGGTAATATGCACGTTACATGTATTTAAATATTGAATTTATCAGTATGCGTAAAATCAGGTTGGCGACACTGCCGTAAATTGGATGCTCAAACTTAAATTGAAATATTATGACTTATACAAGTGCCAATCGTGAAAGAACTTCATTTATCAGTATTCAACATTAAACCTGTCAGCACGCGTAGAATCATGTTGGCAGCTCTGTTGTATATCGGTTACTGAGAATTAACCTACATTTGTAGGTGCTACATGTATGCAAAGTTTAGAACTGTTATCCTTTATAATTTCTGATATATTGAGATTAGGATAAAAATGTATAGCGTGCATTTTTCAACAGTTGGCAGCTCTGTTGACACTACAAAAATGCATATTCATATCTGCTCAGGGGTGCAAATTACATACTGAATTTGGTTGAAATCCAATAGTTAGTATGGAAGTTACATGCATTTAAAGCTTGGACCTATCAGCAGACATAGCATCATGTTGGCAACACACTAGTACATGAGCACCTGTAAATTAGTATGTGTGTCAATTTTGGAACACTTCCCATGCATATCTTCCGAGATATCCAACATAAACCTCAATTTTCAATTGTGATTTTTCAGCAGTTGGTAGCACTGACGTCATTTTCAAATATGACCTTGCAATATTCAGGCATAGCTCTTTACCCATACCAAATTTGGTTTCGATAGCTGCAGCCGTTTAGGAGCTGATAGGGGAGGGTGGGTGGGGGACGGACACACACACACACACACACACAGACAGACAGACAGACAGACAGACAGAAGGACAGACAGACAGACAGACACACATTTTTCGGATCGATCTCTTAAGTCTACTTTTTCCTCATTTTTACAAAATGTGAAAAGTAGGCTAAAAATCTTGGATGAGTCACGTACTACGTAAGAATTGTCTACTACAAATAATCATGGAATGAAAAGTAGAAGGAAAAAGAGGGGGAGGAAGAAGAAGGTTTGGAATGTTAACAGTAATGTAAAGAGAGAAAGTTACAAGCAAATGAAAGAAGATGCTCAGGACAGAGAGAAATGGAGGACGTCGAGTTGAAACCTGTATGCGGACAGATTTACTGAAATAATAATATTATTTGTACATCCGGGAGAAAATACAACATTTTGGCCACAATATCAAAATATTCAGACAGAAAGCTCACTCCTTAGTGGTCGACTACACGTCACAAGAGTCAATGTGTGGGGAAGACTTCCTAAAATTCCCTGGTCTGTGGGCTGGAACAGGGTCCTCGTGAGACAAAACTGAGAAGACGTGGGTTCGATTCCCATCTCTGCCATCCTAGAAGTACCTCTCCGTGGTTTCCTACTTCTATTCTCGGCAAATGCTGGGATGGTTTATAACTTAAGAACACGATCGCCAATTTCCCAATCCTCAGCTGTATTACAAATACAGGACCACTTCTACTACTATTATCAAAATTTAGTTACTTGTCCTCATATCATAACCAAAACACTCGATATGGCTCTTCCCTCGCCATCTCCATCAATCACTCATCTATGATCAACCGCTCTTTTGCTGTTGCTGGGTTTCGACTATGGAATTCAACTCCTACCGATATCAGAAATTCTATAACAATAAAGAAATTGAAGGCCACATGCCGAGATTACCTGTTGAATACTGATCATTGACCCGTGTGAATGGTGATGGATGTTAGGACGTATGACTGTGCTAGGATTATATTTAGGATATTAAAGAACGGTCTGTGAGTCTCCGTGGCTTAGGAGGCAGCACGCCAGCCTCTCACCCCAGGGTCCGTGGATGAAATTCCGGTCACTCCATGTGAGATCTGTGCTTGGACAAAACGGAGGAAGACAGGTTTTCCTCCGGGTACTCCAGTTTTCCCTGTCAAACTTTCATTCCAGCAACACTCTCCACTATCATTTCATTTCATCTGTCATTTATTTAATCATTGTCTCAGAGGAGTGCGACAGGCTTTAGCAGCCGGCACAGTTCATATCCTCGCCGCTAGATGGGGGCTGTATTTCATTCCGTCCCTGACCTGGTCGACCGGAAGCAGGCTGTGGATTTTCATAGAAAGATCTGTGACATTGTGATTATTATTATTTTTATTATTATAATTATTCATATGTCCTTTTCATTTAGCCTATATTAGTATTAACAAAATTAATTTATTCCTTATTTATCATCAAAATTATTTATTGAATTTAAACAATTGTTTCATATGTAATGGTACCATATTTTGTGGTTAAGTGTAAGAGAGAGCCACTACTGAAGACATAAAATAAATAAATAAATACTATTACTACTACAACAGACTCCACAATACCACATGTTATCAGACAAATTCTACACCCACACAAGTACACGGTGTTAAATGACCACGAGGTTACAAAAGCCCCTAAATGAATTAACAACAACAACTAAATCACTGGGGCTATATCTTGTTCTCTAAACACAGTCGGAACAAAGAGTGTGATACTCTAAGAAGGAAGGAAGCTTGTAGTTTTACGTGACCTTTAATCTCGCGTTCATAAACCAAGGGGCATCATATTTACGTAGAATCCGAACCAATAGACGTGGTAATCCTACATGCATTAACCGGGAATAGAACTCGACCTGGGAGGCAAGCAGTTTGTATTGGGTTAGAATAGCTACAACATGAACTTAGCGCGGTAAGAGGCTCAAAAGAATCACGTAGATGGATCAATGAATATGAACTGTGTTTGTCCATCTGAATCAAAGTGAATGGTGAAAGCTTCTCGGGACAAGTTTATTCACAGATCGACCTGGAAGATGATGTGGGAAAATAGCACCTGGTGCTCGTGACGGATATCTGTTCATAAGAGATCCCAGAAGCACAGGAGACAACAGGCTGCTGGAAGAAACATGTTTTGTGGTTAATTTATTTAGAGCTTTGGAGTATCTTGATCATCATCCCCGTGCATTTGGGTGTGTGTTGAAATGGTCTGATAACATTTAATTGTGTGATGACTGTAGTACTTAGTGTGTGCAACTGTATTAGAGACAGAGATAGGGTGGGTGTCCTGGGACTTGAAGTAAGGTACTATCCAGGCATTTGCCTGGGAGAGAGTGTCAAAAGAAACTGGGGGAAAATATCACCCAGGATAGCCACTGTCAGCACAGTGATTCGAACCTGCATCACCAATAACCATCATCCTCATCATCATTACCATACTGGTTTGACTATTTCCACCAGACACCTTTTCACGATAAATATGAACCTGCCAGCGTGGCGCTATGCTCGCGTGCTGTAATCGAACCTACATCTTCTTAATTTTGCCTCACGAGGCTGAGTGTAGCCAGTTCCAGCCCTCAAACCACAAAACAATTTCTTAGTAAGCCGGGAATCGAATTCGAACTATCCTAGAAGTTAAATTTTCCATGGTTTTCCTCTTCTACTCCAGGCAAATGGTTCCCAATTTTTAACCACATCAACCTTCTTCCCAATTCAATTAAGAATACATACATTATTAACAGTGATAATTAAGCTCCTATAATGCAGCAACAAAAGAAATCTCAGTACGTTTCCAAATACATCAGCATCGGTATCAACATTTTTTAGCCTACTTTCATTTATGAAAAAAAAAGAGGCTTATGAGATCACCTTTTGTCCATGTGTGTGTATGTGTGTGTGTGCTTATGTGTGTGTGTGTCCCTATTTAAATACAAATGGCTGGAGAGATTTTAATGAAACTCGGGTAGATCATAGCGCAATTTTTTCCGACCCTGACCGTGCCCTTCAAATTGTAATTCGTCTCACCAATCCAACATGGCGGCAGTGTGAAATATTTCACCGGCATTCTACCTAGGCATATCTCCAAAACTATTCCGGATATCACCCTGAAATTTTGTATGGTGATAAAGGTCACTACTGAAAGTTCACATATCTGACTTTCAAACGCCTGTTGGGTAAAAAACGAACATGGCGGCCAAGCGAATTTGAAACATTTTAAAAGATTTGTCTCGCGATTTAACCATGTGAGCGCAGTGAAACATGGTCCAGCAAATGTTTATACACATTGTAATGCACTGACATCCAATTTAGTTGAATTGTTTAAATAATCTCAAGATGGCGGCTGGGCGAAATTTTAAAATTAACTTTTTTATTTCTTGTGTCCTAATCATGCGATCGAAGTCAACGTTTGAATAATGAACCTACGCAATAATCGTCATCTAATAGTACATAACTCTATGGCCTACATATATAAGAATCCAACATGGCGACCGTCCGAAATATTTAGACGGTTCTCAATATCTACTTATCTATGACAGCAATCAAAGTGAAATTTTGTATGTTGATAAAGGCTATTAACATAAGTAGGATATATGAAAATAGACTGTTTAGTTCTTCACAGAACTACTTGTTAAAATTGAGGAACCTTGCCTCTAGTGGATGTGGGTGGATGAGAAAGCTGAATCCCAGAAAATCCCTGTTTACGGCGTATGACGAGGCGTTTCCAACCCACTGTTTCCAATTAATGTGTCCTTTCTTTACGACCGTGATTAAGGGAACCTTTTACACACTCATATCATTGCTTGTCTCAGGGGGATCTAAGACTCCTACATCTCTACATCAAAGTACCCATCAATTACCGTTTATAGTGCGGATTTCGTGCATCCAATCGTGTCCTGTTCTTACGTTCTCACTGAAGCAGTGATAGCTTCCACTTCTCACAATTGCGTGTTTGCAATTATGTTTTTGTCAATTAAATGTCAAACTAACATATTCGTAGGTGCCACGTGCGTCGAACTAACTAACTGACTAACTAACTAATTAACTAAATAAATAAATAAATAAATAAATAAATAAACTACTGTGTATCAAAACACAGAGTAAATGCCGCACAGAATGGGTTAAAGAGGTACAAAGAGACTTACACGTAATCAACATAGAAGCGGCTTCGGTGGCGTAGTCGGTAGCATGCTGAGCTTCTATGCCAAAGATCGCTGGTTCAAATCCGGCCGAAGTCGTCGGATTTTTTAAGAGCGTTCTAAATCCCTCAGTATGCCTTCCTTCGGAGGGGAAGTAAAGCCGGTGGTCCCATGACATAGATTTATGGCATGTTAAAGAACCTACACCTGTGTGAAGCTAAATTATATAGGTTAAGAATGTAAACAACGCTCTCAGGTTCCTACGTTCGTTGCCAAGAGCCACCTGCGGTGGCGTCTGGTAGCTAAGTTTTGAACTAGTAGTCATTGACGGTGGTGTTTGGCGGCAAAAGTAGGAACTATTTGAAAAATTCAAAAGTCTACAGTCCTTACTTGAATTAAAGAACGGATAACACACACTAATAACAGTCATCACAGTTAACATCGGTTATCAGACACACCCAAAGTACACGGGGCTACATGACCGCGTTGTCGCAGCCCCTAAACTGAAGAACCAACCAACCAACATTGACAATTTCGAAGGCCGTACTGAGTGCCAGACGAAAATCGCGAATGTTAAGTTTGAACCAAGATCATTACGACAACCTGGAAAAAGTTGGACGGATGAGAGGAAGAGGGAGCATTCCGCGAGAATGAAGGGATTTTGGGAGGAGCGGAGGAGACACACCTCCAAATGACATCATGTTATCAAGTTCTCCTGTAGGGGAATTTTCGCTTAAATAAATAAATAAATAAATAAATAAATAAAGGCTCAAACTTTCAGCACGAAATCATCCGACAAACAATCTTCCAAGAACACCAGAAGCGGCAGACAATGCTAAAACACGAGCACCGTGGTCCATAGGTGGCCCAAACGACTAAAGAATTAATAAATAAATAAATAAATAAATAAATAAATAAATGCATAAATAAATAAATACATGTGTTAATGAAACAGTGTTAATTTACCTAATAAGTTTCATGCTTGTAACTACGTTTCAAAAGGGTGTTTAATGTATGTTATAATTCTCGTTAACCAGTGTTAATGGACAGCGCGTAGAAACACTGATAAATTGTGAGAATCTTTGAAGCGCTTTAGCAGAAGAGGTTTGTCTGAGTACCGCTAATGGCGGCTTTTAATCACTTACACCACAGTTTAAGCGCTTGTTACGGCCTTGCCTTAAATCTCTTTAAACTAGTGCGAGGAATCATAAATTGACCTTTCAGTTTGAGACTTTGTTATCAGCTAAGAGGATTAACCAAGTGATAGAACTTCATTTGTAACTCAAGGAGAAGTGAAATCTCGAGCAGGAATGCAATTAGGAAGGGATTAGAGCAGGGTGGAGCAAGAAAAGAAAACATTAATCATTTTGCATATAGAGTTAGTGTGAAAGGATCTCATGCGAAGATTACAGCACGCGAGAACAGCGCCGCGCTGACAGGCTAACATTTATCGTGAAGAGGTGTCTGGAGGAAATAGTCAAACTAGTATGGTAATGATGATGATGGTTAATGATGATTTTTCGCAAACGCGATAAGCATGAAATGCTCATAAAGGCTTGTACTGCTGTATTTTCTATTTTACGATCCTCAAACTTCTTTATGTTTTGAGAAACCGAAACCTACAAAGTGCCATCGATAACATCGCAAACTAGTGACAAATTATTAATTTTTAGCCTACTTTTCACATTTTGTAAAAATGAGGAAAAAGTAGACTTATGAGTTCGATCCTGACAAATGTGTGTCTGTCTGTCCTTCTGTCTGTCTGTCTGTCTGCCTATGTGTGTGTCCCTCCATCCCCCCCCCCTATCAACTCCTAAACGGCTGCATCTGTCAAAACCAAAACCTGAATCGTACAGCGATATTTGAAAATTACATCAGTGTTACCAACTGCTGAAAAATCACAATTAAAATTTGATCTGGATATCTCAGAAGTTATGCATGCAAGCTGTTCCAAAATTGACACACACAGACATGCCAGATTAATTTTCAGGAGCTCATATATGACAGTGTTGCCAACATGATTCTAAGCCTGCTGATAGGTACAACATTTAAATACATGTTACTTCTATACTACCAATTGGATTTCAACCAAATTTCGTATATACTTTGTGTACCATAACAGTGTTATGATTATGCGTATTCTTGAGAGCCAGCATATTATTATTATTAATGTGCTTTAAATATGTAACCTGTAATCTATTGATATTGTATTATGAATAACTTCAGTAGTGATGTTCTCTACACAATTTTGCTATTAATGTGCTGAATCAACCGTTCCCATTTAAACAAGTGGCCTGATTGTATTGAAATATCTCGTGTGGCGAATACAAAAATGATACAATACTCGGAATGTCAACTTATCTGGTTTTAGAAACTGATCCTTGTAGCGTCCGGTTTCGATGCGCTCCCTCACCGGACTGGCGTCCCGAGAAAGTGCTACACTTAAATTTGTCGCCTGTGGTGCGCTCTGTTTGCTATTATGAGTACTAGTCATTAATGCTCCATTTAAGTCTTCTCATAGCCATCTGTTGTTGCAATTTAGAAACAATACTTGTTTTTAGCCTACTTTCGATTTTTGCAAAAAATGAAAGTAGACTTATGAGATCACTACAGGGCGAAAAAAAGTGTGTCTGTCTGTGTGTGTGTGAGTCTGTGTGTGTGTGTGTGTGAGTGTGTGTACTCTGAATGTCTGTCCCCCCCTATCAATTCGAACACGGTGAGCGCAAATTGAACGAAATTTGGTACAAAGGTAGCACTAGCAAAGGACACCTCAGTGTCATGTTTTATATCGCCGCCATCTTGACGAAAACGTAATGGCGGCCACACAAATGTTTAAAGCTTAAATCAAATTACGACTAACCTAATCATCCGATCTCTACCAAATTTTGCAACAACATACCTTTATGAAGGGATCATCCTTTGACAAATCTAATAGGTCATTAGCCTAATAGTTTGCGGATGGCGGCCATTTTTGTGTCAAAATCGATTACCCCTATTAATTCGAACACGGTGAAACCGAATGGAATGAAATTTGGTACAGAGGTAGCACTAGCAAAGGGCACTCCAGTGTCATGTTTTATATCGCCGCCATCTTGACGGAAACGTAATGGCGGCCACCCAAATGTTCAAAACTTAAATCAAATTACGACTAACCTAATCATCCGATCTCTACCAAATTTTGCAACAACATACCTTTATGAAGGGAGCATCCTTTGACAAATCTAATAGGTCATTAGCCTAATAGTTTGCGGATGGCGGCCATCTTTGTGTCAAAATCGTTTACCCCTATTAATTCGAACACGTGAAACCGAATGGAATGAAATTTGGTACAGAGGTAGCACTAGCAAAGGGCACCTCAGTGTCATGTTTTATATCACCGCCATCTTGACGGAAACGTAATGGCGGCCACACAAATGTTCAAAGCTTAAATCAAATTACGACTAACCTAATCATCCGATCTCTACCAAATTTTGCAACAACATACCTTTATGGAGGAAGCATCCTTTGACAAATCTAATAGGTCATTAGCCTAATAGTTTGCGGATGGCGGCCATCTTTGTGTCAAAATCGATTACCCCTATTAATTCGAACACGGTGAAACCGAATGGAATGAAATTTGGTACAGAGGTATCACTAGCAAAGGGCACCTTAGTGTCATGTTTTATATCGCCGCCATCTTGACGGAAACGTAATGGCGGCCACACAAATATTCAAAGCTTAAATCAAATTACGATTAACCTAATCATCCGATCTCTACCAAATTTTGCATCAACATACCATTATGGGGGGAGCATCCTTTGACCAAACTAATAGGTCATTAGCCTAATATTTTGCGGATGGCGGCCATCTTTGTGTCAAAATCGATTCCCCCTATTAATTCGAACACGGTGAAACCGAATGGAACGAAATTTGGCACAGAGGTAGCACTAGAAAAGGCCACCTCAGTGTCATCTTTTATATCACCGCCATCTTGACGGAAACGTAATCGCGGCCACCCAAATGTTAAAGGCTAAAATGTAATTACGACCAACCTAATAATCTAGTCTCTACCAAATTTTGCAACAACAAATCTTTATGTGGGAAGCATATTCTGACCAAACTGCTAGATCATCAGCCCAATAGTTTGCAGATGGTGGCCAAGTATGTGTGCAAATCGATTCCCCCTATCAATTCAAACACGGTGAAACCGAATTGAACGAAATTTGGTACAGAGGTAGCACTAGCAAAAGGCACCTCAGTGTCATGTTTTATATCGCCGCCATCTTGACGGAAACGGAATGACGGCCACCCAAATGTTAAAAGCTTAAATCAAATTTCGACCATCCTAATAATTTGATCACTACCGGATTTTGCAACAACATGCCTTTTTGTGGAAAGCATCTTATGACTGACTACAAGGTCATCAGCCCAATAGTTTGCAAATAGCGGCCATGTATGTGTGCAAATCCATTCCCCAGATCAATTCAAACACGGTGAAACCGAATTGAATGAATTTTTTTACAGAGGTAGCACTAGCAAAGGGCACCTCGTATTCATGTTTAATATCCCTATAGGACGTTGTATTTCAACAAGCTGCTACAACCAACATTCAATTATACTCCTTGAAAAGGACAAAGAGTTATAACAATACCCATGCATTTAGGAGAAAGTAGGCTATATGTTCTTGACTGAACATCTTGTTTAGTGTATGATTGTGTCGTGGCCGGCAATGACCTAATCTGTATGAATGTATGCTATATTGTGGCTGGCGGATGGCATTCGCACGCCTGGTAGCTGGCCTTTGGTCCCGCTCCAGCAAGAAAATCAGCCTGTACACACACTACTACAGCCGTCACACTGGCACAGAATGTCAGAGAGATTCAACACAATAACGTACAAGGGGATGAATGACCACGATGTCGCAATGCCCCTAAATAAGTCAAGCAGCAGCAACAGCAGCTGCAGTAGCAGAAACAACAGCAACAACAATAACAAAGAACGACTTGTTCCAAACTTTGTGTGTGTACTTTCTTAACACAAGAATTCATGATGTATTCTTTGAGGATTTGTTTCCCGACGGGTGATTTTCCTCGCCTTTACGAGCGAGTTTTCGAAGTTGTAATGGGAGCCTATTGACGTACTTTTTATTTGGAGACTTGAGCCACCTGTCCTCGGTACGGGCAATGGGCACGCACCTGGGACCCGCCTGTATTAAGAGATGCCATTTGCATATTTTAAAACTTTCCCGAGTTTTAACGACGGCGCTGATGTAAATGTCCCTTGCGGAAGGAATACAAATTACTGAGCAGTTCAATATCACACTGGAGATTACCATATAGTAGTACATTCTAATAATACGTTTAATTCCAGGGTGGAACATTCTTATTAACAGTTTAAGTTCAAATGATGTGGTTCCTGGAAGTTCTAATATTAATTTCATTTACGAACGCCTCTCTTTTTCTCATAGCGATACCACGATTAAGATGAGCTTTATATCTACTGGTTTAAAAGCAACCCAATTATACGTAATTCTTAAAGGAAAATATGAAGTATGGAATGATCGACGGGTTAGTAGTGCAACTGATACAAAAAAAAAAAAACTTTACCTTAACCCTTTACAGGACAAAACATTTTTCAAATATTTTTTAATATTTATTCCATTTGAATGTTTATTATTTTTAATTGAATTAATGTTAATAATTAGTTTTTTTAATTTATTCCATTCTTATGATTTCAAATTTCTAATTTGTTTTCATATCCAAATTTTTCATTTTTTATAATCATAATTTTAGTTACATATAGTCTACTTATTTCAACAATTTAAAAATATTTTTAAAATTTATTGTTATATTTATTACGCTACTCAAATTTGTTTTTAAAATTTTTATTTCTATGTTTGTATTCCATTAACTATTAATGATTTCTTAAGGTCTTGTTCTTGTTTTTAAAATATTATTCAGCACCGTAGTTCAAGAACAAACAGTAAAATTTGATTTCCCAGGAAAGCTCCTTAAAAACGGCTGAAGGATTGAATCAGCAGCACCTTTCAAAGTATAAATCTTCCTTATAATAATAATAATAATATCGTATGGCCTCGGATGCCGGGTGCAAGTTTTGTTATTTGACACCCAAAGGGTAGCTTGCATGTCGAATTTCGTTGTTCCTTGAAGCACTATGAAAGTCAAGGAGGTTAGATATCAAGCTCATTGAACACTATAACGCTTTCTAGTAGAGAAATGAGGAACTTTGTGTTGACAGAAACTCCCGAGATTAATTTTGCCATTGTGAACACGGCCTACTGAATTCAAATGGGTTCTTTGGCATGCCAACATCGTATGACATGGTGTCGAAATTTTTGCCGCCTTTCAAAAATCACTTACCACGGCCAGAAGCGGACCTGCAAGCTTGGGGTTAGTAGACCGACACGTTGACCACTCACCCACCGTGACACGCTATCTTCCTTATGATAAGTGGTTGGTATATCGACCACTATCCTACACTTGTTGCCAAGCTAACCGTATAGGAGGCCTAGATGACGAACACTTGTTTCCTTGTTAGCCATATAGGAGGCCTGGATGCCGAACACTTGTTGCCTTGTTAGTCATACAGAAGGCCTAGATGACGAACACGTGTTGCCTTGATAACCATATAGGAGGTATAGATGGCAAACACGCGTTGACTTGATAGCCATATAGGAGACCTAGATGACCAACATGCGTTGAATTGATACCCATATAGGTGCTCTAAATGACGAACACTTGTGGCCAAAGTAACCATATGGTAGGCCTGGATGATGAACGCTTGTCGACTTGGTAACCATATAGGAGGCCTAAATGATAAACGTTTGTTGGCTTGGAAACCATATAAGAGGCCCAGGTGATGAAAACTTGTTGCCAAGGTAACCTTATGGGAGGACTACTGTCGACCAAAGTATTATGTGTACTCGAGTTTGAAGGTTGTTTGTGAAGGAACCAATAGACCTACATAAAATCCAATCACATCATCATTTTCGTCGTTCGATTTTACGTTAGCTCAAGTAGGTTTGGAATTTTTAATTTATATTTTAATATTTTTTGTCGCAGTTGGAACACAAAACGTGCACGTTTTTAAGCGTGTTTCAACCATGCGTCACATTTAAGAATTATTATCTCAAAAACCCGTCATCAGATCGAATCCAAATTTTAACACAATATACATTGGAATGTTGTATAACTGGTTTAATAATTACAAAATTTTGCGTGTCCAAGAAAAAAAAATGTTATCATTTTTGTAAGGTAACTTTTTCTCGGCTCGGGGTGGTTGGAAAATGTAGTTCTTGGTTGCGATGTAATCCTTATACATCAAAAAGTTATGCTGTATGACTGTGAAATACGTAAATTAACTCACTTATTTTATATCGGTTTGTATTTGTAGGCGGAAATAACACATCGTTCACCAGCTACCCACTCCGTGAAAGCTGTACAGCGTTGCTGTGATGGGGCCCATCACTTCCGAGCGAGGCACGCCATGATGCGTGATGGGCTCCATTTCGGCAACGCTGTACAGCTTTTCCGGAAGCGGGTAGCTGGTGAACGATGTGTTATTTCCGTCTACAAATACAAACCGATATAAAATAAGTGAGTTAATTTACGTATTTCACAGTCATACAGCATAACTTTTTGATGTATAAGGATTACATTGCAACCAAGAACTACATTTTCTAACCACCCCGAGCCGAGAAAAAGTTACCTTACAAAAATGATAACAACTTTTTTTTTCTTGGACACGCAAAATTTTGAAATTAATAAACCAGTTATACAACATTCCAATGTATATTGTGTTAAAATTTGGATTCGATCTGATGACGGGTTTTTGAGATAATAATTCTTAAATATGACGCATGGTTGAAACACGCTTAAAAACGTGCACTTTTAGTGCTCCAACTGCGACAAAAAATATTAAAATATAAATTAAAAATTCCAAACCTACATGAGTTAACGTGCAATAGAACGACGAAAATGATGATGTTATTGGATTTTATATAGGTCTATTGGTTACTTCACAAACAACCTTCAAACTCGAGTGCACATAATACTTTGGTCGACAGTAGATGTTGATTACTTGTTGATTACTTGTTGCGTTTGTAACCGTACATGAGGCCTAGATTTTAAACACTTGTTTCCAAGGTAGCCACCGTGTCGAATTGTTTTCTATTATAACCACAGATAGACCCCTCCAGCCATAAAATACATCTTTCTAATGTTCATAATAATAATAATAATAATAATAATAATAATAATAATAATAATAATAATAATAATAATGGAATTATATACAAAACATGCGCCCTGAAGATTAGTAAATGCATATACTCAACTACGGAAAATTAATTAATGGTTAAGGTTAGGTTGCAATTCATCACAATGTCGGCTACTGGAATTTCTCCTTTTCCCACTACTCTACTCCTTAACGTTCTGCAGATTGACAGCAGTGCTTTAACGCTCCCGGGTAGGAGTAGAACGTGGGTAACCATCGATAGTTCGACCGTTAGTTAGATTCGGAATATTTATATTCTTTCTATAACAGTTTCGACGAAAACAACAAGAGACTTCTGAAATTCTATAGCCATGTCTCTAGAATGGACACCGACAGACTAACCAAAAGATTAATTAAAGTAATCATCTCAAAGACGGTCAAAATAAACTGGCTAGATGAAGCTATGGTGGTCCTCCAAGAAATAAATATCACAGACGGCATCATAGCAATCATGAACCCTTTAGTACAATAGGTAGGCAAGAACAAATTCGTGGAGAAACCTAAAAGGAAAACTGGGGGGAAGTGGTTCAAAGAATGCAAGATGCAACACAGTGCATTCAAAAAAGATTTTGGTAGGATAAAAACGAAATGTGAAATGGGAAATGAAAATCAGAGTAGAGAGTTTGGTAGGTTGGTTGGTTCCTCAGTTTAGGGGCTGCGACAACGCGGTCATGTAGCCCCGTGTACTTTGGGTGTGTGTAGAATCTGTCTGATAACCGGTGTTAATTGTGATGGCTGCATTAGTGTGTGTATCTGTTTTAATTCAAGTAAGGACTGCAGACATTTAATTTTTCCAAGTAGTTCCTACTTTTGCCGCAAAACGCCACCGTCAAAGACCAACTAGTTCAGAACTTAGTTACCAGATGCCTCCGACCCGGCCCAAGCTGGAAAACGGAAATGATAATGAAGAAAACGAAAGCCATCAGGCCAACTAACAATTCAAACGCGCTCTTTGAATGGGCATAGCGAATAATAATAATAATAATAATAATAATAATAATAATAATAATAATAATAATAATAATAAAACTACGTACGCACAAAGGTTTCCAGGAAAAGCCGAAGCTGAAGACAGGGAAGGCGTGGTCCCAAGAGAGAAAAGAACAACACCGGAGACGAATGCGGGAACACTGGGCGGTAGTTAGAACTCGGAAGAAGAGACAGTTGAACTGACGTGGTCCCTAGTTGGCCGAATCGAAGAAAGAATAATAATAATAATATAGAAGCGAGCGTGGCGCTCATCTAGCGAGTAAACGCGGTTTTAAATTAAAGTATTGGTTTCCACCACCATCACAGGTATTACCACTTTAATCTCACATAAGATATCTGCTCATTCCCGCAATGCAAATTCCTAATCAATTACTGTTAAAATATTTATTAAAGATGAAGTTAGAGAAGAAATTAGAAATGTATAAAATATTCCCTACATTATATTCGTGCGCAGGTAGGGAATATGCTTATTACTTAACTTTTTCTTTTACCCATTACTTCCACTTAATTCTCGCCTCTCCTTTCATCCTCATCTGCAATCTATTCTGCTCTACCCCTTTTATTGATTTTAGAATTCGTATATCATAACCGACCATAGCCATTTGAAGCCATTTTCAGTGCTGCCTTAATAATCGAAATGTTATGGTTTTCAGTCGGTCAACACGATTGTACCCAATTGTGATGGGCCATTCCCTAATCCTGAAAAAATATTACATGCGATTAACCCATCACAATTGGGTACAATCATGTTGGCCGACTAAAAAAACATAAAATGTCGACGTCCGAGTAGCATTGCGTGTTAAGGGCCACTGTGCCAGGCTAACTGTGGATTCGGTAGACGAGTAATTTCGACCACTGTTGACCGTCCTTGACATAGTTTTCTATGGCTTCCCATTTTCAACTCCATACACAAACCGGGGTATCAATTGCAAAATTTACCTACTACAGGATGACAGAAGCGCGATTCTTCAGTAAAGGGGATCTTTTACGTGCCAGTAAATCTACTGACATGGCTCCCTCACATTTGCCCACCCTCAAATGCCAAATAACTGTGCCACGATTCGATCTTACAACCTTGGACACAGCAGGTGAGAACATTACCGCTGAGCCTCACAGCCAGTAAATTTAATTCTGGTCTAAGGGTTGGAACAGTGTACACTCAGTCTCCTGAGGTAGAATGGGAAGAGGTGGTTCAATTCTCACCTTTCCATGGTTTCCCACTTCCACTCCAGGCAAATGCCATGGGCACCTCCTGTCCAATCCTAGTCCAAATTTCAAATACACACACTACTACAGCCATCACAATTACAAAGGTTATCAGACAGATTCCTCACGCATAGTTAAGTACAGTACTACCCGACCAGCGAATTGTTACCGGTGGCGGAAATCGGAACTAATGCGCTCCGCCCAGCGACACCCCTGCGATAGACGTGCAGTTGTCGCCAGAGGAACCTCATCGCATGTCATTTGTGTGCATGATTCGTGCTGGGTCGTGCGCTGTGCGGTGTGTTCTCATTGTATGACTGTGCATGCGTTCCCCTCTTGCCCCGGAACCGCTCGCTGCAGCCATAACGAGGCGAGATGACGTAATGCATACACTAATGGCCCGCTCCATGTCTAGCGGTAATAATTCCCTGGTAGGCTGGTACACTATACGAACACGATGTCAAAGAGCCTCTATATGAATCAACAACAACAACAACAACAACAACAAAACTGCATAGTCTGTTTCTCTTGTTGAGAATTGAGTAAAGCCACCTCGTAGTGTAGCGACTAGCGTTCTTGGTTGTCGTCCCGGTGGACCAGGTACGATTCCCGGCTCTGGTCTGAGGGCAGGAACGGGATACACTCAGCCTCGTGGGAGAAAACTGAGGAGAGGAGGATTCGAAACCCACCTCAGCCATCCGGAAAGTGGTTTTCCTAGGTTTCCCACTTCTACAAATGCAGGGATGGATCCTAATTTAAGGCCACAGCCACTTCCATCCCAATCATATCCCCATTTTACAAATACACACACTAGTACAGCCATCAAAATAGCACAGGTTATCACACAAATTCCACACACACGCACACAAATACACGGGGCTATATGACCACGATGTCGTAGCTCCTAGAATAAACAACAAGAACAACAATGACACTGAACAAAAATGAGTCAAGATCATTGCCTTCCCCAAGCCTCTTCGCGGCAAAATGCCGGCACCCCGGCGTCTCTAAAAGCCACAGTAGTTAAAAGGGTCGAAAAAGCAAGACGATTATTATTATTATTATTATTACGACATAAATAACAGAAACATTTTGGAAGAGTAAGAGCAACATTAGGTGGATCACAGAACTTAAGGAAGGCATGAGAGAGTTACATATTACAATAGACTTATAATTCAAGACGGACGCACTAAAGATATTGAAAGACAAACATACTACTCTACTGACAAAAATCTACAAACAGAGGATAGGAAGAGTCATTGCAGAGGAAGAAAAGAATTACGCTCAGAGAGGATGAAGGAGTATTGGGCGGATAAAAGGAAGAAAACCCTGAACTATAAACCTGACTAAAGTGGTCCTATGCAGACCATACAATTAAAATTAAATAATACAGAATTAAATTTACTGGAAGAACTGATAATGGAATTCGAACCCTAGGAGAGACAGTCAAGAATGCTAGCCACTACACCACGAGGTGGTCAACTATAAATGGTAGTTGTACTTATCCTGTCAGTAATTTCAAAACTTGCTCGCTACATTACTTTTGAATATTTATGTAGACCTTTAGGTAATCGGTATTCCTACCCCTAGTGACGGTGAGGGCAGGTTGTTGAACTTAAGAGGTGTAGGAGGGTATTGTTTAGATGTAGCTAATTTGGATATTACAGTGTTGTGAGATAAAGAAGGTGAAGTTTGGGCTAGCGTGTGTGGGGACCTGCTCGGGCAGACGATTTAATGCTGACTGGAGGTCACGCGAGAGCGCTATTACACTAGCATTCAGCACGAAGAGGTCCTCATCCCAAAGGAAAGTCAAGCGTTAAAGGCCATTAGTGGATTATGTGGCTCTGACATTTCCGCTTCATGTCCTTAGTAGGCATTTTATGTGCGATTAAAATGAATCTCTCCAAATGGAGAATACATGTGCGATGACATTATTTATTTAGCGTATGGTTTATTATTATATCAATGAAATATTTACACTATTTCAATATATACGTTTTTACAATTTTTAAATAATAATCTTAAATTTTAACAAGTAGTTCCGTGAAGAACTATACAGCCTATTTTCATATATCCTACTTATGTTAATTGCCACTATCAACATACACAATTTCAGTTTGATTGCTGTAATAGATTCGTAGAAATTGAGAACCGACTAAATATTTCGGATGGTCGCCATGTTGGATTTTATATATGTAGGTCCTAGAGTTATGTACTGTTACATGCAGATTATTGTGAACGTGTAGTATTCAAACTTCAATCGCATAGTTAGGACACAAGAAAAAACAAGGAGATTTTTTTTTTTTCACAGCTGCCATCTTGAGGTTATGGAAACAATTGCAATAAATTAGATGCCAGTGGATTAACATTCGTATAAGGATTTACTGTACCAAGTTTCACTGCACGCGGATGGTTAAATTGCGAGAAACGTCCATGTGAATATTTATAATTCGCGTCACCGCCATGTTGGATTTGTGATCACCAGGTTATTTAAAGTCCTATAGGTGAACTTAAGTTCATAGCCCCTATGAACATTAAAAAATGCAGTTTGATTGCTGAAATAGATTCGTAGATATTCAGTATCGTCTAAATATTTCGGTTGGTCGCCATGTTGGATTGTTAAATGTATAGGCCATAGAGTCATGTACCATTAAAGGAAAATTATTGCGTAGGTTCATTATTCAAACTTTCACTTCGATGGCATGACTACATCACAATGAATAAAATCTTAATATTAAAATTCGCACTGCCGCCATCTTGAGGTTATGTAAACAATTGAACTAAATTAGATACCAGTGGATTACAATGTGTATAAATATTTCCTGTACCAGGTTTCAGTGCGCTTGGAACATTAAATCGCGAGAAAGGTCCATTTAAAATGTTCAAATTCGCTTGGCCGCCATGTTCGTTTTGTAGTTAACCGGTTTTTGAAAATCTTATAGATGGACTTCCAGTAGTGCCCTTTATCTCTGTACAAAATTTTAGGGAGATACCGCTAATAGTTTCAGAGATATAGAATGCCGGTGAAATATTTCGCACATCCGCCATCTTGTGATTATATAAACAATTGAACGAAGTTAGATGTCGGTGCATTACAATGTATATAAACATATACTGTACCAAGTTTCATTGCGTTTGGTTGGTCAAATCGCGAGAAACGTCTATTTAAAAATCGCAAATTCGCTTGGCCGCCATGTTGGTTTTGTAGTTACCAGGTTTTCAAAAGTCACATAAGTGAACTTATAGTAGTTCCCTCTATCGCCATAGAAAATGTCAGGGTAATATCGGTAATAGTTTCGGAGATATTGAATGCTGGTGAAATATTTCGCACAGCCGCCATGTTGGATTGGTGAGTCGTATCAAAATTTGAAGGGCACGGTCGAGGTCGCCGGGAATAGTGCTATGAACTTTCCGAGTTTCATTGAAATCACTCCTGCCGTTTAGATTTTATTAGGGGGGGGGGGGACACACACACGAATCACACACACACACACACACACACACACACACACACACGGACAAAAGGTGATCTCATAAGCCTATTTTTTCAAAATTGAAAATAGGCTAAAAATCCAGTCTAATTCAAGATCTTGAACTCATGGCTCATACGCCCGTGCTTTGCGCGGCGCAAGGCGCAAAAGAGGACGTCCCTACGTTGACCACTCCCTACGTTTGTCTACCCCTTCCTCATCTTCCCCACTAGTTTCACACTGCGAAATATTTACGTGATATATAACTTGAAGTTACATACAGAGAATATCATGGCTTTGAGTCAGCGAACAACAGCGGAGAAGAACCGATTGGCTTTCGATAAGAATAGCTGGACTGTTAGTTCTCCAGATTTTACAAGTAATTCATGCTTCATGCACTGATTTTAAATGTTCAAACAAACAAATTTCCGACGTTGCTCGATGATTACACAGGTGCACTCCCATGTTTTCTTCCCAGCTGATCCCTCTGCATACTCATCTAGTTGGTGGCGTTTCAGTTTCTGTTCATAGAAGAAATACTTATAACGGATTTCACACTGATAGGACGGTTTTGAACTTATTAGCAGAGGTGCGATAGCATGCAACTTTTGAACAAGTACTTAAACAACGTGTTACCTTGGATTTTTATTGTAGACATATTCCTTCCCACACTCTGAACACACAAACTGTTTTGAGTTTCTCATATTAAGAGAAATATTGTACACTTCTCTTCTTTGAAGCACGTTTCTCACTTCGTAACGCTTCGGCTTTCTCCGCTACCATGCGGTGACTCGAAGCCATGATGTTCTCAGTCTGTAACGCCAAGTGATGTACTGTATACTGGACAGTGGTATAATACTGTATGCTGGAGCTAATGTAGGATTCATTGTCTCTACTACGTCCAACACAATTCTCTTTATTTATGACCATTCCATGGACGGCCTTCCAGAGGAGTGCGTCAGGCCTCGGCAGCCGGCACAGTTCATATCCTCGCCGCTAGACAGGGGCTTCATTCATTCCATTCCTGACCTGGTCGGAGACTGGAAGCAGGCTGTGGATTTTCCATGGACGGCCTTGCTAAGCATAGAGCAACTTGATAACTGGCTCTAAGAGTAGCGTCAAAACACCCTCCATGTTCTTTGCTCTAAATTAGAAAAAGAAGCAGTTTATTTGGAATAACGAAAGCGAAAAATAAGAGCGAATATACATTTTATAAGAATGTAAACAAAATAGCCTATAGTTCTTTTGCAAGGACCCTTAACCAAAATAAAAACGGTAAAGGACAAGTAAAACCCTATATGTGGATACGGAATGCTCTTCAAGAATTTTCAACATCCTTAATTCTACCTCTCTGGCGTTCCTTAGTATTTCACAATTTTTTCCTGCATGTGCTCTGTTGTAGTGACATTCAATAGAGGGTTTTCTTACGCACGTAATAATTCGACATTCGAATATGTATAGCCCTAACGTTTAACCGAATACGCCACTCATCCCGACTGAAGAAGAAAACATATGTTACTTGCACTTTGAGGGGAGACATTGCTAACTCCACAATGCGGCTGATTACGCAGTACTTGAAATATACTATTTCTTCAGAGATACCCCAGTGCAAGAGACGAGTTCATCACAGTCAATTACCTAATTTCTCACACAAATGGGGGTTTAACTGGATGGCTAGTTTCGTTTGTTAAGTGAACATCATCAGATTTAGCCCAAGTCCTGATCAACCAAAAAAAAAAACGGAATTTATTTCACTACAGAGGTGTGCAAATTATTAGACTCAAATAAAGAATTAAAATGTCACAATATTTTATTTAAAATCATTTTATTTTATTTTATTACCCTAATTAATAATGTTTTCTGCCATGTGGACTTACAATTTTTCCCATAAAGAATTGCATCTGTACATTTCTGACATTAGAGATTCTCAGGGACACCTAGCGGGGTCCATTTTTTGTCTTTTTGTTGACTTTTGAATGTATCCTCTAAAATGAGTGATATCAATCCATTGTCCATGAATCTTAGAATAGTTGAAGAGAGAACAATCAGTAATAAAGGACTTCTAATCTCTCAGGTCTAAATTCTCACGAAAACTAGAATAAAGTAATCAAAACAAAAGGTGAGGCATTCTGCATTAACGAGGCTCCTCTTTTAGTGGGAACTGTAAAAAAATAGACCGATGAGGGGTCAAAATATCAAAATTTTGAAATATGTGTTTTTTGTATGTATGGTCTCTTTTATACTTTGTGTAAAATTTTCAAGCTCAATATTCAACTGGAAGTATTTTTAAAATAAATTTATATCTGATGCTGAATGCCTATAGACAAAGTTACTTAAATGTGAGTAAAAGAACATAATATCCAACTTTCAAATGTTGTTTTCTCAATATCAATTTTTCCACCACATAGGTTCAATTTTCTCTGAAACCCTAAATGCTACATAACTGAAATTTTCATGGATTGTTTATTGAGTGATTATAGACATATTTATGAAGAATTATGCTTATATTTAACCATGTGTAGAATTTGCATGCATTTACATTCATATTTTCACTGAGGTTTATAGAAACCAAAATTCAAATGAATATAAATTAAAAACTTTTCGCGGTATTTGGATAATTCTTCGTAAAGTTAGAGATAGTGACATAGATTTCTACGAAGAAATAGACGAAATTCTGAGGTATATCAAGGGTGATGAAAATGTTATAGTAATGGGAGATTGGAATGCTGTGGTAGGAAAAGGAAGAGAAGGGAAGATAGTAGGAGATTTCGGATTAGGTGAAAGGAATGATCGAGGAAGCAGGCTGGCAGAATTCTGCACCGAGCATGAGTTGGTCATAGCTAACACCTTATTCAATAACCACAATAGAAGAATATACACATGGATGAGACCAGGAGATACAGGGCGTTACCAAATCGACTTCATTATGGTCAAGCAGAGGTTTCGAAACCAGATTTTGGATTGTAAAACATATCCTGGTGCTGACATAAACTCTGACCACAATCTGGTTGTAATGAAATGCAGATTAAAGTTGAAGAAACTGAAGAAAAGTCAAAAGCCAAAAAGGTGGGCAATAGACAGACTGAAAGAGAAGGATGTAAACGAAAGATTCAAGAAGAGTATAAAGTAAGGACTAATGAAAAACCCTAAACAAACTTCAATTGCAGACGAATGGGCACTTTTGAAGAATGAAATAACAAAATCCGCAGAAGAACACATTGGTATGAAAGAAAGAATAGGTAGAAAACCGTGGATCACTCAGGATATACTAGAATTGATGGATGAAAGGCGGAAACACAAGAATGTAAGAAATGAAAAGGGGAAAGCAGAATACAAACGTCTGAGAAATGAGGTTAACAAGAAGTGCAAGAAAGCGAAAGAAGAATGGTTGGAAGAGAAATGTGCAGGTATAGAAAATTGTCTGAAATTAGGAAAAGTAGACACAGCTTATCGAAGGATTAAGAATACTTTTGGGGAAAAGAAGAAAAAGTGCTGTAATATTAAGGACACAAATGGAGAGCCTCTATCAGATAGGGAAGAAAAGGTTGAGAGATGGAAAGCTTACATAGAGAGTTTGTATAAGGGAAAGGAGATTGAGAATCATGTAATGGAAAGGGAGGAGGAAATTGATGTGGATGCGAAAGGAGATTTAATATTGAGATCAGAATTTGATAAAGCTTTGGAAGACTTAAGCAGGAACAAAGCACCAGGCATAGATGATATACCGATTGAGTTGCTACGCGGCATAGGAGATGAAGGTCTGATCAGGTTATTTCACTTGGTGTGTAGGATTTATGAGACAGGTGAGGTACCCCCTGATTTCAAGAAGAATGTAATCATCCCCATACCAAAGAAAGTGGGAGCTGAAAGATGTGAAGATTACCGTATAATCAGCTTGATTACTCATGCTTCAAAGATCCTGTCTAGAATAATTTACAAGAGGATTGAAAGCCAGATAGAAACGGAGTTGGGTGAAGACCAGTTTGGTTTCAGGAGAAATGTAGGAACAAGGGAAGCTGTACTAAGTCTTAGGCTGATTTTAGAAGGTAGAATAAGGAAAGATAAGAGAACGTTCATGGCTTTTGTAGACTTAGAAAAGACTTTTGATAACGTTGATTGGACGAAATTGTTTGACATTTTGAAATCGATTGGAATAAAGTACAGGGATAGGAGGGTGATATACAATCTATACAGAAACCAGACAGCAGTCATTCGAGTTGAAGGACATGAGAGAGAAGCTGGTATTCAGAAAGGTGTAAGGCAAGGCTGCAACTTATCACCCATACTTTTCAATCTTTACATTGAACAAGCAATGAAGGAAATTAGAGAAAAATGTAAAGTGGGAGTGAAGATTCAAGGAGAAATAATTTCAACTCTGCGATTTGCTGATGACATCGTCATCTTGGCCGACAAGCCTGAGGATTTGAATGAGTTTTTGAATTGTATGGACTCCGTCTTACGGAAAGAATTCATGATGAAAATTAATAAATGTATAACAAAAATATTGGAATGCAGCCGAAATAAATCAGAAACCTCTATGGAGATCAAATTGGCAGGTGAAAAGCTGAAGGAAGTAGGAGACTTCTGTTACTTAGGAAGCAGAATTAGCAGTGATGGACGAAGCAAAGAGGATATAAAAAGTAGGTTGGCTCAGGCAAAGAAAGCATTTCTACAAAAAAGGAATCTGCTGACATCGAATATAGATTTAGGTATTAGGAAGTCATTTTTGAAAGCCTTTGTCTGGAGCGTGGCGCTCTATGGAAGTGAAACTTGGACTATTGGTGCAGCAGAAAAGAGGAGAATTGAAGCATTTGCAATGTGGTGTTACAGGAGAATGATGAAGATCAGATGGGTAGATAGGGTTACAAACAATGAGGTATTAAGACGAGTGGGAGAGGAGAGATGTTTCTGGCGACTGCTAATGAAGAGAAGAGATAGGTTGGTAGGGCACGTACTAAGACACCCAGGAATAGCAAGCTTAGTTATGGAGGGAAGGGTCGAGGACAAGAACTGTAGGGGTAGACCAAGGTTAGAATATGTTAAACAGATTGCCTCGGATGTAGGGTGTGGTAGCTACGTAGAGATGAAACGATTAGCTCAGGACAGAGAGGAATGGAGAGCTGCATCAAACCAGTCAAAAGACTGAAGACTCAAACAACAACAGTTAAAAGTTCAAGCCAGGATCTTTTATAGTTATGTTGTAAAGTGTACCTAAATAAGAGGATGTAACAAACTTTTTGCAGTGATTGTACTGGTGCCATTTTGCCACCTAAGATTGCCGTTGCTTGCCACGTAATAGATCAAATACCATTAGATAACTGTACAAAGTTTCAGTGCTCTGTGTCTTATATTGTGAACTCAGTGAACTTTTAAGGCCAGCTATGCATTTTCGGTTACATCTCCCCTAGTCTATTGATTAAACATTTGAAATAGTTTCAGCGCCTGGCAAAACATTTCTACTTATATTAAGTCACAAAACGTACAAAGCAAATGTTGGAAAGTTGACATTGAGTCTAATAATTTGCACACCTCTCTAACCTGAAGTAATTTAATTTGTGTGCCAAGTTTTTGACGCCCTCTCTCTTAATTCATCATCCTTTAATCCCTTAATATTGCAGATTTAGATGAGTGTCTCCTATATCCTGTGTAAAGACACGGACTGTGGGTGAGAAACCCGTGCTGTAAATAAAGCCCGTGTATCAGCGGGGTTGCCGAGTTAGCTGAGCGACAGCTGCGGTTAGCGGTGACGTATCGTTAGTGGACGTAATTGCGTGATAAAACGCGACACCCTAAACCCGTATCTCAACGTTAAATCTTGTAAAAGTGGCGCTTTTAATGCTCCTATCAAACTCACTGCGGGAAGTCAATATCCAGATTTTTATGAGCCGTTTTAAGTCTCTCACCGTAACATCGGGGTACATCACAAGAGAAAGTGACTGAGCTGGAGGCCGGTAAACTTTCCTGAAGTAAATGTCAAACTCAGAACAAGAATCCTAAAACTTGATTTTCAAGACCGAAAATCGTATAATGCACAAATATTGCAAGCCATGTCGATGAAGGTTATGTTGGAAAATATGACCAAGGTTTGTGTTGGTCACACTGTTAATCAGTAAACCTGCTCCATAGAGATATGTTTCTCTTTTGTTTTTGTTTTGGTGTGTATAAAAGAATGTTGTATCACCTTGTTCGTTCAGTTCTGTTCTAGTAAATGGCAAGTACATTAAACGTGTATTCCATTTCAATTGCCTGTGTGCCTCGTAATCTTACAGGTTAGTCCTCGCGGGTCTTGAAGTAGCAGCCTCCAGCTTTGTACACCCATGCTATGACCACTGAACTGTAAGGGTTGTCTATTATTCCCCCCAGGGGCTCACAAATTGTGGGACGTGGGTTGGCGACCACGGGACTCCATTTGAGTCCAGCATTGCTTCCATTTACTTGTGCCAGGCTCCTTAAAGTTATTTTTCCTGTCGGCCTCCCTTGGTCAACACTTATTCTCTTCCGACCCTGACGGTATTAGCGTATCCGAAACCTAGGGAGTCTTTCTATTTCCAGCCTTAATTGGCCCTTGTCTCATCTTTCCTGATACCCTCATTGTTAGAGGGGTCAGCCTTCTTTTTCTTTTCATGATATCTCCTGCCTTCTGCATAAGGCCCTCAAGGAGGCAGGGTGTGTGTAGCTTCATCACTTCTGATGCACCCTGGATAGTGCTACATCCTCAAGGGCTCACGGCTGATGAGTTCGGGAGTTGGCGACCCTAAGTGTTTCTTAGGCTGGACCCAGATTTTCTCCTTTTTCCACTGACTGTGGGGTGGGCCCTCTCCTCTTTCCCCTTTCCTATCTGCCTTGCATGGCTCTCCTTCCTTCCAAGTCCCTCAATCCTCGAGGGTTGAGGGCATTTCTATTTTTCTCCTGTCGTTTAGTTACCTTATTCTTCTTCTTTTGTTGTCCATTTCTTCCTCTAGTATGTAAGTTCGTAGTTAGTTTTAGTTATAGTTTACATTTGATTGCTACTAAAACCATTAGGGACCGTTAACCTAGATGTTAGGCCCCTTAAAACAACAATTATCATCTTCGTATTCTCTTCTTCTTCTTCTTCTTCTTCTTCTTCTTCCGTATAGGCCAACTGCGGACCACGATATTCAACTATTTTGCTTGGTGTGAGTCTTGATGTTTGCCCAGTAGTCACGCATCCTCTGGCTGTGTTGTTTCTTTCTCTCCTTTGTCTTCTTCCTTGTTCTTTTTCCTGGAACTTCATATGCTTTAATTTACTCGTGAGAGTAGCTCCCAGATCCATCAGATCTTTATGCACTTCTGTCAACCATGGTGACTTGGCCTTCCTTCTTTGCTAGTATGTGATCAGCTGGTTGGTCAGCCTGGTTGGATGCATCCTGGAGACGTCGTGTCCATAAAATGCTAGACGTCTCTTCCTGGCCACGTCTGTAATTCTTTCCGAGTAACTATAGAGCTCCTGGTTGGGTCATCTTATGTATTTACTCCCTTTCTTGATTGGTCCCAATATCTTCCTCTCTTGGATTTCTAGTTTGTCCGTGAGACCTTTCCTGTTTAATATGAGACATATAAAGCTCCAGGGCGTATGACCGTTTGATAGTGCTTCATTTTGGTGTTGCGGGAGTGACACTTCTTATTGTAGATGTTCTTAGTCAGTCGGTATGACAGCATGAGTCTGCCCAATTAAATTGGGCAGGGAGTTAGAATTAACTTCCTAGTATTTGAAATAAAATACAATAATTATTTTTACACTTAATAACAAAACGAAATATGGACGGGTTAAGGACACAAAACAGTTTAAATACCTCGGTGAGATCATCGGCAACAATGGAATGAACAAATAGGCAATGTAAAACAGAAGACTTAAACTAGAAGAACTAAACTTCGCCACCAAAGATATATACAACAAAAAGAACCTATCCACTAACGCAAAAATAAACCACTACAATGCTGTGATAAAATCGGTGATCCTGTATGGTGTGGAAAAAGTCAACCTGACGAGCCTGGAAGAGCTCCTGAAGATGGCGGCCAAGCGAAATGAAACATTTTAATAGACTTTTCTCGCGATTTAACCATCTGAGCGCAGTGAAATATAGTACAGTAAATGTTTATACACATTGTAATGCACGGGCACCTAATTTAGTTCAATTTTTCACATAACCTCAACATGGCGGCTGTGCGCAATTTTAAAATTAAGTTTTTATTTCTTGTGTATTAATCATGCGATCAAAGTGAATGTTTGAATAATGAACCTACGGAACATTCCTCATCTAATAGTACATAACTCTATGGCCTACATATATAAAAATCCAACATGGCGACCATCCGAAATATTTAGACGGTTCTGAATATCTATTAATGCATGGTAGCTATCATACTGATTTTTTATGTTGATAGAGGCTATAAACATAAGTTCACCTATAGGACTTTCAATAACTACCATATACAGTATAAAGTAACAAAGTTTCATTACTTTATACTGTAGGCCTATATGGTAGTATCGAAGGTACAAATTGTGTAAAAATGTTAACGTTTGAAGGTGTCAAGCTGACCCCTTAGGCAAACATCATCATATATTGCTCACGACTGGGCTGTTAGGATTTTAGATAGTTAGTTATAGTTGTTTTAAGGGGAGGAACTACAAGATCATTGCCCCTAGTTAGGATTTTAATCTCATGTGGTTGATTCTCATGGCTCAAGGATTGGGTGTTCATGACGTCTTCATGAAAAAAAAATTTAGAAAACAGGGTAAACAGAATAAATAGAAAATCTCTATCAGCATGCTGCTAGCTTCAGTCTTTCTTAAGCCTTGTTCCCACGGCCTGTGGCTTGGCGATCATGGTCTGAAGTTTGTCTGACCACACAAGGTGGGAAACGTAAAGACTCGTTATTTCTCGGGTTGGCTAAGGTGACTCGGCCGTTTCCGTGTATTTTCGGCATCTCCCTCCGACATCAAAGGCTTGGGGCTCTACGGATGACAAGCCTCAGTACAGCTCGAGCACCCGTTCCCACGATCTGCTGTGGTTTGTTGCAGTTGGTTTTTCAGGTTTGTTCTGTTTCCTGAACGTTTTCAGTGCTAGATTGCGGATAATTATGTAGTGGTCCAATGTAGTGATTATAGAGTTTTTAGATTTGTACGAGGTCGAACGTTCTATATGGAACCCGCAAAATGCTGACCACAAAGATAGAAACAAGGTAGCATCAACTTTGAGTGTTCTTTAAAAGATCTGAAAAAGAAGAAATACAATTTGATGGCGACTTACAGGAAGCTGGCCTTGAATGTGAAAAGCAGTACGGGAACTGGGACTGGAACTAAAGAATTGTACAAGCCATTGAACACTGTACCTACTAAGCTTTGGTGACTCTTCTAGACTAGTGACCGCTCGAGATTCACCAAGCCACGATGAGCCTTCCCGCTCCATGGGAAGGCTCGTCGGAGGTCGGGATACGACGGAGCACGACAGGTCACAACACGTTCGCCAAGCCACAGGCCGTGGGAACAAGGCTTTAGTGTTTTGTCGCGCCTAGAGTTTCTTTGTTGCCATCATTACATGAAGATTAGTCATGGCATGTGACAGCCCAAGACACTTCAGTCAACAGCATCAACTCCGGTGGTGAAAGACTACGAAACAAAATAGCACGTTTTTTCTTCAATTATAGCTTTTACATTTTTCCGTTTTTTGGACACGTTATCCATTGTTGTTGTTGTTTTTGTTGAATGATTTGGGGGCTTTGAAACATCGTGGTCAAGTAGCCCCATGTACTTTGGTTGGTGTGGAATTTGTCTGTTATTGTGGTACCTGTATTAGTGTGTTTATTTATTTATTTTATGTCTTCAGTAGTGGCGAAGTTAGGGCTCATGGCCCTCTCTTGCACTTAACCACGCAATATGCTACCAGTAGATATGAGACAATTTTTGAAATACAACAAATAATTATGATGATACATATGGAGTAAATTAATTTTGTTAATACTAATGAAAAAGGTATAATAATAATAATGATAATTATTTATTATTATAATTATTATTATTTATCATATGGCTTTTAGTGCCGGGAGTGTCCGAGGACATGTTCGGCTCGCCTGAGTCAGTAGTTGCTTCCAGGGTGAGCTACAAGTTCCGTTCAATTTCAAGTCGTTCCAACTTTCGCCACCAGTTATCAATGATACCTAGTGGCGAACGTTGGAACTTTGATAGAGCGTACTGACGAAATCTAACCTAACAAATGTTGCTTTACACAAGTTTAGTCTGTGAAAGGATCTTTTACATGCCATAAATCTATGACATGGGACCGCCGGCTTTACTTCCCCTCCGAAGGAAGGCATACTGAAGGATTTTTAACGCTCTTAAGAAAATCTGACGACTTCGGCCGGGTATGAACCCGCTATCTTGGACATAGCAGTTCAGCATGCTACCGACTACGCCACCGAAGCCGCTTATAATAATAATAATAATAATAATAATAATAATAATAATAATAATAATAATAATAATAATAATAATTTTATTTTATTTTATTTTATTTATTAAATACTATTTATGTTACATTATTGTGATATGTCTCACGAATCTGATGACAGTACAGATTATCTGTGAGACATATTAATTATTATTTACAACATATATATATATAGATTATATTTCAATACAAGAGTGCATGCAATTTTTTTTGTTATGATAATGATAAAGTATTAATGTAAATAATTAAAGACACAAAAAGTTACACTATGGTAGTTATATTAATAAATTTATGTTATGAGTTAATGTTTGATAAGTAATATTTTTTAATGCGACTTATAGCTAGTTGTTTGCTGTTAATGTTCGTCAATCCAGGTGGTAGTTCATTAAGTAGTGATGGTATAATATAATTTAGTCTCTTGAAACCATAGCTATTTATACATAAGGGTTTTACATATTTAGTACTTGTTATGGCTCTTGTTTGTATGTTGTGAGAGACCTTATGCCTGAATCTTGGATCATGGTAGTAGAGATTCAGTACAGTAATTTGGAACAACTATTTAATATTAAAATAAGGGATTTCAGTGAAATATTTACAGAACCTGTTTTGGCTATCTTGAAGATTATTAATAAATTTATGTTATGAGTTAATAATAATAATAATAATAATAATAATTGTATGTCTACCCCTTATTATTCCCGTTTTCCAACGGGGTCGGGGATGAGATGCGATGTAAGTCTTTGTGGCGATGGTTTTTACGGCCGGATGCCCTTCCTGACGCCAACCTCATGAGAGGAGTTAATGAGAGATGAAATGAATGATGGTGAATGAAACTGGGCAAGGATGTGGAAGGAAGCGGCCGTGGCCTGTCAGAAGGTACCGTCCCAGCATTTGCCTGGTGTTGAAAATGGGAAACCACGGAAATCCATTTCAAGGACGGCCGACGGTAGGGCTTGAACCCACGCGTCTACCGAGTCAGCAGAGAGCTTGGCCCCATGACCTAATGCTGCGCGTTAGCCAGCGTAGCCACTACTGTCGGTAATAATAATAATAATAATAATAATAATAATGTATTTGTGTGTGCATTTGTAGTTCAGGTGAGGATTAGGATTGGGAAGGAGGCGACCGTGGGCTAAGTTAGGAACCATCCCGGCATTTTCCTGGAATAGAAGTGGGAAATCGCGGAAAACGACTTCCAAGATGGCTGAGGTGGGAATCAAGCCCTCCTCCTCTCAGTTTTGCCTCATGAGGCTCAGACCAGAATTGAAATTTCTTGGTAGAGCTGGGAATCGAACCCGTAACTCCTGGGTGACAGCCAAGAATGCTATTCGCAATACCACGAGATGGTCTGCCCATTGTTGGCAGCCAGAGCATACGGATGATGGCTTTTAGAAAAGAAATAATGTTTGTACGGAACTTTTCATCAGGGCCGTGGAGAGCGAGTACGGGCCCTAGGGCTAGGACTTACGGGCCCCCTCCATATTGTTTCGTCCCCTTGACATCGCGTAAATATCAAATTTGCAATTTTATTTTTAAGGCAAACTAAATACAAAACGTTGAATTTTTTAATTTACTTTTTTTGGAACGTACTAATTTTGTTCATTGTAAATTTGCAATGCCGTTTCTGTTGTATCTGACCGAAAATTTTACTCTCTCTCTCTCATCACAAGAACAAGTTCAACGCCTTTCACTAAACTTTGCGAAGGTTCATAAATGTAGCTTAGCGACGATTAGTTGAAATATTATTTAGAAACCTTCCTGCCTATAAACAGTGGAAACTTTACTATTTCCCTGGCCGCCGCAAAGATATGGAGATAATCGTTATTTACATGTTCTCATTATAGGATTTTGTAGCATATTCAATTTATTCAGATACATTGAATATAATAAAATGTCAAATTTGTTGGTAAATACGTAAAATTGGGTAAGTTTGTTTACTATGGGGTTTTCCAATTTCGCGGGCCCCTCGGCAAGACCGGGCCCCAGGGCTGCAGCCCCGTATGCCCCTCCCTCTCCTCGGGCCTGCTTTTCATGCAATAAATCCTCACATGCATTTCCCATCGGATGAGATCATATTTCTCAAATAGCGATTTATTGTGCCTGGTAATTGTTCTCCATCGATATCTCATTCTTCACCACCAAGTATTTTTTTTATATCTGCCATGTTTTTATTTCTTTGGTGATGCAGTTATTCATGCGCATGAGGTCTTATGAAGGTACTATAGCCTTCTGTTTAATGTCGTGAATATTCGCTCGCATAAAATATTTATTGTGATTTTAAGTACATCGCGCAAGCATGGTTCTGGAGCAGCGACAGTCTTCTGTTGAATATTTTGCTGTAAGGCAAATATGGGAAGTGGGGAGTTTAGTTGGGCAATAAATTGAGTAAACACTTGAGGAAGAAGTAAGCAAGATTGAGGGCAAAAGAGAGGAAAGAAGAGACAACATAATGAAATTGCAGCACGGAATTCTAAACTCTTATCTCAATTGATATTATGTGGCTTTATAATAGTTCTGACCCGTAAATAAATTCTGTTGGGCGCCACTCATTACTATAATGAGAATAAAATATAAAATACATGAGACTTTACTCCCGGGCAGCAGGACAATACGCTTGCTATATGGCAACTCACTCTTCCCCCTTTCTTAGAAATCATACGTATAAAGAGTAACTATTGAAATAATCTCATCACTTTGTAATTGCAAGGTAAATTTATAATATTTTATGAACCGAACTATGTTGTACAGACCGGAAAGCGCCGTACATTACATTTCCATATAGCTAACCTTGTCTTACATGATATTTGGGGCATATCGTTCATATAGGTGTTCTTTATTTTCATCCACATACGATATCTCTGGTTCCTTTTATGAAGAATCTCTAGGGGCAGATGACCTCGTAGTTCCGCCCCTTAAAACAACAATAACAAACTAACTAAGAATCCCTTTACGGATACTTCTCCGTTATATATAAGAATGTGAATCTTTTCTAGAATACAATTACATTCACAAATACTTGTAGCAGCTCGTCGTATTATATAACAGAATGCATCCCTTCGATGCCAAACAATCAACTAACAAACTTTCACCAGAGTATCTATATCTCATTTCACTGCCACCTAGATCCTTATTCGTTTCAAACAAATCATTAGTTCTACGTTATGCCGTGTCGCTTCTTAGTCGGTTTCACTTAATATGACACAAGGTCATCAGGCAACAGCCTAGGTACTAACTTCTAGTCTATATATCTGGGCACTTTCCGATTGAATAAATATAAACTATAACTATATATATAACAATAAAGAATAATGAGGAGTGTCTGTGCAGATCCATGATCTGTCACAGAACGCCCCCATATGTTTGAACGAAATATTAATAAGAGAAAACATACAATACTTAGACTAATACTAGGACACTCCTCACCCAAGACATTACAGCATATATACACAAACTAAACATAATAACGATATACTAATACATCAAATCACTTTTTTCATATTTGTCCTTCACAATAATACCCTTGGACTCCACCATACAAATCTTCTTTTAATCGTCCTCTTCTGAGGTCACCTTATTCTTCATAGCCATAACACATAGCCCCGTAACACCCAAGGATGCCTCATTAACTCCTTGGAAGAATATGGCATAGTCAAAACACACATTCGATTGATGCGAAGAAATTCCAAGACTCCAACAACTGCGACAGAAGCATTTTCTTGAATATCATAGAAGGTACAATACCTATTACGATACATCTCCAAGAAGCGGAAAGTATTGTTGTTCACAAAGTCTTCAATATAAACCAATGTATTGCTTCCCTATACACAGTTCCACCCATTTATACACGTAGATATATCCTTGATATCCTTTACTAATTTCAGACACATGATTCAATACGCCTAAATTATAACTTCTCAGTCTATCAGCACAATGTATTCATTGTATAACAGTTTATCTATGACAAGATATGCTCGGCAATGTACCATTATAGAACATGTAATGCAGCGGTCCTACGATATGTATTGCCTCAAATTAAAAATATTATATGTACCCCATATAGTGCCATCTGATTTCATTAAAGAATATGCACATTTACCGACACGTCTCTCAATTGAGAACGGGCCATAATAAAGCAAGAAAAATTTAGATGTATGTTTATCTTCAGCGGAAGACGGAAATGGAATCTTGAGCAAAACTTTATCACCCACGCTGAATTCATCAAGAATACCTTTCTTTTGTTGGCTAGTTCTCCTAGCTCCTGCCTTTTCCAAATTCGTTCTCTTCCTAATTTTCTTCACTTGCCTTATCTTTCTCAACAGTTCTTTTCTTCTGATATTTTGTTTCCTCTTTTTCTTTGTCCCTTTTTTTCTTCTTTTTCTTTATCAGCTTCTTTGTTTTCTTCTGTTCTTCTCTTAGTCTTCCTCTTCCTTCTCCTACCTTCCATCTCGTCTTTTTCTTCATCCGCCATGTCATTCCGTACTTTGAACTCCTCATCTTCCATCTCCACCGTTCCTCTCTCCTTCCCTTCCTCGATTTTCTCCTCTTCTTTCCTGTCTGTCTCATACTACTCAACAACTCCTTTCTCTTCGTCTTACATCTCATCCTTTTCATCCCCATCTTCCTTCTCCAACGTTTCTTCACCTTATCTTTTCCCAGTATGTTGTCTTCTCCATGACTCACTCTAACACTTTTACCCTCATCTTTAGCCTCTCTTTCTTGACAGCTACTGTCCTCCTCATGACCAACCTCATCTGCTTCTTCTTTCTCTTCTTCAGTTTCTCCAATATCATCTGCTTTCTCACGCCCCCATTTCTTGAATCATCTCCTTGCCTATTATCATGGTTTCTCTGGCTATTCAAAACTTTCTTTTTTACTATTACTTCCATTTTCTTCTCTATCCTCCTGAATTCTTCGTTTATCTCTTTTTTATTTTCGTCCATTTTCTGTAATACAGTACGGTATCTTGTTTCTTCTTCAGTTCTGTTACTTGATTAAATCTTCCTTCCATTCCCTCTATTCTACTAAAGCATTCCTTTGTATTCTTCTCTACCACCCTATCCACCCTATCCATCCTCTCCTTTAAAGTAACTTCTATCGCTTCACATTGTGTACCTATCCTATTTTCCAAAATCTCAATCTTGTGACAGTTATCACCATACTCTTTCTGAATCTTATCTTCCTGCGTCTGTAGTGTAGTCTTATTTACTTCCATTTCCACTCTCATCTTCTCACACTCTGAATCTAATTTCTCCTCCAATTTCTCTAGTTTATCATTCAACCCATCCACCTTGTTTTCCGCTTCCCTAATACTGTGATCTATTTCGTCAATTCTACAGTTAATCTTCTTATTCATCTCCTCGATTTTAATGTTAATATTATTATTCATTTCCTCAATTCTAGTGTTATTACTATTATTCATTTCCTCTATTTTAGTATTAGTATTCTTACTCATTTCCTCCATTTTGTTCATCAGTAATTGGAGACAGCCAAGGTTAACCCCCTCTATACTTTCATATGAGACCAAATTCTCTTCGCTATTTGACCTTTCCGTCATCTCCCCCTCGTCACTTATAAGCACTAGTTTATCTCCAGATTCCATTTTAACCTCACGCTGAATAGTACGTGATCTTAGCACAATCTCTGACATTCCCCCAAAATTCACTCTTAATATCACTATCTATCTTAATTACATTACCTATCATGTGCATTTTCAAGATTCTATTTTGGTGAATTGCCATAAATCGTGCCCCACGTAATGCGGCGTCACTTTTTAATTGTTTTACCATCTGAACTACGGAGTATAATAATCAATATAAATATTACTAACCGGAAAGTGGAAAACATTGCATATTCTATTTAGCTACCTAAGCTTACTTTATATTTGGGGCATATCGTTCATATAGCTGTTCTTTATTTTCATCCACATACGATATCTCTGGTTCCCTTTATGAAGAATCCCTTTACGGATACTTCTCCGTTATATATAAGAACTAGCAGAAGTACCCGCTCTTCGAACGGTCTTCGGTATTAATAACCAGACGTTACCAATTGAGCTACTGTTGCAATGGTTAGGGGCTTGTTATTCCTTCATATGTTTATCAGAGCGAGGTTAGTTTTCTGGGAATATCACACACACTGTTAATTTAAGGGCCTTAAAATGTGGTTTTCGGAGACTCTTTATAGACTCCCGAATTTTGTCTCTCACATTGAGAAGCGCAACATATGCTTTGGTCGTCCTTCTAGGATAATTTTTATATTTCTCCTATTTTAGCATGTATTTTGAAAAGTTTTTTCCTATACTAATCCTTCTATGAGAAGTACGGTGAAGAGTTTTATAAATGATTGGTGTATTGACTCTCATGGATACCTAATTTTACGATGCTCCAAACATTCGAACACGAGTTATAGGCATACATAAAGGTACACAGAAAGGCCGAAAATCCCTAAGTATGCCTCACTTCGGAGGGGAAGTAAAGCCGGCGGTCCCCTGTCATAGATTTATGGCATGTAATAGAACCTTCGACTAACTACAATTGTGTGAAGCTAAATTCTTAGGTTAGATTTGATTAACGCTCTATTCGTTCCAAAGTTTGCCGGTTGCGGTGGCATCTAGTAGCCAAGTCACAGCTAGGTGTCGTTGACGGTAGCATTTGGTATCAAAAGTAGGAACTACTGGAAATTGATCGTCTGCAGTCCTTACCTGAATTACAGATAACACACACTAATACAGCCATCACAATTAACACCGGTTATCAGACAGATTCTACACACACGAGGCTACGTGAACGGGTTGTTGCAGCTTCTAAACTGATGAACCAACCGACCAACCTACAACATATCACACAGATGACTGAATATGGATATTAACAACACAG